>JAUMHL010000021.1:1516246-1532126 GCA_032362345.1 Sandelia bainsii | reverse complement strand
CCTTTCGGGAATTCTCCTTTTAAACCCAATCATGACACTCACCTGTTTCCAATTAATCTGTTCACCTGTGTAATGTTTTTGGAACACATTGCAGGCATCAAATTCAAATGTGTGAATATTTGCAAAAAAACTATAAAGTTTATCAGTTTTAACATTAAATATTTTTAATATTTGTAATCTTTTTACTGTATTCAATTGAATATAAATTAAAAAGATTTTTAATTTTAATGTAAGGTGAGATTCGAATCATTGTATTCTGTTTTTATTTATGTTTTGCACAATGTACCAACTTCATTGGACTCGTACATGACAGTTAAGAGCTAGAAGGAGAAGCATCTCCAGAAGCAGACAATGAGACGAATGTTAGATAACAAGAGGCATCATGGCAGGAGTGTATGGATCAGTGCTGGAGAAAGAATTTGCAATAGTACTGCAATATAAGAATACACCATTACAAGTAAAAGTAAGGGGCATGGCTGGCATCAGCGGATGCTGCTTGTGAATAGCACACTGACATTGTTTGTGTGTTTTTATAAGATATGGTGGCTCTAAACCACACCTCCATTCTCGTTGCATTGATTGGACTCCAGGTACCAAGACCCTGTAAATTAGTTTTTAGTCATTTTTACAACACCCAAATTCTGAAGGTGTTTCTTGAATCCTCACAGACCCTTCTAGATGGTTGGAGTCTGGTATATTTTTTGTTTCTACTGCAATAAAACAAAGAAAAATCTTTGATATTTGTCATAGTTATTATCAATTTAAGTTAGTCAATATCATCCTCACAGTCATTTTGTCTTTTAAAAAGATAAAATGACTTTACCAAGCTAAAACACGCTTGGTAAAGTGAGAAGGATGCCATTTCCTGAGAAATGGACTACAATTAGACTTTTCCAGGACCGACCTGGATTGTGTTCAACCTACTTACCTAGGAGGGTCTATCAGGATTTGGGAAATACCTTCAGAATTTGGGTGAGTGTTGGGTGAGAGAGACTGTGGCATCTGAAGAGTTAGCACTGTGACTCGAATCCATGTAATACAGTATGTATGAGGGGGTATTGATCTTGATGCTGCTTTTGAAACATCTGCCTTTTGTTTTTAAGTTGTCCACAGTGTGAAGAAACATGTGCTGACTGTAACAGGAATGTAGCAGGAGAAAATCTTGCTAAAACTGCTTTGGATGTGGTTTAAATTAGGCTTTGCAGAGGGCAATCAATAATTGGACTAAAACTTGTTCCCCGCTGGAGTGTGTGTCCCAGCCTCGTATGTGTATTGGCCGAGATGTGTGTTGATAGTCAATATCTCTGCACAATTGTCTGGACCTGCGGCGACTCCTGTTTATTCTCTCTGTGCAGGAAGTGCTCAGACCCTTTGATGTCTGTACATTGGCATGTCACAGATCGAGTGTTCTGCCTTTTAATATCAATGTATGGTGAGTGGAAGCATTGGGTTTGAGCATGACAGCACCTAGCACTTGTAGTTTAGCTTCATTCTGCTCTGATGAGGGCTGTGTTTGAACCCTTGGACAGTAAAAATGCCTATGGCATGAGGCAGCTCCCAGTGTAAAACTGCATGAATATGGAACAGGGTTTGCTGTTGAGAAGCAGGGGTCAGAACGTGACGAGCAGGGGCTCAAATGAAAAGTGTTTTATGTTGTGTTTTTGTGATTTTATTCTGAAGGAATGCATGACACAGAGCTGACCATCCAAACACTGTTGATCTAACCACACAGAAGTGCCGGGCACAAACCCTACAATAACACTGCACTGAGATGCTATGTGTGTGTGTGTGTGTGTGTGTGTGTGTGTGTGTGTGTGTGTGTGTGTGTGTGAGCGAGTGTGGGGGGGTTGAGTGTGTGATCACATGTTTGTGTGCTTCAGTGGGCTTGTGTGAGCTCTGTGAAGTGTAACAAGGCAACTGACAGAGCTGCTAGAGGAACAAGAAGAGAGAGTGTCTCAGTGCATTTGTCTTTATGTGTGTGTGTGTGCGTGTTTCAGTATAGGTTTAGGCAGAAAATTACAACGCCTTGTTGTTTATACAGGGTAACAAATACTAATTGCTGCATCATATGCAGCCAGGCTGCAAGAAAGATGAAGAGAGACAGGTTTGTGTTGTAGGTGTCAGTCTGACTTGTGCATCTCATACTGTCACCCATCATAACATCCAAACACAACCGTTAGCTCACCCTTCTCATGTCAAACATTCATAATAACACGTCTTTGGAAATAATGAATGAGGCAGAGAGCACAGCCCTGTGTTGCTTTGCTTTGCTGCTAACACGCTACTTCTATAATACATGGTTGAGTTCAGACAGACGTGTTACTAATTGAAGACGTTTTAAAATATGAATGATAGTAATAGAAACTAATGATGTTGTGTTGTCATGATACAGTACCTGTAGTCCCCCTGCATTTGAGTTCTCACATTAGCATTGGCCCATTAGCTTTTTATATTAGGCATTTAGTCATATTAATATTTTGTTGGTTTTTTTTAGCATCTTGTTAGTTCTATTAGCTTTTGGTTATAGTCACTTTAGCATTTAGCACAATAATCTTTTTGCTCTTACATTTGCCTTTGTCACATTAACATTATTCTTTCATTAGCTGTAGTCCCTTAGCTCTCCTGCTAGCATGGTAGAAAAATAACAGCATACACTCATAAAATGCAGATACGTGGCTGACGAGGACCTTAGGGAACGATATTTCAACTGTATTTTTAAAGTTACAATGACAAAAATGAGACTTAGATGATTTTCTTTTTTTTCGTTGCTAATATTAGATAATAAAGTCACCTTTAACGTTGCATTTATCACTACATTTAGCTAAATATTGATTAATCTCTATTTAACTGTTGGCAGAAATGTAGGAAAATCCACCTATATTTTTTAATATACATACATAAACATCTAGTTTTAGATTTTTAAGCTAATTATAAGTCTTGTTATGACTTGTTATGTCACTCAGCAAAACTTGAGTATTTTAATGACTTCCAATCATGCATCGGTTCAGTGTTAAAGCCCTCAATTGACTTATTTGTATCTGTTGGCAAGAAATCTCTGGAATTAACTATGTTGTTAACCAATATTTTCAATCTAATTCAACTTAGATTGAAACCAGTATGCATGGGTTTATCTGACCTTTTTACTTAAAATGATGAGTTGAATAAATTAACTTCAGAGTGAGAGAGAGTTCACTTAACTCGTTAAATTAACTTGAAAAACAAAACAAAACCATTGTATTATTAGACTTCACAGCCAGATACCATGTTTTATTCATATTACTGTAACTTTATAATAAAAAAAATGTTGATGTGGAGCCTTTACACAGTATCTTTTTTCATTGTAGACCACATGAAAGAAATATTTAATGATTGGTTATGACTTTTTGCTGAAAAAGCTCAACATGAGTTCAATTCAAATCATCTTTATATGTAAATAAAGTTTATTAAATCTTTATTTCTTGCTTTTTCGGCTGTTTTTGTGTGAAAAAACAGTGAAACTTTTTTTCCACTTTTTTACAACTTTGAGCTGCTCTATAATAATAACACTAAGTTTCACTGTACAGCTATGTGCTGAAACAACACCATGCATTTGAGTAGGTGTTAAAGATGAAAATGAATGCAGAGGTAATTTGCAAAATTTACCCCAAATAAGCCAGAGGCAGCTTGTTGACTCATAAGTTAAACAACTTAAGTTGAAACAAGTTAAATTTTATAGTGCTGGAACTGATTTTAATAGAGGAATGGCAGGCTGTCAGATTGTCGGCAGCTGCCACAACATAAGGACAATTATTAGACAAAATGCACAAAACTCGCTTCAAGTTCTTATTTCTGCTTTTTTGTAAAACATGTTTTCACATTAAAGAGCATTTTTCTTGTATTTTGATCACTTTTATGTGGCTGTTGCGCAATGTAAGGGACTCATTGAGCTGTTTAAAAATAATTTGGAGATGAGTTCAGGGTCCATCTGATGGCTCTGGGTGCTGTTAATTATTTAATTGGAGCAGAGAAAGGCTGAATTATTAATGAGTGGGGAGAGGATGGAGAGGGAAGAGGCATAATTATGAACAGACAGAGCATCTGGGGGATGGGTTTGTGCAGGAAAGGAGGTCAGAGGTGGAGATCAGCTGCACAGAGAGAGTCAGACTGATAAAACCAGACAGTAGGAGGAAACAGGGAAGTAGCACTGAGATGTGACACAGTCCACTGTTTCATATACTGTCATCAGGCTTTTTGATTGTAAGAGTTCATCTAAAATTAATGTCCTCTCTATCTGAGACTGGAAACAGACTGGGTTTTTTAAGACCTACTGGTATCCATCAAAAGTTGCCTCTCTCTCTCTCTATTCTAATATTTCCTGTTTGCCCGTGTCTCTCTCTTTCTTAATACTGTGACACTTTTACTAAAATTTGATTAAAAAACCCCTGCAATATATTGCCTTGCTTGAAGTATTGCAATTTATTGAATTGGAATCCCTATATTGTGATATGTATCTTATCACCTGCACAGTTTAATACAATCCTCTACAGGAGCTCTGCCATGAATTCTACATTTACAAAGTTATAATTTCTCAGTTTTTAGGTTGAAACTGTCAGAGAGGTGATAATTCTACCATATGTTTAGTATTTAGGTCATAGTGGGTGGTGGATAGGGATGTAACAATAACTGGTTTCATGGTAAAAAAAAAAATAATAATAATAACAATAACCCTAGATGTGTATCAGTACTTTTTGAGCATTTTCAGAACCTTTTTAACAATACTGTAATAATACTGATAACCATGATAATTTTGGTCACTACAATCGTGATACTGAATGTTCATACCGTTTCTTCTCTAGTGGTGGAGCTGGAGAGCATGATATAGAGAGATGTGTCTAATGTAAAGAATGCTTTAAACTTTAAGAGTTAGCACTGTGCGTGATAACACCAGTCCACAAAGGCATTGTTCAGGGTAGTGGTCGCTTCTTTGCTTCCATCATGCAAGTGTGCTAGAGTGGACTTTTGTCGTGTCTCTCAAACTGTCTATTGTTTTGTTTTTGTGGTGATTGGGTGGGATGTCTTAAGCAGAGAAGTAGACTACGTATTTTCACATTTTAACAGCACAGTTACAGTTAAATTATTACTGATACCTTACATTCTCACATTTAGTAAAAAATAAAAGAATATCTGAATATCCTAAATTGAAAACCGATCTAACCTGAAAACCTATCTAACAAATGAATATCCGGATATTTGGGTCCAGCTCTATTAACCAATATTGTAACATCATATTGACTAAAGTTAACATCACAAAATGTCAAATGTGAACTGCAGACTTTACTTAGTTCACAATGACACCTTCTGTCCTTAGACCCTCAAACTGGATGTGGGAAAATTTGCCCCAAAAAAACAGTTTAACAGGAATAAAAATGGAAGAAACCTCAAGAAGAGCAACAGAACAGGAATCCCTCATACAGGATGGACAGAGTAAATCTGCAGAGCACAGTTTGTTCCAGAAACAGACTACATAACAAAGGACATCCCTAACCTAAACAAAAACTTGTATCATATTCCCTAAATTAGAGCCATGGGAAGCAGGCTGAAAATCAGTCACTCTTTTACACAGTAATTAAAACTGGGCTTGAGATACATGGATTTAAGAAACGTTAGTTAATTTCTCACAAATCTCAGGTTTCCTCTCTGCCCTGCTGTTAGAAACGTTCTAATGACAGCCAGCATCTCTGTTGGTGTGAAGTGGATTGCTTCCGGTTGTAGTGACGGGTAAAAGATGAACATTAAAGCTAACAGTAAAAGCTATCAGTGTCTTGTTCTTGAACTTGAAATGATTCAGTGCTGACAGGAAGCTGCGTGAATGCTGTGGTGACTGAGTCACGCTTGTGTTCTGTGGAAAAGAAACAAAAATAAATAAGAGGAATGGAAAGTTGATTCAGCTGCTGTCAGAGCAGTGTTACAGTCAGTGGACGCTCTCTCCATGGATGTGTGTGTGTTTGTAATGACTATCTGCAACGACGTATGTGTGGTGGTTGTAGTTTGCTTTTACAGCCGTGATGGAGGTGTTTGTGTGGGTCCTCTTCCTGTCTGTCACCGTGTGCATACGTGTGTGTGTGTTTGTGTATGTGTGTCTATTTATCATGTGCTTATCACTGCACTGAACTGCAAGTGCTTGTATATGCTGGGTTTGCATGTGTGCACAGTATCTGTGTGTGTGTGTGTGTGTGTGTGAGGGAGGTCGAGGTCAGCAGCTCTCCTGCACTTCCTGTGGAGTGCAGCAGGGCTGACTGCTCCGACTGCTCCCATTTTTTCCCATCCATCCTGCCTATTATGGCAGCGAGTGCTAGTCAGTGATACGGCCCCGTGCAGCCGACTGCTGCTCAGCGCTGCCATACCCAGCAGTGGAAACCCCCATTCCAGCAGCCAGCACACACTGAGCACATTCATCTCCCCACATCCTCCCTCTAAATCCCCCTCTCTTTCTCCTTTCTTTTTCCCATCTCGTCTTCTCTTGTCATCCAGGGGATTGCCCTATTTTATTCTTGCCTCATATATCACTGTCTCCCCTTACAGCAGGAATCTGGGAAGGGCGGGTGAGATACAGAACGAGAGCTTTCTTTCTCATTTTCTATCTGAATCACTCCCACTCTTCTCTTTCCCTCACAATTAATTTGTGCTCATGCCATTGTTTTTCTCTCTTAGGGGCTTGTTAACGTCTTAGCTATGGGATGTTCACATCTCATATGTGTTTTCACTGCTGTATCTATTGAAATGTAGTGTTTGTTACTTAAATTATGTAGCAGAAAGTGCTCAGTTTGTACCAATCCGAGTTCTAAATGATTCATTCCATTTTAAGGATGGTCACCATGTCGGCAGCACATTCAGGCAAAAATATCTTGTTCTGGAAATTTGGTCACATCTGCTTCTGACTGATACAGTGAATTAAATTACTTGAAGATTAAGGCACTTCATTAAATTGAGGTTGTAAATCTAATTTCATAAAGCATCTCATCAGGGCTCTTAACTAACTTTTTCCACCATCTTACCAGAACCATAATACAATCAGTCATTACAATATATTATAACATTGGCAGTTTTTTTTTCTCAACTCTTGTACTCAAATAAAATTTCATCCTGCCCAATCCTATTTTTGTCGGCCCCATGACACGGAACATAAAGCTTGAGCCCTGATGTCATACCGCTTTTCAACCAACAAGAACTTGGTGCTAGTTCTGGGCTGGTGCTAGTGCTGGTTCAGAGTTGGTTCAGCTCGCAAACCCTCTAAAAAGCAGTTTCCTTTTCCACGGACTAATGAGTCACTATAGAACCACATTATTACTTATATCTGCATGCGTACAGCAACAGCACTACAGTCTGTACAGCAAAACTATAGAGTTGCTCCTGACTTTGCGAGCCTACACTGGCATCCAAACAATGCTGGTCCAACACATTTTCACAGTTTGTTGTGATCCATATGGACCACGATTATGATATATGTTTTGCTACGTTTTGAAGACTGAACACAAAATATTAATGTTAGACTTTGTAAGCCTATCTAACTAGCATCAGATGCAGTTAAACAAATCGAATACATGCTACAATGATTTTTCTCTTCTGACATCAGAAGTTCCTGGTTCTAGACTGGAAAGAGTTTAATCTGCTCTGGAACCAGTTTTCCTGGCCCGTTGGCTGTCGAAACACAAAGAGCACTGGCTCCAAATCGGCTCTTGAAAAAAGGATATGAGTGACACTGTCTGCAAAGGCCTAAAAGATATTAGCCCTCCTCAGTACACACATAAATATAAAATATATTTTTATGTTATGTTTTTATGTAATGTTGTATTTGATGTACTGTGATAGCGCTGTGCTACATCTATTATAATTAGCTAACCGTACGAATTTGAAATAGTAAAAAAATGATTAAAAATGTAATAAAAATATGACTTTAAATGTAAATGTTATTAAACATCACTAACACAATAGAAGTATATAAAAGAAGAAGAGTTATGTGGGGAGTGAAATGTTGTCGTCAGTGAGTCGTCAGAGCTGGACCATTGGAATGCAGAGGCTGCAATTACAACCCAACAGTATGGAATTACTGACGGCATTGTTTCTTAATTCATTTGCATGTGATGGCAAAGTGATCATGCTGGAAAAGTGAAGATTTATGACAACACAATTAATGACTTCTACCACAGCATGGTGCAATTACAGAGTCCAGGTCTAAATGAGTGAAATGTCTCCCCTCTGATTTCCCTGGCTGCAAAAAACTGCAGTGTGAGGAGTGAATGAGGGGTTAGTCAAGGTCAATGAAGCTGGATGTGGTAGAGCTGGAGGAGTGTATGTGTGTGTGTGTGTGTGTGTGTGTGTTTGATGGAGCAGGAGTGTTACTGCTGTTGCCATGCAATCATGCAAGATAATTTTGAAGCTGATGTTCTGTGCATAATTTCTAAACAGTATAAAACTCTCAAATGAACAGTTTTATACTGTTCATTTGACAAACATAGATTGGTTACTAGGAGATATCCAAATGGCATAATTATCATAAGTGATGTTTTTTCTGTCCAGTTGAAGAGGACAACCCCATTTATGTTGACATTTAGTCATGTAGCACATGCTATTATCCAAAGTGACTTGTAAATGAGATACAAAGCAAGCAACAAAGCTAAGGCAGGGAGTGCCATGAGTGGTGTTTCAGTTTTGTCACACGATTCATGCTTCCTGCTGAAGGTGGTAGAAAAGGTGGAAGAAAATGTACCGTGTGCTACTGTAGACTTGTCTACAGTGCTGGAAAGTAGCAGTGTGAACCACAGAGGGGCTTGTGCAAGTATGAAAACTTTTATTGTTGCATGCTGGTAGACCTGTTAGTAGGCCATTGTATGAGGAGCTGGGCAGCATATTCAGAAAGGGTCTGATCTTTCTTTTGTTGTAGATGGCAAATCTACATGCCCAAGAGATGGAGTAGATGTGATCAGTAAAGATTACTTTGTCGTCGGTGGTGACACATGTTGTAGGGACAGTCTGTGCACATCTTAAGTTGATGCTCATGGTGCGGCGTATGGAAGGTCTAGCTGGACAGTTTTTCTCTCTTGGAAAGACTGAGGTGAAGATGTATTTCTCTTATCCAAGTAGAGATGTCGGAGAGACAGAAGAAATGTGTGCTGAGACAGTTGGCGTAAAGGGCAGGAAGAGCTGTGTTTCGTTGGTATAGTAGTGATAGGAAAAACTGTGTGAGTGGATGATAGAACCTAGGGACATGGTTTAAATCAGTGGTCCCCAACCTTTTCTGCACCACGGACCGGTCTCATACATGACATAATTTGACGGACCGGAAGGGGGGTAATTTGAAAAGTCGATTCGATTGAAAAGCTGATCTCTTTTGAGACGATTAAAACGCTGGTGGGTTAAACAGAGATCGTCTCAAACATACTTTTAAGGCCACCGTCATTTGCAATCTCCAGCAATTGACCCTCTTGCCGCACGGACATGCTCAGTGCACCAGGCATGTTTACAAACGGAGCGCATTAAGAGGAGCTGACGGCAGATAATCCGGTTTTTCAAAATAAAAGACTGTGATTGTTTCAAAATAAAAGTCTGTGTTGTGTGAAAACTGAAATTTTTTTTTCTTTCTGTGCGGCCCGGTACCAAATGACACACGGACCGGTACCGGTCCGCGGCCCGGTGGTTGGGGACCTCTGGTTTAAATGGAAAAAAGAAGAGGGCCAAGGACAGAGCCCTGGGGCACACCTGCAGAGATGCATTGAAATACAGAATGGATACTTGCCCCTGCCAAGATACATTGAAAGTTCGCCTGTTGGAAGTAATATTGCCATCTGTCTTTAAGTTCTACCATCTGCCATTGTGAGAACCTGTGAAAGCTCAGTTGCCATAAATGTAATATGTGATAATAAAAATGATCAAATAATTTTGTAATGTGGAAGATGTAGTCAAGCAGCTCTGCAGTTTCCTTTTTAGCCTATTCTATTTCAGTTTTGGGTTTTCCACATTTAGATCTGATAAATCGAAGCTGGCATCTAGCTGGTGTAGAAAGTGGAAATTCAAGCAGCTAAAAAGTGAGTTTCTACCTGATATGTAAGTAGAAAAATCTGTCTGTGAGCATGAATTTTAACTGGTTACAGTGCTACAACGTGAGCAGACCAGTAAAAAAGTGTTAATATTGGCAATCTTACATTCTTTCATTATATAAAACTAAAGAAATAACCCTGGTGGTGTTCTAATATGCTAAAAATTAGTCATGCCACTACACTGGAAACTTCTCATGTATTTTACATACATCTCAAACAATCTTTAGCTACACTTTAAATCTCTCCCCATGAGACTAAACCATGTTTGTATAATCTACTCAACAAATGCCATGCATTAACACATTTCCTGAGATAAATCCACTCGTTCCTGGACATTTTTGGCAGATGTTAAGGAAACCAGATCATGTTTTTCACTCTGTTTTTCTATTTCTTTTCATCATAACTCACATAGAAATACAGAGAAGCCAGCTAGAGACAGTTGTGGACCACAGGCTGACCACACAGTGCAGACAGACAGAACGAGGCCCACTTTCTCTAGAACATGGTTTGTGTGTGTGTGTGTTTTGTACTGCATTTGCGTATGCGGAGGAGGAGATCTGGTTCTCATTATAACGTCTGTATATTAAACTGACAAAACCCAGGCAGTGCCACTCACATCTCCACAGATATGGCTGGAATGTGTGCGCTGTCTGTGTGTGTGTAAGTGTGTGTACTCCCACGGGGGCTCTTCCAGTTGTGGTTGTTCATGTCCCACTAAATCCTGTCCTCCCATTTGTCTTTCTCTGCTTCCCTCCCATCTCCCATCTCCCTCTCCATCTCTGTCTCTCAGCCATTTTCTGGTAAATGACTGATGGCTGCATGCCTGACCTCACATCTGACTAATGAATGTGTGTGTGTCTATGTGTGGGTAAGTGCACGGGGGAATGTGCATTGCTGAGTGGTGGAACCTGAGTTCTGTGGCTGTGTGTGTACCTCAGTGTTAGTATGAGCAGAAAATGCTGTTCTTTTACTATTTGGTGTTCTGTATTTGCAGGAAATATTTCCCACAGCGTAAACACGTTGAAAGGAAGAATAGAATTACAGTATAACTGGTGTGTTTTCTGAATTTATACATCATGCAATGTCTGTTCATAGTGATACATCAGATTTTGTGTTATTTTCTGGATTTAAAATGCAAAGTGACATCATACTGTATAAAGATTCATCGTCACTATAAACAGTCCTCATGGATTTGCACATTGCAACAATGCTCTAATACAGTGATAAAACTTAAGAGAGAGAGAGAGAGACACTACATTTTCAATGATTGACATATTTATGTTAGTACATATTACCATATGGCATGTGACATCTGAAACTGCATTTGCCACCAAATATTTGAGGTGAAAAAGTTTCTCTCAGCGTCTCTGGATGATAGATGAAATGAACTGAATCCAGTTTTGCACATTTAAAGATCAGGCCTATAATGAGGCCATCCATCAGAGACCTAACTGTACTGCGGTGTCTGCGGTCTCTGAACCCTTTATTCTTTATTCCAGGTCAGCTCACTCGATGCGCAACATTGTTGAGGATGTGTTCATGTCGGCCCCACCATAACACGCTTTTCTTTGTGTGTACCTAAGGACAAGCATAATTCTGCCTTTAGTGGGTGAAACAATATCCATATTGTTTCTAGGGTTACATGCAGCAAAACTGTTGACTGTCTTTGAGTTATTCATTTGTAAGATTTTAATGGGTGCCTTTCAGCCAGTGCAGGACACATCACCATGAAACCATTACAAGAACAACAAGAATATTATTAATGTCCACTGTAAACGATCATGTGTGTCTGTGTCTACTGCGTGGACAAGAAGCACCTTGCTACAGTAGCTGAGATACATGCTAGTTCCCTGTAAACCTAATCTGAGGAAGCACATACACTTCACATACTACTTCTGTGACTCTGCCAACACTTCCCATCACGCCTCACTGCTGTTCACAGTTCTGCCACGTTGCATCTTCACACCTGAAATTTCAGGAATGCCTCATAGGAATCAGGCTGTAGGTAACAAAACGGATGCTGGTTACTCAGAATGAGAAGATGGTAGCTGTCCCGACACAACGCTTTGTCAAAGTCAGTGTTCTACTCTACTCTTTCTCCTGTCAGAAACGTTTGGTACTCCAACCATGTCACTCCCCCCGACCCCAGATCTGTGTAGTGTTTTTTGTTATAGTATAGATTTATTTGAAGCTCTCTTCAGTTGACCCTTTGTTGACATGCTCACAAAACGGTTCCATTCTCTTAAGATTGTGTGGTTGATGCGTTCCTGACAGCGGGTGTACCTGGATCAACACAGATCAGGATTTGTGTAGTCTGCAACAGTCCATCAAGAGATTTGTGCGTCAGTCCTGATTGTTCACCAGGGAACAGACCTTGGACTTTACTCTATTCTGGGTAGTGGATCTGGATCAGTACACAAAGTCAAAAGTCTTTGCTCAGTGATAAACAGAAATGTGGCTGTACAACTAATGGTTATTTTCATTATGAGCTCCATCTAGTAAATCAATTGTTTAATCAATAAAATGGGAAAGGTTAGAAAAAGTGATCTGTCACAGGCCTAAGAACAAATCTGTTCACAGGAAATATTTGCTATTTTTGCTCCAACAATGATTTAGAGGATTAATCAGTAAAACGTGTTGCACAAGAGTTTTCTGTTGATCGACTAAATCTCTGATGGAAAATCAGTCCGTCACACAGAGGACCGGAAATTCCAGGCTTACCAAATCAAATCTGTGGTCTGGTTCATAGTCTGATTGACTCGCTCTTTTATCAGATGTTGGGGAAGGGGTGTGTTGCAGTAGTGGACTCACCTCCGTGCCACGGTCAGTTAGTGGTGTGACTTCATGAGGCGGAGTGTGTCAGAGGACAGGACAAACTCCATCAGTGCTTTCTGGCGTGTTTATTCAGATGTCTTTAGCTTCAGACGTGTCCCTGTTCTGAGTCCACTGGCTTCTGGACTGGACGTTTAATGTGCTGCACGATCCCATGTTAATCCGTGTGTGTGTGTGTTTGTGTGTGTGTGTGTTTTCATCTAATAGTGGGTAATATAATCAGTAGGGCCCGTCACGGTCTATAAAGGCTCTGCTGCCATTATCCTAGACATTGTCCTGGCTTACACTGTGTCTCCACAGTATTTCCTACACGTTCTGCAGTCATCTGTCTCACGTGTGTCTGACAGAAACAGATTTAAGATTCCAGCTTAGTACAGCATAATGGCTGGTGTTTTACTCACTTTTATACTGCTGCGTGTGCTGTATTTTTGCACTTTTCTGCAGTGATTGTGTACTGGCCTGACCTGCAAGTCTCTGCTTACATGCTGCACCTTCTTCCATTAAGGAAAGAGACAATATCCCTGTTGAAAACATGTAGAAATGCATTTGTTTCCCCCAGTAAAGCCAAAAATCTGATTTTAAGAAATCAGGTGTGATTTTGTAAAGATAAAGATACAGGAAATGATGTCTCAGTTCAGGTCAAGATACACAGAGTGAGGGTGTGATTCTGTAAATTAGTTGACACAGACCAGGGGTGCGCGATTGACTGGTAGATTGCAAAGGTAGAGCAGGTAGATCACATGCTATTGAAAAAAAGTCTTTAGATGTTAGTCTATCATCTATCCACCCTATGATGTTTGCCACTTGACTGACGTACAGGGCGGCTCCTCTAACACACGGGTCACCACATGCTACTGCGAAACTACAGTGAACTGAGTGAAATGTTGCACTTGATTTACTCGCATCAAAATTTGCAACGTTGTTGTACCTCAACTCGTCTGAAGCTGAGGATGAGATACGACACTACAGGCTGACATTCAGCTCAAGTCGAGCGCCCACGGACAGTGTTGGAATTTACTCACAGATGTGCTTCCTTCACTGCAGTATTCAGCTCTACTTATTTATGCTACTCAGCATTTTCACACGTGAAGATTATTAAGTCAAAATACCATTCCACCATGATGATGATCATTTGGAAGCTGCCAGCACCTACTGTGCAACCCTGGCTAACTCCATTCATTTTTTCTTATATAGGTAGATCATTTTGACATTTTAAAGCCACAAAAGTGTGGGCACCCCTAACATAGACTCTGTTTACTTCTAAAGTTGAACTACTCCGTTGTCCGCTCCATATCTGACACATATCCACGTCACTGCATGTACAACACTGAAAATAAACTAAAAAGAAGAAGTGTCGTCATACACTGAGGCTCTGATCCAAAGTGAACTGTGGAAACAGCAGTTGACTAAGTCATTTTAACCCTAAATAAACTGGTAATTATGTTGAAAATGTGCTAATTAAAATACATTATTCAGGTTTTTGCTAGTTTATTTTCAAGCTCCTGAAGTCACATTCAGGTGTTGGACTGATGAAGTTAAGATACCAAACACAAAGACATCACTGAGGCTTTTCTTTTGATCTGCTGGTGTGTGCTGTTGGGTGTGTAGATGAGTGTGTGAGTGACTGTGTGTTTGAATCACAGCACATCATGATGTGGTTTCCCTGTCATTATGTTTCTCCACTTTTTTTTTTCCTCCTTTAACCCTTATCTGAACATTTGTGGGTTTGAGTTTGGAAAGTCACAGGAAGGTGTCTGTGTACAAGCAGCCAGCGTGGGTTCCTAACAGTCACTATCTCACAACAACAAGAAACCAAGTGTTCAGTGTTTGCAGAGGGAAGAGCGTTTCCCAGTGGAATCACGGGAATTATGTTAAATCACGGGTCAAAATGAACTAAATGTGCTTAGGCACCAGGTGAGTGATGATATAGCCTCTGTTTTTATGTAACGTTAGCCTACAGGTATAGGTCGACTTGGGTCACGTGTCTTATATTAACGGGTTGGATCTGACTTTGAGACATTTTTGAGTAACAGGTTGGTTCTGAGCTTCCCTGACAGATCCAAGCTCTATAGGTAAATGAGCGGCTGGACAGTACAGATAGACAGAACACCGGTGTCAAGCTTTGCTGGTGTGAGTTTGCAAAATTAGACCTGTGCAGGTAGACGTGAAGGAGGGTGGACGTGTGGAGGGGGGGTTTCTGCAGTGGCTGCTGATTTGAGTCAGGGAGGTGAGGTACTTTTAAACACTTCAAAAAAGACAATCTGTGTCAAACACTGAACTCATTTATCACTCTAAGCAGACAGCATACTGACATGGTTCTGTTCTGTGGTTACTAACACTTTCTGAGTTTGTCATTATCTGAACAAATACTCAAGCTTAGAAATCATAGAAAACCGAGGCGTACTGCAGAAGGTCTCTTCAGCATCAGAGTAAACCAGTGGCAGTGGTCTGAACATCCGTGGATACACAGCAAACAGCAGCTGCTAACAGCTAATTCAGCATAGTGTTAATGTGGACAGTCTGACTAAATGGAAACAAACACAGGCTGAAAAACAGACCTCAAGTTGACTGGATTTGGTCGGGGTGGGTAGGGTGGGGCACAGTCCATAACAATAAATCAAATCATTCCCCCTCTGAGGCTGTGAGGCTTTCATCTCCTGTTTTCTGTTTGCTCTCCTGGCATGAGGCGCATCACACACATGCCCCCCACCCCCAATTTCATTTTCTAGACCAGGATACGACAGTGTCATCGTCACTGTGTGTGTGTGAGCACATGAGATATCCACCCCGTCCCAACCTGACTCCAGCAGCGCTGCACAAAATATCAGATACCCAAATATTTTGTGCAAGTGTCCAGATCAGTGGGGTGTGGTCTCATCTGTGGTGGGGGCCTGGCTTAGGGAGGGTTATAGGATTGTGCAAGAGGAGGAGGAGGAGGAGGAGGAGGGGGAGGATGAAGGGGGGGGGGGTGGGGG
>JAUMHL010000021.1:1478186-1500070 GCA_032362345.1 Sandelia bainsii | reverse complement strand
CACTTTTTTGAATTAAATTACTGACATTAATTAAGTTTTTGATGATATTCTAATTTATTGAGATGTACCTGTATGTGGACATTGAGTGTAGGTCGAGGGAAAGCTGGTGGCTGGGGATGCACATTCGCCATTCACCAAAAGTATTAGCATGTTCATGCACCACTCTGGCAAAGTGTTTCCTTGCTTTGTTTCCTTATTTACATCCCAGTCCCAGTACTTTACATAATAGTGTACATACGAAAGCAAGTGTGTTTATGTTGTGCTTGGTTGTTTCTGGGTTGTGGCTTCAATGCATCAGAAAAAAGTTAAAGATGTCAGGGTTTCCTTGTTTAGCCAACTGGCACTGTTCGTCATGGTTTGTGCATGATCCCGTAGTGGTAAAGTGGTAATTCTTAATTTATGTAAAAAGACTGTGACCAATCCAACATCAAAGAACTAGAGACAACTGAGAATGCTTGTTGTGTCACGTCACTTTCATCTGGACCAAAAAGTATCACTAAAAAAGAAAGAAACTCTCTTTACCAGCAGGTGACAGTGGTCTGTATTCAAGTGTAAACAAAGCAGCAATTGGAAGCATTTGCTTAGTATTTTCACACTGCTCTCACTCATCCACAGCTCAACCACAGCTATTTCTAATTGAGAATATGTCTGATAAGACGTAAGTGGCACTGGGGTCCATTTCACTTCTCATGCAGTGATTTGCTAGTGGTGTCTGTCCAACAGAAGTCCAGCCACACAGTCTAGTCCAACAGACAGCTGTTGGCTTGGTGTCTTAAGTGTTAAGTAAAAGACAACTCTTGATGGTAATTTGAGTGTCATTCAATGAACATTATGACTGTAGTTATTGTTCAGTGGGGCATCTACTAATTAGTTGCCATACTGAACAATAGGGTAAGGCTAATATATTTGATACACATGGTCATTTGGCGACATCTGCTGTAGTACATATCATGGAAGTAAAAATTAGTTGGTGGCATAATTTAAAGTTCCGGCACGTGGTGTCGCATGATAACCACCTACTGGATGGCGTCATGCTGCTTTACAGCAACAATGAGCCAGTATTAGTAACAGACTTACTCCATTCATAAAAGGGAGAAGGCTGTAATTATTCATACATTTATGCCATTTATAGGTAAAATCTCTAAGTCAACCAGAACTGAAGAAGCCTAAAGAGGGAAGTGAGCAAAATGTCTAAATCTAAAGCCTTTGACTTTCAGATATCCCATGAGCTGAAGGGTTGGAAATCCTCAAAGGCAAAATGCTGATGATACATTTTAGACAATAGTAGAATTTTGACTTTGAGGAAAACCTTGTTCCAACATGACAATACCCCCATGAACAAAGCCAGCTTGTTAAAGTGGATGTATAAATGTATTTCTCAGTCTGGTGTGGAAGAACTTCAGGGACCTGCACAGATCTCTGACCTCAGCCCTATGCAACACCGTTGTTAGATAGGGCCATCATCATCGGTTGAGCAATTCAAGCCCTAAACAGCATATTTTTTATGCCAGAGATGGAAATATATATGTCTTGTGCATCCTTTAATATCTTTAAGACTAACATGCACAGTATTTGTTGTAAAACTTGACAACCTCTTGACATAACATAAATGACAACATGTAAATATGAACTCACTGGTGGGCTCAGCAGGGAAGGAAACCTTAACACAGTGTGAACTGGCTGCAGGGTGTGTTTAAACATCTAGCTGTGTCACAATACACACACGTCAGTCAAACAGACACACACACACACACACTGCACATAACACAGGTGATTGATGGGTATTTTCACTCAGTCTGACATCTGTCTCCATCTTTCTCTCTTCTGCAGTGAGCTTCGTGGACTGCGGCGGTGGGAAGGTGCGGTTTGAGGTTGGAGATTCGTCTGATTTCAGGGTGAGCGAGGATGGGGTCGTCTACGCCCTGCGGCGCCTCAACATGGCTGGAAAGGAAAAAGCAGTGGTGGTCTACGCTCAAGACCTACAGTCCAAAAAGTTCTGGAAGACCAGAGTGCACCTCCATGTCCATCCAAATAGCAAGAGCGCAGAACCTATGCAGGTAAAACAGGCACACTGAGAATATCATGAACAAGCTTATTCAGTTAAATCATTTGCAGTAAACTGCTTTCTCATTATCTCTTTACAGTCATTGTTTAATTGATTTAACGGACCACTAGAGACGTATCTTTATTTCTAATTTTCCATTTAAAGCAAGTCGTATCATATTTCAGTAAAACGGCTCCCTGCTTTCTGGTCTGCTCTTGTTTAATTTACCCAACACATCTTCCATGTTTAACTTGAGGGGCTTAGCTCCCTCAGAAGCAGTGTTTTTTAGTGAGGGATAAATGGTATTTCTGTACCAAACCCAACACATTTGAGTTGAGGTCGGGCAGAAACCCAGGTAGGTCAAACTTTAGGCTAAGTAAGCGTCATTGCAGTTCACATTATGATCACACCAGTGAAAATATTAGACGACTGCATAAAAATGCAACA
Organism: Sandelia bainsii; assembly: GCA_032362345.1. Lineage (NCBI taxonomy): Eukaryota > Metazoa > Chordata > Actinopteri > Anabantiformes > Anabantidae > Sandelia > Sandelia bainsii. Next base: position 1,497,579 of record JAUMHL010000021.1, on the reverse strand, counting down.
TGTTTGTCAGGGTTGGTACTTTAGTGGGTCACTGTAGTGTTTCTTATGCTACAATGAACATAGTCAACATATCTCTGAAATATTAGCTGTAGTGTTGAAACACTAAATATCCCATACTGTTGGTCGGACAACGCGTATTTAAACATTTAACCTGGGGCTCAGGAAACATGTAATGGACATTTAATTTAGTTTAATTAAGTAATACAGTATTAAAAATCTAAATAATTAATAGATTAATCAATAATGAATAGAGTTATTACCTGCAGCACTGATGGTTCTAATGCATTTATTATCTTGGTTAAGTCTAATGACTGTACTGTAATAGTCTATCATGTTTTGTTCATTCCAAAGTTGTCATTATTCATCCAGTGCCTTAAGTGAATGTACAGTGCACACAGATCGACTGCCACAAAGCGCTTACACATCTGCATAGTCGTGAGTTCATTAACACAGACAGAGCCTGACAGCGTTAACGCGTACCTGGATGTGACTGAGAGAATAGCAGCATGTGTGCAAGCATCTCAGAGAGAAATGTAATTTTTGACAAGCAGGATCATTAAACAGTCTGAGCGCGATGGGCTGTTATTTCCCCCCACGGCTTCAGTAATGTTGGATGAACTACGCACACATATAAAATCACAGCTTTTGCAGCCCAGCAGGCGTCTGAGGTTGGCCAAGTGCTGATTGCAGAGACAAAGCGAGTCAAACAGCCATCTGTTAGTTTGTTTCATGTACAACAGCGATAATAAGGCCCTCTGCATGTATTTAGACAAGACACTGGCCTTGATTGGCTGTTCTTCTAAACACGGCCCTAGAAATAGCCTGGTGCCATATGCTTTAGCTGCTATCGGCCTCGCTCGCTGCAGTCGGTGAGGAGGAGAATTCGCAGAGGGTGAAAGAAGCTGTCAGCGATCCTTCATAAGGAAAACTCGTGAGGAGCAGCCGTTGACAGTTAACAACCAGTCATTTGCCAGGGGAGCAGTGTCAGCGCTGTGCCCTTCAACTAAGCAGCAGGACCACATTCAAATGAATGTGAAGCGTGAGACAAACAGGCATCACATTTACAGTCCACCAAGCTCCAAATGTCAGTGCAAATCAGTGTTTGACACATCAAGACAGTGCCACCTTAAAACAACACCTCGCTTCATGAAGTGGTCACTCTTTGTCCCCTCAGACTCGTCATATGTAGAATATATTTTCATTCTCAAATAGTATTGCAATACTATTATTACTATTACAATACTGAAATATAGAACTCCGCTTCTCCATTTCACAGTTATTGTTTACATTCAGTTAATTCTTGAGTTCTTCAGGGGGTGTGCCCCTCCTGGTCAGCTTTTAATGTGAAACAGGACTTGCAGGAAGTGTTGCGTTACCTCAACAGCGCATTGACAACTATTTAAAAGAACGTTAGGACAGAAACGAGTGGAAATAATTAGCAAAAGAAAGCAGTCTTTGTGTTAATCAGCACGAGTGGTGAGGATGACATGTAATTAGTCATTAGAAGCTCACACTGAATTTATTTTGTCAGGCATTTCACTTCAGGTAATTATGTGTTGAAGGAAACAAAAAAAAGAAAGAAAGAAAAACCTTTAATTTTAAAGTTGACACAACAGAGAAGTAGAGGAAAGCATCAAGTAATCAGTGCAGAGGCCTGTATAACAAAGCAGGTTCAGCTCAGTCTGGCTCTCTTGGGGTGATCAGGCTTCACTTAGCCTGACACAGGCCGTCCTGGATAACTGGTGTCACGAAGCGGCTCTGTGAAGCCTGAGTGTTCCTCCGGCTCTGAGCATGTACATGTGAACGAGGCATAGCTGTTGATTAGAAGCGACACTGTCAGAACAATGAATGAAGTATTGGATAGAGTGTGAGATAAAAACAACAGTAGCTGCAGAGAAGCTGTTAACAATAGCTCATGATCAAATGGAAAAGAAACACTATGGATATAGTGGAAATATGTGCAGGATTATTATTATTAGAGTATTTTTGAATGTACGTTTCTTGCTCTTTCGGTCTGGTGATGGAGATTATTCTGAACATGTGATGGATAAAAATAATATCAGACTGCTAACTCTGCCAGAGTGGAGAAGAGAGAAGCAGAAAATTCATTCGTGATAAGGTCAATCTCAGAAGCTTTAGTTTTTATTTCCAATTAGCGTCACCATGTACTTGGGAGCTGCAGTGATGGACTAAGGCGGTAAAGTGGCACTGTCAGGAATCCTATTGGGAATCAAATAGTCCTTTAAAACGCAGCTATGATCGTCATTATGTGGTTTATTTAGGATTAAACCGCAGAGCCGTGGAATAACAAACTCATGTGAATGATGTATAAAATTGTCAATCATTATTTAGTATTTGTCTCTGTCAGGATCCTGTATGAATGATGTGTTTTTTCAGTGATGTGATTGGTCAGGTCTTGATCTGATCTTTTGAAAGTTAACCTGCTGTGGCGCAGGTTACATGTGCAGCATCTGTTACCATGGTGATCTACCTTTCGAGCAACGTCGATCAGAGTCAATTCAGTCAACGATGACGACTCAGAGTAAATAAAGAGCCAAGTCGCCATTTGGATCCCGTAGCTGCAGAAATGTTAATGTGTGACATTAATGCATATTTATATTTCAGAACTCAGCAGCAGCAGCAGCAGCACGGAAACAGCCTGAGCTGGAGAATAAAGTTACTAAATGAACACAGTTACATCTTATTCAACACTCACTCATTATTTGCAAGACATCTTTAATGGATGATGCAGTGCAGGAATCTTATTGCTTGATACATTCATTTATGACACATTCAAATTCAGTTGTATAATGTATTACCTGTATTTAGATGTAAGGACAATGATGATTGATTGATCATAAAAGTGCTAACATTAGTAAAAATAGCACTTGGGTACCAAATGTAATAGACAACTTTCCAACCAGGAGTTTGATCTTTACTTAATCCACTATCAAAGTGTTTGATGTGGACTCACTGTGAGTGAGCAAATGTCAGTCAGTTTCTTCAGACTCGGCAGGAGGGGACTCAGGCAGAGAAGCTCAAAATCTGTTCTGAGGAAAAGCTGCCAGCAGCAGGTTAGGTTCACAGGCTAAGTTACTATGGCAACTGACTTAGAGTTAAAGTGATGTCAGTTTCTGGAACTGAAAGCTTCACCGTCGCCACCACTTGGTGATGCTACAGAGCTCCTGACGTCACGTGACTACTTGTGTTAATGCAGTCATGTTGGCAGCAACAGTGGACGTGAACATCGTCGGCAGTGCAAGGTGTTCCAAGTTATTTATTAAATATTTTTATATTTATATTCATTACACTGAATTATCTTATCAAAAGCTTTTACAGTCACCTTTCCCACATTGTTTTATCATTCATATTATCATTTTCAGTTTTTCCTAAATCTTAATTTATTTATCTGGATGATTAGAAAAGGCTAGGACGATTGTGGAAATCTTTGTGTTGTCATTTATTGATTGATTGGCTATTGGCAGGTCTCTGTGACCTTTATTTTATAGTCACCTCATCATAGTTAATATTAGGATAAGCTAGTCTGTACAGCTATAACTGTAGTTGATTAAACCGCGGGATCTCTGTACATGTAGGAAGACATTTTGAAAGGCACCACCTCGTACATGAAATGATGACTATATAATAACCATCATTCACCCTTTCTCTGGTTGCATATGTGGAGGTGACCATATCAAACAGTGTCAGGGAAGTCAACAGTAGATTTTTGGTAGTAAGTTGATACTCAGTGTCCTGGAAAATTTGTTCTTGAAAAGAATGATAACCCTGAAATAAAATATTTAAACTACTGCTACTTGTTTCATTTCATTTTTCAGTAACTTACTTGATCTCTTGGTCATTCTTACAATTTTACAATGCACGAGCCATGGATGCTGTAAAATTTTACTCTTTTTATTCCTGCCAAATTCCCACCATTGCCTCCAATGTCAGAACCTGAACTCTCTACAAGCAGCATGTGAACTGAGGGAGTTTACAGAAAAAGAGAATCTCTTCCTTTTGCCTCCTGATCCTCTGTAAACCCTGCAATGAATAAGCTCACTGACCTGTCGTCCAGATGTGTGCTTGCGCAGGACACACGCACGCACACACACAGTGACAGGTGGTGGTTATTTATCAGACGAATGATAATGAGAGCATTAATCCAAGCCACTGGACTGAGGTAGGAAATACCAAGTCGCCAGTGTGGCTCTGCAGCTCAGCCATGCTCTGTGTGTGTGTGTGTGTGTGTGTGGCCCACTACACAACATTTGTTTACTGTCTCCGCAGGTAAAGCCCAGTGATGCAACACTGACTCAGCGGGTACCAGAGATCTTATTTCCATGGCGCAGCGTGGTTGTCAGGGGTGATGGCACTATGAAGCGGGTGAAGAGGGACTGGGTCATTCCACCTATCAATGTCCCCGAGAACTCACGAGGACAGTTCCCAGAGGACTTAGTCAGAGTAAGACACAAAAACACACATATACACACAGGCAAGCCTGTCTTACTGCAGCTGTGAGGACATTTTACCGAATAACCCCAAAGCAAGAAAACAGGAAAAACAACATTTATATAGAACATTCACTCCAAGGGAAATACAGTGTGCTTCACAATAAAGCAAACAGCATTCTGGCACACATACACACAGCCCTCATTATAATTATTTACAAAAGACATCCACAGTAAAATAAAGCTCATCATATATACAGGAAGCAGAGCAATGTTGTTAGTGTGTTAACACCAAGGCAGGACTAATGCAGTCTGACAACTGGGAGCAAAAAACAAAACAAAAGCAGCTTCACCAACTTGGCTTTAACCCCTGCAACACCCAGAAGTACTGTTTTAGGAGTAGGAGTTGTAGAATTAACTGGAAGCCAGAGAAGCCTAGTGGTCTTCACAGGTCCACTTGATTCTGAGGAATAGCAGAGGTCTAAATTCTATTCAGGTTTGTTCAAGGCTGGTTCAGGTCTAGTTTTTGGCAGTGTGTCCAATATTTGAGTGAATCAGGCCAGAGCGTAAATGGTATCAGGTGTGTTTTGAGGTCAGACAAAGAATGAGAACTATGAAGTTCACAGTTTAGTGATGTGTTTTGAAGTCAGCTCATTTGAATAAAATCAGTCACCTGCAAGACTCATGCTGTTCAATCCACTTTTCAGAGCATCATTTACAAATATTCAATAGTTTAAAAAAGGTCAGTGAAGATTCTAAGTAAACCAGATGAAAGTATCTAAGCTGAGTCATGGCAACTAGACTTGTTTCTCTTTAAGTTGCAACATTTCATTACTCATCCTAGTAGCTTCTTCAGTCTCTTCAGACTCTTCAGACTGAAGAAACTACTAGGATGAGTAGTGAACACATTTCAACCTAACAGTTTAAAAGCATACATATGTAAATATGTAACATATGATCATGTGAAACATTCCTAAACTGAACACAAGTGGACCAAGAATTGACCCCTGAGGAACACCATACTAACTGACTGAACATAAGGGCCACATTTACTAAGATAATGTGTGCTTTGATTTTCACTGAGTTTGAGGCAGTGCATTCCACATAAGGCCTGGAAGACAAGTTTGAAAAAGAAGATTCTGATAATGCATTTTCTGGTCAGATCTCCCGTGCTAATGAGATCAGGTGAAAAAAAGCTTTTTGACTGCTATAGGTAAAGTTTGTTAATTTTTTTAATTTGTGTAGTAGGTAGAAAAAGGTTTTTCCACTTGAAAAAAAGTTTTACCAGGGTAATTCCGCACATTCCAATCCTTTTAGAACTTGAAAACTGTGAAACAGGTGAAAAAAATGTCTTTGTGAAACAGGTTAAAAAAATGTATTATAAAATAAATAAATGTGAAAAAGTAGGGGATGTTTCTGATATGCATGATGCCAAACAATACAAACAAGATGTAGTAGAAGGTTGAGTTTGAACATGGAGAAAAACATCTGTCCACTATTCAGTTGTGTTGCAGTAATGACATGTAACCGTGTTAATTAATAATCAGCCTAATTACTTTATCTTTGCTTTGAATAATCAGGTTTTATAGAAGTCTAAGCATGTTTCTTTTCCCTCTACAGTCTTCCTCATGGCTCCTGTAAATCTCATCTGGTTATGCCTCACAGTTGCAAACAGCCTCAGTACCTCAGTAAATCCAGTGGAATGCATAATCATCCTCTGTTTAACATGGCTTCTCCTATTATCTGTGCTATCCTCCTTGAACGCAACAGTGAGTGGTGCAGCTTGCACAAATAACATGCAAACTGTGACTGCAGCTCGCTGTGTTTACTTAAATACAACATGTGTTTAGGATGGCGTGCTGAAAAAAACTGGTGCAAAAGCAGGAGTCCATGCTTACTTTATTTTTGGGACACCAGCGCCCCTAAATAAAGATAAACTATTTAAGGGTACACACCAAAATGTTATATTTTTGTTATTTTAAGCAATAACATTATTGCATATCTTTCTTAAAGAGTAAAAAATTCAGTATTTAACATACAGTATAGTACGTATATTTCTCTCTAACAAACAGACTTAATAGGATACCAAATAATATTTAAACATAAGATGAGCTTAGGAACTCACAAAGGACCATAATTATATAACAATTTAATAGCATACATATGTAAATTCTATTGAAAGCCAATAAGGTCACAATTCATCTCCTTTTCTGTCCAATTGGTGTTTTAAATGCTGTGTGCAAACGGCACTTGGCATTTATGAACGCCTCTCCATGCGCCTGCACATGCGTGCCAGACATATGAACGTCGTCCTGTACAATAGTGAGCAGCACTGTCCCTGCACGCTCTGTGCTGGCACAGCTGATAAATTATTAAAAATAAGTGAAACCTGAAATGACTGATGCAGTTAAAAGATGCTTGGTTTGAATTTTCAGTTTATCTCCATTCATCTTCTCTGTGTTGTGTAAACATGTAAACATGTGCGTGTCTCGAGCTGCTTCTCGCTCCTCTGTTTTCATCATATGGACACAGTGCGGGATATTAATTGTGCACCAAGCGTCGCAGTTTATTTTGACTTCAGCTCAAATCAGAGTTTGTGTAGCTGTGCAGCAGCAGCCTCAAGCATCTGCTAAGTGTTGCCTGTGCAAGTCTAAAGTTATCCTGACATATGAGACACATCCAGGTCAAACTGAGAAAGTTGAGCTCCGCTTGTATTTTAGTATATCCTTACCTTTAAACAGGCAGCTGTGTTTACTTAAAGGAAATATCTCCCAAACCACACTGACAGCAGCAGAGACACAACATGACACAAAGTGTATTTTCTTGCTGGAACTTTTACACAGGAAGAGTTTTTTTAATCCATTAATCTATGACTGATCAACTTAAGTGATGCTTTCCTTGTCTTCCTCTGTGTGTTTGTTCAGATCCGCTCAGACCGGGATAAGAACCGGATGCTGCGTTACAGTGTGACGGGCCCCGGGGCCGACCAGCCTCCAACCGGTATCTTCATCATCAACCCAATCTCGGGCCAGCTGTCAGTCACCAAGCCACTGGACAGAGAGCACATCTCCAACTTCCATGTAAGACTCTCTGAGTTTAAAGCTGTTACTTTAATCTTTCAAGTCGCTGTACAGTTACATTTATCCTGATGGAAAACATAACAGCGTTCAGTTTTGCAGCAAGTCCTCCAACCCTGACTCCCATTTATGCCTTATGGTAACAAATACATGAACACATGCACATTTGTTGTAAGTTTTCCCCCATGTACAGAGGCAGGCATTTGTTGAAACTGCACCCCAGATTATGTTCACTCCAGCTGCTAGACATCATCAAACTGAAATGTGTTTTTCAATCAATCCTACAACACCAACATGTTACAGAGAACGTCTCGGGGTCGTGATAAAGAGGACAGGACAATAACATTTTAATTTGTGCCAGACACATTGAGAAAACATAGGTAAATTTCATATAGTAAGATGGCAGAATAATATTTTGTCTAAAAATAGGTTGCACTGCAGTAATATGTGTGGTCAGATTTGTTTCAGAGAACAAGACCACAAGACCCTAATTAGGATACATCAGGAACAAGAACACAAAAATGGCTAACTGCACACTAATGCTAGTTTTTTTATACTTAAATGATAAGGGTGGTGATTATTGTTTAATATATTATAAAATACTAATATTATATTATTATTCGTCATTTATTATCTTTACCACTTATCATGGGGTCGTGTGGTGCTGGAACCATTCCATGTCACTGAGCCAGAGGCAGGGTACACCCTGGACAGATCTATCACAAGGCCACACATAGAACCTGTTCAGGTCTATGGTCAAGTGGTTTGATCAAATCACAATCCATCTTGGTGATCGTTTACACTTGATGCTTGGTAAAACTATGTTTAAACGGGGGTCACAGCCATTCACATGTACGGGCAAAGTTACCAATAAACCTGCATGTCTTTGGGCTGTAGGAGCAAACCAGATTATCCAGAGGAAACCATACAATGGCTGTGGCCAGCTGGCAGATTAAACTTTTAGCTGTGAGGAAACAGTGCTAACTGCTGTACCGCCATGGCTGTACCCACGTGGCTTTGTATGCAGTACATTTTGTATACAAACACACACCGTGGTCGCATCAGGGGTGGGGTGATTATATGAGCCTGCTCTGTCCACAGTTCAAAAACACATGTATCAACAGCTGGAACGCTCAGCAACATGTTATGTCTTGTTTATTTTAAGGGGCAGTTGTTTGCCCCCTCAGCAACAAGGATACATTAAAGTATGACATTAAACAACCATACAAGATGTTGGCTTTACAGTTTAGTCTTCACAATTTAGATTCTTCATTTGCCCAAAGTTTAATTGAATGGGTTTGATAAGTGCAGTCACACATAAAAATGCTCGTAAAAGCAGCCCTTACACGTGCACACTCTGTTTACTAAGAACAGTAGAAATGATTTACTTTCAGTCGTTATAGAATGTGCTCCCAGCCTCACACCTAACTCACACATCATCCCTCCTGCTTTTATTTGCATCTGTGCTGTCACTCCATCCTGGATATATTCCCTCTTATGCACAGAGATGAAGAAGAAATTGTAAAAAAAAAGCGACTTGTGTTTGCTTACTATATCTAATACAGTCACATCCACCTCAGAGAGCAGCGTCTAACCTTTTGATCTGTAGGAACACACGCACACACACACATCTCACACGGGGGAGTGGAAATCTAGAGTCGCAGCAGGGTGATTTGCATTTAAGCCGTCTGATGAATATTCATGTGATTGGATGTAGTTGTCAGAGCTAGGAGCTGGGATTGGTCAGCATGTTTATTCATGAGGGAGGCTCTGGCTCTTTGAGAGCCTCATATGGATGCTACATTACGCTGTAAAGGAATGACTTATTGAGTGTCAGAGGCCGATCAATAACTATGTTCAGCATCTTTGAGCATTTTATTCTAAATAAATACTCATCTCACAGGCCTGATGTTCTTAATGGGATCATCAGAGATGCTAATACATATAAAATATGTTTTTGATTTTCATTTTGACATTATGATCATTGAGGTTGTATTAAAACTGTAATTGTTTTGTTCTTTGATTTGCTTCCATTGCTCTGTAAAGATTGCTGTTTTGCATTGGTATTGTGTCCAACAGGCACATTTACGATATTGGGCTATAAATACAAATTGACTCGACTCATTTGCTGTGGTGAACAACAGACACTGGTGAACATGAAGCTGCAAACACATATAATGTGAAAAAAGGAATAGGACCTTAAAAGCATCAGCTAATGGAATAATGTCCAGCCCATTCTCATTCCCAAGGCAATAACGACAATGACACATTTGACAAGTTCTTTGGCATTTCGTACTGATGCTAAACATAGCTATTTGTGTTGGTATAAAACACACAGGGATGTCAGTCGACTGCAGTAATAACCCAGGTGCTTCAATGTTCGATGCCTAGAGCAAGGATGTCGTATATTAAAAGTCAAAGAATACAAAAGTCCAAGTAGGGAGGAGTACGGCGTGGTTGGATGACTGAACAACATACAGGACTTTCACGCAGGAAATAGAAGTGTGAGTGTTGTGTGTTGTGATCCAGAAAGTATTTATTTGATAATTTCACTTAACCTAACCCTTAATATTTTTGTGCCTAAGGGCTGTGACACACCAAGCTAACATGGAAGAACTAGAGACAACTGAGGCCGTCTGTTGCATCGTCTTACGTCGCCTTAGTCTGGGCCAAAAAGTGTCAATAGAAAATAACTCTCTGTGCCAGCAGGTGGCAGTAGTCTGTATTTGACATTAAAAAAGGAAAAGCAGAAGAAGACCTAGGACTGCAGATATATAAATCGAAAACAAAGCCACACTTGGCAGCGTTTGCTTACTATTTTCACACCACTGACACAACTCAAAAACTAGGCTGACAGATGCTCACCAACAACCCAAAAGCAACTTTGTGGGTTTCAGCCATAACCCTAAGCCAGTTGTCTTTGTGCTTGAACACAATCAAACCATGATATTCCCATAAGTGTAACCAAGCATTTATGATTGGTGCCATCACAACAGGGCCAATACGCAGCCTCCATCATTCCAATGTCAAATAGTGTACTTTTAGGCTACCTTAAACATCAGTATGATACCCAAAGTTGTTGGCATAACTTAAATTCTATCCCACCCCAGCTACTATATATCAGTTTGCCACTGAACTGAGTACTGTACTATAATTGTATCCACCATTCACTAGCAGGCCTGTTTGTTCTATTACCATGACACTTTGTGCAGAACAAATCCTACTGGATGTCTAAATGTCTGCATGATGAACTGGTACAACATTCATGTGTACCACAGGATGAATTATAATAACCTTAACATGACTTCTACAGTGCCACCAACAGGTCAAAATACTTACTTTTATTATCAAGTAGCCGAAAAACTATTCCCATCAGAATCAGTTTTCCTACCTGCTAATATCATTGTCATTGTGAGCATGTTAACATGCCACTGTAAGCATTTATGTCAAAGCACCATCATGTCTTATATTCACACTCACACAGCTGCCAGCATGACCCTGAAACTACCACCAAGCTCATGGAACTCTATATTTGTGTGAAAAATTACCTTCTCTCAACCACTTAACCTGATGGTGTGTGTGTGTACAGTTGCGAGCCCACGCAGTGGACCTCAATGGGAATCAGGTGGAGAACCCCATCGACATCGTCATTAATGTGATCGACCAGAATGACAATAGACCAGAGTTCACACACACCATCTTCAATGGCTCCGTACCTGAGGGATCCAAGCCTGGTACCAGCGCACCCACACACACACACACACATAATTTTAATGTGTGGATTTAATCCTCCTTCACTGACATATCTGTGTTGACTCACTGTGTGTCTCCCTGCAGGATCCTTTGTGATGACAGTGACAGCAGTGGACAAGGATGATCCCAAAACTGCCAATGGGATGCTGCGATATAAGATCCTCTCCCAGAATCCCCCGAGCCCCTCCTCCAACATGTTCACCATTAATAACAAGACTGGTGACATCATCACTGTGGCAGCGGGCCTTGATCGGGAGGTCTGTGTGTGTTTGTGTGTGTGTGTGTTTGAGTGGACATTTTGTAAGGCTCATCTCTAAACCCACATGCAGCAGCTGCTTCTCGTCCTGTGAATGTGTGTCCAGCCTGCAGTGTTTCCTGCAGTGTAAAGACAGCTTGTAGCTTTTCTCTAGAAATATTCAAATGTCATTAAATCCTGGAGGATGATCTGGATGTTCTGAGACTGTGCTGTTTGAACGGCAGCAAGTCAGCGTGAAATCAGTGAAGTCTGCCTCGAAATCTTTAAAGTTTGTTATGTAAATGTAGGAATATTTTACACATTTTTCTCACCAACTGAGACCAACCAATTTGCCAAGTATATATAAATTCAATAAACATAATCCTTGGATTATAACTGCAGTACTGTATGGTAACATGATACTGTATGGACTAATCTCAATTTGAGGTATACTCACTAGCCTTTTCTGGAGCTTGCAACCACATCTCAAGGTCTTTATATATTGACTTTGTGTAGTTGTCATGGAGACGGATCATTTGTCTTTATCTGATCTTAATATGGGACTGAGTTGTATGCTAGCTAGTAAAAATACAAAATAAGTTTTTACTGTATTTTTTAAACTGTTGCCTTCAAGGTCATACGTACATGAATATGAGGTACTTTCTGAGGTCACTTGCTCTTCCCCAACTCCAACATTATCTATGTTAGCACACCTGCTCCACTATACTATGAGCGCAAAGTTGTTTTTAGACAGAGATGGTGACATTTTGGATTTGGCAAAATGCCACTGTAGACTTCCAACTCACACAAACTTGTTGTGCATTGAGTTACTGATTACAGGTTCCTGCAAGGGTTAGTGTTCAGCAACAGTATGTCTCATCATCGTGTGGTGACATTGAGAAGGGTCACCAATGACCCAACGAGCAGTCCAAAAGGGGCACATTGCTAAAGTCACTGACAAAATAATGACACTTAGGGTCCACTCCTTTGTACAATATCACATGGTCTACTTCAACAAATGAAATTAACAGAGCTGTTATAGAACCGTGGTTCAAACCTCTCATTATATCATCAACTTTAATGGTGCTTTGACAGAAATATATTCCACATTTGTCACATGGCTTTAATTAGATATTGAACTAAGAGCTGTTTAATACAGACTTTACATGCATCCAGCAAATGGATGAAGCTGTTGACCCTCTTTGTTCTTGTTTCCAGAAAGTCACACAGTACACCCTGATCATCCAGGCTACAGATATGGAGGGAAACCCAACTTATGGGCTGTCCAACACTGCCACTACTGTCATCAGGATCACTGATGTCAATGACAACCCTCCCGAATTCACCACAGACACGGTGGGTCTACACACACTTTTTTCTATTGATGTTAGATTTTAACGTACTGGTGTTGCTACTGGGCTTTAACAAGTCTGCCTTTTTTCTCTGTCAGTTCTATGGAGAGGTTCACGAGAACAGGGTGAATGTGATCGTGACTAACCTGACCGTGACAGATAAAGACCAGCCTCACACTCCAGCCTGGAGCGCTGTGTACCGCATCATCGCTGGAGACCCCACCGGACGTTTCTCCATCCCTACTGACCCCACCACCAATGAGGGCCTGCTCACTGTTGTCAAGGTGGGATTTGGTCTCCACAACACACACACAAAACATATATATACATATATATTAAGGCCTCTTAGGTATAATAGTATGTGTTTTACTGATTTTTAAATACTGCAAATTTTATTCTTCTTGAGTCTGGATTCATAATCTGTTTTAAGGCAGACTTTTTGAATTTCTGAATGTGTCCATTAAGATTTCTGTCTTGCTTGATTTGACAAGACCTGTGGTTACTGTGGTAATGGCAAACAAACAGTGCACATGTATGCACAAATGGAGGTTGTATCATCATTGTGAGTGGTCTCTCTTAGAGGAAGGACCACTGGTGTTTCTGTTTACAGCTCTGATGAACAAACTGTAAAAGGCTTTGTAGTCTCATATTGTTTAAGAAAGTCACTAATTGCATTTTTACCATCATACTGTGAGAGACCCGGATGTCACACTGCTCACCACAGCCATGCACAATTAAAGGAAGCATTAGCTTTGATGATGTTCCATGTCTCTCACAAACCACAGTTAAGAGCCTGGTACCTGGAGATCTCGCAGCCTTCCTTGTTTTAGTTCTCTGCAGCAAAAAATTAAAAATGATCCAACTTTGTATAATAGATTCATCAAATGCTCCATGAAATACATCAGATTTTCTGTGGCTGCTCCACAATCAAAGCTTTTAATGGGAAGCGGTAATGGTAGGATTTAAGTTGGCAGTAACTTATTACAGTACGTCATAGTAGACGGAACAGTTAACAATGAGGTGATGTCAGTGAGATCAGTAACTTTCAGTTAGTTTCATACTTCCTGTGAAACCGTTGTATATGTAATTTGAGTACATTGCAAGAATGGCAGAATTCATCAGTAGCAATGATCACTACTGCAAGGAAAGGCACTTAGTGACTATAAAAACACTGAATGCTATTTCACGAGAAAATTTAAAGAATGTGTTAAAAATTTGATATAATAAAAATTTGCATGACTATATACTATACTATATTTTTTTCCTCATGGGGTAATTGTTGTTGCATAGCTGCACATATATGATGGCACTACTACAGGATTTCAGTGTCGTGTCCAGGGACATCTTGACTTGTGGCTGAAAGCAACCCAAAGTTGAATCATGGACCCTGTGGTTCATGGACAACTGCGCCACCAACTGAGCCACTGCCACCCCATTAAGACACTGGCCAGGAAGAGCTAATTTGTCAAGGGCACACACAGAATTTGAAATGTAATGCAGGTCGTGGTCAACAGGTGTCAGAACACACAGTGCGTTGCAGCTCGCTGCATGTGGGGCTTAGTAGTCAAAGAACTTCTATCTATCTACCTTTTATCATAATGTGTCCATGGTGAAAACTCAAATGTAACTGGGAACATAGAGCAGTCAAACAGATAGAGAAACAGAGACTATACCATATAATTGTCATTGTTTTCCTCCCTTCTTTGGTATAGCCCATAGATTATGAGCAGGGCCGTATCTTCACGTTGACAGTGGAGGCAGAGAACGAGGTCCCAATGGCCCGAGGCATGCATCTGCCCCGTCTGTCCACAGCAACTGTTTCTGTACGAATCCTGGACATCAACGAGAGCCCAGAATTCAGCCCCAATCCCAAGTTAATCAAACTGGAAGAGGGTCTGCCTGCCGGCTCTCTGCTCACCACCTTCACTGCCCAGGACCCCGACCGCTTCATGAGACAGACTGTCCGGTAAGCCCCTACTGGAACATAACAGGCTTTCATTTTGTGATAGTTAGTTCACAGAGTTTTAGCTGAAAGTGAAAATATGGTGGAAAAATAAAAAATAAATGTCTCATTAAAATGTGTAGCTATGAAATGTTGGTCGGGTTTGAACTGAGAGATGAAGGTGTCACATGCTGTCCTTTGGAATTGAATTTGAATTTGTATGCCTTTTAATCTTCTCATCTTTGAAATTAGCTATGCGTTAATTGAAATTAATTCTGAAGTCACTGTCAATGACTGGCATTGACAAGGTATGACTGCAAGTAATTAGCTTATTACTATGTAAAGCAATCTAGGATTCAGCTAAATGTATAGAATACATGTGTTTGTGTATCTGGAACTGTGATTAGGTTAAAGGTACATTTAGCATAAGTCTAAATAATGTCATGTTCCATAATTGACCTTCTTGGCACATTATTTGATTAGAACATTAGGTAACATAGGAAAAATTAGTGGTTCTACCAACAGACATCTTAAAGTACTTAAAACACCTTACCATGCAGAACTTTTTTTCAACATGTAAAGTTCAGAGGGGTACCAAAGCAGTAATAAACATCCATAACATGAGTGTGAATGGTTTCATGCTTTCCGTTACACTGGCTCACCTAATGCTTCTGGCAGATGGAATAGCTACAGTATGTGATCTCTGACAAGTTCAGTGTGAATGCATTTAAGAAGCATTCAAGCTAGACTGAAATCAGACTGTTCACAACCACCTGTGAAGGAGCTTTGAGACTCATTCTGACCAGATGTTGAAAAGGTGTAAATGTTCCCATGTTACCACAGACGTGTACTGTACATCATTTAAATATGGGGATAATGGTGCACGTTTTCAGATAGTCTATGCAGAGAGAACAATGATATCTCCAACAGTTGTCCAAGCATTATGAAGTAAGTGTGATGTGGGATTGTGTTGGAAAGAAGGGGAATGGTATGAAAGGAGGTAGTTTCTGAAACAGTATGATCATCCAACCTGCAGGAATGGAGCAAACACAGTGATCTTTATCTATATCTATTTCTATATCTATATCTATATCTATATCTATTTCTATTTCTATATCTGTTTCTATATCTATCCATAAATATGAATAAATGTCAATGTACAAAACAGTTTGTACCATTTGTAGGTTAAAGTTGCTGGCTATAGTGAGAAATTCTGCCAGCAGCAGGTTGTTTCAGGTGTCACAAACATTAACTTTCTGATTCATAGCTGGAGCCTGTATGTAACCAAAGAATGATTCTAACTCCTCTGCACAACCTCATGTGAACTGAGGTTCCTGAAAATCCAGCGGAGTGATACATCTCAATTCAGAGCTTCTCTTCTCCCAGTTACTTTCATTCATATCATGTCATAAAATGTAAGCTTATAAAGTTAATAGTTTCAAACCATGATCAATATAGTCAATCTTAATTTATTAACGCATGTGATTAATGTAGACTTTTTAACAAGTTACTATTTTTTAACGCAATCATCAACAGGCCGTGTTCACAGAACGTCACTGGCAGAGTGCAGCCATGCGCAAGTTTTTCTACAAAACAACAATAGCAATTTTAAAGACCATTTAAAATGGTCACTAAAACACACTGTATATTGAGTGAAATGTTACTGCAGGTAAAAAAACCTGATTGAGACATCCCTATTTGTAAGTCAAGACATGTTATCAGGATATTAAGTGGTCATGTGTGATAAAAGTGATTTTGCAATTATGATATTATCATCAAAGGAAAAATAATCTATGAAATAATGTGTGAAGTTTGGATTTGTCCTTCAGTGACTCAACAGCACTCTCACTCGTACAGTGATGGGAACGTTGTTCTCCATCAGCGAGTGCAGTATGTTGTTCTCTGTTGCAGCCCTATTTTCACATCAGAGCTGATAAGCTAGCTGGATTTTGTCTTCAACGTGATGTCAAGAGGGAGGAAATGTTTCCACATCCTGCACCACTAGGGTAACAGCTCCACGAGTGTGCGGGACTGCTGCTTTTTGTCCCCATTCTACATCCCACATTTTGTTTCTAAATGTAGTACTGTTTTTGTAGCCTAGCAACAGCCGGTGGACGCACACTGTGTTCACAAAATCATGCAAGCACACACACAGACACCACATAAAGCGAGCGTATTGTGCTCCATGGAGTGGGCCAGGGAGAGGAGAGGATTTTGATCTGTGATTTTTCTTTTTTTATTGCTTTGTATTCTGTAGTTGCTGCTGCTCCTGCATTTATTTATAACTGCGCCTTTCTACTCTTTATCTCACCAATTAAAAACATAGAAAATGGACAATATTCCCCATTCATGGTGGCCGCTGCTCGCCTTTGTAGAAAGCTGTGCTATTTCCCTGTTTATTCACATTATTTCTCAACTGCGGGCCCTGTTGGAAACATAACTGTTTCTGCTGTTGACGGAGGTGCAGACGCGTGAGTAAATCTTGTTAGATTAACGCGTTTCATCAGCAAGACGCAGCGATTTGCCAAGCTTCATTCAGTTTATGGATTGTTTCTGATGCAAAAATATATATATTCCCACTGACAAATAATAATTTTTGATTTGCAATTTTCAAGTGTCTTAAAGGCAGAATCATTTCCAGCGAGAATAAATGAGTGAATTGTGGATGTCTTGTGAGAGTGCTGCAGCCTCCATATATCAGCTCCCCAGTAGCTGCTTGGCCTGCAGCCAGTGGAGCAGATAAAGAAGCCTCTCTGTGGTGCTTTCTCATACCGTTTCTCTTTCTCTCTCTCTCTCTCTCTTGCTGAATCCAGGTACTCAAAGATGTACGACCCTGCCAACTGGCTGGAGATTGACCCAGTTAACGGTCGGATTTCCACCATCGCCATCCTTGACCGAGAGTCTCTCTACGTCAAGAACAACCTCTACAATGTTACCTTCATGACTTATGATAACGGTGAGACACGTGGCCTGTGCTGGTGTCCTGCAGTAACCTCCCACCACATACAGAGGTGGATTGTGTTCACTGTGCCTCGGTGCTTCTCCAGTAATTGCAGTGCTGCTGTTTTTGCTGTGGAGTCTCATAGTCTAGCTTCTGCAGAAAATGTGGAGAGTTGCACTAGAAACTGACCTTCACTTTTACTGAAAGTAGCTGCTTTACTCAGAAAAAGAAGCTTAACACAGTGAGACTGTTTCATGTCAAAAAACTTCTACATGTACAGTATGTAATAAGGAATCCACTCATTAATGTTACAACGTACATTTATTGAAAAGTTGGCACTTTTTCTAAAATGCACTCAAAACTAAAATATTTGATTTGTTCATTTGCATTAACTTTTGTCTATGAAAAGTACAAAGAAAATATTTTCTGTTTTCACTGAACAACTTTATTGTACTTTGTACATATAAGCAAATTTAGAGTTTGATGCTGCAACACACTCAAAAAAGTTGGGACGGAAGAAAACTCTATGAAATATTCAAGTAACACTGTTCTGGATTATTCCAAAATTAGCAGGTTAATTGGTAACGAGTGAGGGGATCATGACTGAGTATAAAGGGAGCATTTACCAAAGGCTCAGCAAAAGATTGCAAAGAATTTAGGTCTTTTAGCATCTACAGTTCATAATATTGTGAAAAGATTCTGGGACTCCGTGGAAAGACCAAGGGAAGAAACCAGTGTTGAATGTGTGTGACCTTTGAGCCCTCAGGCAGCACTGCATGAGAAACCGTCATGCTACCATGAATATAGCCACATGGAATTAGGGGAACTTTGGAAAACCATTGCCACTTAACACAGTCCAGCACTGCATGCAGAAACGCAACCTGAAACTCTATTATGCATAAAGATGCACTGATCGGAAAGGGGTTTTAAGCTTGTCATGCAAGGTTCACATAGCACACAGTTACGCCAGAACCAGATACGATGCATTTGGGCTCTGACATGGAGCTTATTGCTGCCGCTCTAGCCAGTGCTTGTGTCTCTCCACTTCATACTGCTAACATCACAGCCACACAAAAACACACAACATGTCAGTGTTGAAGTTCTCCTGTGAAGACAGTTTATAACACCAGTAAGGCCAAAATAAGTCATGGAGGAAAAACCATGAAAACATTTGCTGCCTTGTTGCATTCTTCTGCTTCTATTATCTATTACACCTGTTTACATCTGTAGTACAAATACTGCACTTCATTTTACATACAATGTATTCACATTGTAGTTCTTCACAAGAAAGTCAAATTGTGATATACTGTGAAGTCACTACCTGCTAAAATAACCCATTACTGGAACATTAGATCCAGAAGTATTTAGACACAGTTTCCATTATTTTCATTCTGTATGTGATGAAATGAAAGTTAAGGTCAGCTAAAGCCAGAGTGGAGTGTTTTAAAAAGTCCATTGACCAAATCTGATCCGCACTATTCAGTATTGGTTCTGTGGATTTTTGTATTGATCTTGCATTTGAATTCCCATTAAGGTTGTAAAAACTCATTTGATAATATCATCAAATATACACTACCAGTCAAAAGCTTGGACACACATAGAAATGACCATGTTTGTGAAAGAAAAGCAGATTTCATAACATCAA
>JAUMHL010000021.1:1458477-1475381 GCA_032362345.1 Sandelia bainsii | reverse complement strand
CATCCTGATCAACCAACAGACTTCAGCGACTAGACTTCAGTGATGTCTGTGAATAAGGCTGTTTCTGTCCATGTGACTGTGCGTAAAAACAGCCTGAGAGATCAAACAGGTGAAGTGTGCGCCCACAGCTGTCTGCCTTCTGCGTGTCAACGGGAACCAACCTCAATAAATTTAGCGTCGTTATTATCGACCTGTATTTTGGGATTTTCTGCTCACATGTGTCTGAATTACACGTCCCCAACAAAACTGGGCATGGTTCTAATTTATGACAGGCATTCAGATACCAGATTTCGGCTACAACATCATGGGAATGAAAACACTGTGTAGTTAGTTTAGACTAAGTTTAGAACACTTGTAATTCGAGATGCGATGTTGTGACTCTAATGCTGTTAATGTTTATGGAGATGTAAAGTGTATTAAAGTTGGACGTTGTCCAGTGAGTGGAGACAGTTCACCTGTAAACTATAGTAGTATTATGTCTTTAATGTTATTTAATTTTCGTAAAAAAATTCTCAGGTGTTCCTGTGTACCACTAGTTTGAGAACCACTGATATAGACTGATGAGTTTCTAAGGAAAGCTGATGTCTGGACATTTTTAGTTCTAATTTATACTGAAAATGACAGGTCACTCTCCCTGTGGGGGAAAAGCCAAATATAAACTCTAGTTATTGGTTTACTGGACACGAACTTATGTTACGATGTTTTAACACATGGGAGGGCATGAATGATGAATGACCATCCACACTTAAACGTCTTGAAAAAAACCAGATAGTTACAGAGCCTTTAAGTTTAACACTGATTGAGTAGCAAATAGTAGTTGTTTTGTAAATGATGACAATCTTTGCAGTTTTAGATGGTTTACCTACTGATGAAAAAGTTACAGATGAATGATGAACATGTTTTCTGTGTTTTGGTATTTATTTTTTACATTTCAATGTAAACACCCAATAATGTCTTGGTGTTTCCAAACTTAAAGGTTCAGTAATTCCCTGAAACAGCTGTTCACAGTGGAGGAACAGTAGGAAATAGTGCATTTGTTGTGAGTATTTATGGTAACAGGATGGAGTGTGTGTGGGATTGAGACAAAATAAACTACAGTGTGAGTGTTCATGGTGATGAAGGAACATGTCACCCAGAACCGCAATCGGCCTCATTGATGTGCATTTAATGGGTTTTTGGATGACAATTGAGCTGTATTGATCAGCCCACGGGAATAGGCCTTTTTTGTTTTGATGACCCTATAACAGCCTGAGAACACAATTTATTATGGGGACGGGGGGATGAGCAGCTCTTACCAGGCTTGTCTGATGTGACAACAGGTGAAAAGTAGCATTCATATGGTGCAATTAATACAGTTCGCACTGACTCTCTTTCCATTCTGTGTCCAGGTATCCCACCTGCCACTGGAACAGGAACCCTACAGATGTATCTGCTGGATATAAATGATAATGCACCTCACGTGTTCCCCTCTGATATCGAAATGTGCGAGAAGCCAGATCCGAACGCCATCAACATCACGGCCAGTGACCCCGACTTGAGCCCTAATGCCGGGCCCTTCGCCTTTGAGCTGGCCAATCGTCCGGCCGACATCCGCCGCAACTGGACGCTCAGTCGCCTCAGTGGTCAGTGTGGAGTGTGTGTGTGTGTGTGAGCATGTCTGTCTGTTTTGTCATGTACCTTCATTAATTCACTGCACGACTTGTGTTTCTGCTAAAAGAGAAGAAAAAACCCACAAATAAATGTAGTGTTACTTATAAGGTAGGTGACTTTATATATTGATAACATTCCAGCAAACTGCACAAGTGAAGCTTTATTTACCCCATTATGTTGTGTAGCTCTGAGACCTGTGAATCATTTAAATCTGCTAACCCTGCTCTCTTCCGTGTTGTACTCTCTGACACCATAGTGGGTGCTTTGAACCAGCAGCACACAGGAAACTGCTGTGGAAGCTGAATATTTTTATTTTTATTTTGCATGTATTAGCAGTGAGTTGTGGAGAGGCAGACAGGAAACAGAGGGTTAAACATGCAACAATTGGGGACGCTCTAATTATTTGGCTACCAGGGTGCTCCAAGTGATTGCACTTTTACTTGTGTGATCTCTGTGTACTTTTGCCGCCTCTGGTTCCTTGTGTTCCTTGTTCCTTGTTTTAGCTTTGTAAAAGTGACCATTGACACAACAAAACTAAATCTTCAAAATGTGTCAGGTTATTGATCAGACCTGAGAAACATCCTGACTTGCAATTCACTCAAGACTTAAAATTAGTTGTCTTGTCTTGGATTTGGTTGCTTTCCCAAGCTCCAAGTCCAACTCCTAGATTCTGAGAGCGCACAGCCTTCTGAATGGCACCGGTTTAGTTGTCATGGAACCATTTACAAATAGACATTTTATTCTACTTTTCACTTCAGTAGCTTAGGAAGCTACTTAACAGTAACTAATCATTTTTTTCCTGTTTGTATTGTGCGTATAAGGCAAAATATGTCGAAATTGTCTTTCCATTAGCCCATGCTGTTGAAGTGCTTTTGGCAAATCAAGGAACCCCCAGCTGCTCTGGTGACCACCATTAGCAGTCTCTAGGAGTGCTGGGCAGCTCCCAGTGTAATTGAGTGGAACAGCATGAATATGTAGCAGGATGAAGTCTGTAAATGACCAATTACCACGCTTGCCTGTCTTTCAATTTCCCTTTCTATCTACCCCTCCATCTTCATCTTATCATACTCTAGGCGAGTATGCCCAGCTTCGGCTGCGGATCAGCTCCCTGGCGAGTGGGATCTACAAGGTTCCAATCATGATTACAGACTCTGGCAACCTGCCCATGTCCAACACGTCGTACCTTAGGGTCAAGGTCTGCCAGTGTGATCACCATGGAGACTGTGTTGACATGGAGCGAATCATCGCTGCTGGACTGGGCACTGGTGCCATCATCGCCATTCTCATCTGTATCATCATATTGTTAGGTGAGCCTCCAGCACACAAGCACACACAGAGCCTTTTCTAGACTTTCACCATATAGGTGATCAGTGACAATTATGAACATGTAACTGGGATTTACTACATCAGACGTTAGCTTTAAAGTTCAGCAACACAGCATGAGCTTTCTGGTAAGAACGGCTTCCCGAGCCTTGGCTCTGCTCGCAATGATTGCATCACATTTCTAAAACTAGGGGGTGCAATCAAGATGATGCTCTGACTCATACAGGGTTTCACCTGATTGATGCTTCAAGAGACAGTAGAATAAATGCACCCTGGCCAACTGGACTTAAAAAAATACAGAGCAAGTGCGAGAGTTCCTCACACTGCAGGCAACATATGGGACTAGAGAGACCTTATTGAAATCTGCTGTAATATACCTAAATGCCAATTTGACTGGGAAGTGTAACGACACCTCAAGCTGTAAATTAAGAAATGTACAAAGCATTTGATTGTTTGAAATGTGTCAGTAGAAATGGAAAGGCTGTTTGAAAAGACGACAGAAAGAAGGAAGACAAAGGAAAGGAAAGAGATGATAGAAGTATTAGCTTCGTCCCTCGGGCCTCGTTACCCAAAAACAGAGGAGTTAATTTAAGGCTCATGGCACATTGACCACGTTAGGGAAAGACACCCAGAAGAAGTAGCAGTCTTGTTATTTTAAAGACTACATGTGTTGTCTGTTGTTTGGTTGAAAGACTTTAAGGCTGTTAGCAGCCAGCTGTCCCTGTTGGTTCCACAGAGAAATGTTCCTAGTGGTGACAAGCCATTTTTCAAATCGCCTCTCTGGGGTTTAAATTGTCCCCACTTAGAATTTCACTCAGCATCCTGATGTATTTTGGGCCGTGCAGGTAGAGCAAGCGTGGGTTTAAAAACACATGCACATCCTGAGCTCCTCTTGTCTCATAAATCCATCCAGATTAATATGATCAAAAGCAGAGCAAAGCATTTACACCGAGCTTTAAAATGCACCAGCTGTGTCAAAATAAGAGCTTGTGTCTCTGTCATTCCTTAAATACTCAGTCACGTAGAGGATGTCAGTTATTGTTGGGTGTTGAACTGTCTACAAGGTACTTGATGTGATAGAGGCTTTGCATTGGTGATACAGACCATGCATTAATGAGTATGAACCATGTCTCCTGGAGAACAGGCTGCACAGCCAAATGTTTGAATGCAGAACCAATCTAGAGGAACTATATCAGGAGAACACATTACAGTGTTGTGGGGGTTTTAAAGATAATTGGACCCAGAAAGGCAGTCGGGAAGCCAGAGAGAGTTTTAGGTGATTTATTATTAAAACAAACAATGAATGTAGAAAGACAATGAAGACAGAGAGGATAAATCGGCAGGTGAGTAACATGTACAAAATGGTGGGGAAGGTGCATGGACAAAATGGCTGCCCTCAGGGAAGGTGTCCCTCCATGCGGTCACCAAGATGGAGCCCGAAAACATACAAGCACAAAGAGACTCACAGAACCAATCGAGAAAGTCCAAGAAGCCTGAAAACTAGCCAGGGTCAGAGTCCAGAGCAGGGGCAGGGGTCAGAGCCGTAGACAGTGCAAGCGATCCAGGGAACACTGAGCCGACAGGGGACAGGCAGAGGAAGGAAACCAGAGGCAGGCCTGGATCAAAAAACAGGTAATCAGAAGCACACAGTCTTTTTGGGGGTAAGGCTTAGGGCAGGTCGGGAGCAGAAGTCAGGTCCAATCATCCAAATAAGGCAGCCCATAAACAAAAAGCTAGAGAGTTTCAACAGGTGAAAGTATACAGACAATCTGGCAAAAGGTGAGTGTGTAAATAGGGAGTGAGGAGCACAGGTGAAAGCAATCAGAACTGATTAGGGTGAAGCAGGCAGAAACAAGGGAGTGAACAGACAGGAAGTGACCAGGGATTCCAGAGTAAAACAGAAAGTGACCGGGGATTCCCACACAAAATTGGAAGTCCAGGTGTGACCATGACAAGTGTAGGTTGTAACAATCAATAACTTAGTGACCTAATGATGTTTCCAAATGTAGAGAAACTGAAGAATGCAGAGATACAGCATATTTGCTGGCGCTCGATGAACTCTTGTGTCTAGTGGAGAAGTGGTTCCCAGCCTTTTGCCTTATGACCTCTTAAAAAGGAAGCAATATCTACCTCGTCACAGTTTATGGCCTCAGTGTGGACATGAGCAGTTTCATTGTTTTATGCTATTATTTAGCTTTTTAGAGGCCTGAAGTGGAGGAAAAACAAAAAGTCAATCATCAAAATATAAGATTTGAAAAGATAAGAAAGAACAGTTCTCAGAAACTAACTATTTATTATATTTGATGCATGGAAAAGTGATGTTTCAGTCTTTTTGTGATACATTTTGTTGTAGACAACATAACAGAAACAGAATCGGGTTCTGATTTTTTTCCAGGCTATAATACTACCCCCGTAAAGCTCTCTGGTTAGGGGGTAGTACTTTCTGAAGAACCAGGAACTATAGATAGGTCAAATACTGTGCAGCTTTTGACAAACCTGGTATTTAAAAAAAACAGTGCTTGAGAAAGCAGCAGACAGTCACACTAAGTCAGTAAGTCAGTGGACTAATTTGCATAATCTTCCTGGGGCTTTGGCCCTGCTTTGGAAATGGAAATCACAGTTCCCTCAAAGAGACTTTTACCCCAGGGAAGGTTCCTAGACTTTAGTTCCTAGGAAAGAAAAGTAAGAGGACTATTCCAGTGAAAAAGCACATTTGGATTTGTTCTTTAACCGACCAATGGACTGGAACGTCCACTGGAAGCTTCTCATGTAGCAGTTTGTGATCCCTGAAACCTGCTGATAGTTTCAATTGTGAATTGCCCCTCATGTTAAATAGCGTCCTTATCATCTGTTGTCCAACTTGTCCTGCAGTGCTGGTGCTCCTGTTTGTGATGTGGATGAAAAGGAGGGATAAGGAGCGCCAGGCCAAGCAATTACTCATTGACCCAGAGGACGATGTCCGAGACAACATCCTCAAGTATGATGAGGAGGGAGGCGGAGAGGAGGACCAGGTACACACACACAAACACACACACATAAATACAAAACACATGCTATAAATAAAAGTACAACAACAAGGACCAAGAAGCCTTCCATACTGATCTGCATCTATGGCTGTTACGTCTTTTGTGTGTTATTTCTGATTGGTTGTGCTGGCTATAGGTGGTTATGACTCTAGTTTCTGTGCTTTTAACAACTCACAGTAACCCCCACCTTCCCCTTTCACACATGCACCCCCAAACAGTCACATTCAAACACACACACACACACACACACACACACACACAGACGCATTCTCAGAAACCAACCATAAAACACACATAATGTTGCCACACAAACACACACTGTGCTTCTGTAGAGTTTTCAATCATCTGTCCTCCAGCTAAGATTAAGTGTACTACAAAAGAGGACCTCGAAACAGGATTAATTGCTTTCTGTTGGAGAACAATTTCCTGTGTCCCTCCAAACAACTCCTCGACTGGTGCCAAGCGCCTAAGCCGCTCCGCAGTTCTGCTGGGAAAATGTTTAACCCTCATTTACCCAGACAGCAAGACTGAGAACACGTTGGACTTTTTAGATGAGCAGCTCATTAGAGCGGCTGTTAAAGGAAGGGATTTATACTGTTTGTGTACCAACATACACACACTCACAGGACTGTACAAGTGGGAGATTCATCTGCCCAATCACGTGGCACTATTTAACCACTTCCTGTCTGTTTCAGGGCCAGTAGCACCAAAAAATGTAAATACAAATCTTTTGTACCTATTGTTTTTCTGAGATCTGTCTGTGCTGGGTCTGGACTAGTGTGGACTGCTTCCAGGGATTAGCCGCAGCCTTGCACTTTGGGTCCAACACTAACAAAGCCTTGCACCCTATCCTGTTTACTCAGCTTTTATTAAATTTTCGAATGAACTGCCAGCGATCAAAATTGAAGCATTACAACCTCAGCAGTGTTACAAACTCAGTCAGTACTGTGGGACAAAGTAGTTCTCACTGTAGCCGTATGGGATCTCTTAGTAATACAAAGCCATGTAGAGTACATGCCGAACTGCTGCCCATGTGCTGATAAATGCCCCGGGGTTCTGAAGATTTGTTTGCGTACAAGAGCTACAGTAGACTCAGTGCTCATTAGCCTGCTAGCCTGCAGATAGTATTCCTGCTGCAGTTTGCTTGGTAGATGGATTGTGATAAAATTGTGTATTGACATTCATGGTGCCCAGAGGCATGGTGAACCGCTGACTCTTCATCTAGAGCCATCAGCAGCTCAGAGATTTGACTTGTCAACAGATTGTGGCTGCAGAGCATGTTCCTTTGATACAGAGACTATCAAGTCAGTCTTATAAAGGCAAAAAATGACCCTAAAGCCCCACAACTTGTAGCAAAAAACACCATTTTACAGGATTTGTATAATTTGAAAATCAGGTTCAGCTTACCCTCTGACTCGTATGAACATGCTGAGCAATTAAGACTTTCAATCATTGCTCAACTTTTTAACCAAGTGATCCCTAATGGCAAAGTCACGCATTAATGAAAACAACCCCTTGCACAGCACTGTCAGTGAAGTGGTAGACATAAGATGGATGAGCTTAACTTGGATGCTTATGTTGACTTAGTTTTCTCTCCAATTCAGCAAGGAGAGGAACCAGCGCTTGTGTAATCTCTCTGCTCTATAAACTGAACGCAAAGTTAATGAAAGCGTCAGGTTGGTTTCTTCCTTTATTACTGCTACAGTGTTTCTGTAGCAGGCCTCGGATAATGTTCTCTATTCTGTTTGATTAGATTTTCATATTACATTCCCTTTTTCCCCCTACAAGACGTCTGAGTGAGTGAATGAGAAAAGGAGAAATATTGTGAGAATGAGAAATATGCACACAAACACACACACACATCATTCATTCACAGCAATTGTTCCCTTGCTTCTAATCCTTACCTATAACTAAAACTGCATTGACCTTAAAAGCTTATTAAAGGTCACATATCACAGTGTAAATGTTCTGGAGCAGGACTGGCAGATACCACTGGACCAGTCTGATTGGCTGAGAGTAAAACAAATAATATTTGTGGAGAACAGATAATTCAAAATCTCAAAGCAGGGGGAGGCTGTGCTTTGCTCACTCTAAACAAAGGCCCCTACATAGTACATCATGTGGTATCAGTGACCTTACTTGATCATGTCATGTCAGTTCCACATCTGCTCAAAATCACATAGTGTTAGGGTGACTTAAGTTAGGTGGTCTTCTGTGTGCATGGAATAACACTGTGCAGGCTATATAGCAATTAGTTGGCCTGGGAGCTACCTAATCAACCAACATAATCAAAAATCAATAATCAGCAATAAGTTATGCAAAAATGTCATGTTCCATCTTCCTGGACACAAATGCAGTAGACAGTATGACATGATTGATTTTATGTTGAACCTTGATGTTGAACCTTGATGTCAACTGATTGGTTTGGGAGAGCCAATCAGTTGTAACCTGGTTTTGATTCACTGGTATGCAGTATGTGTAGAATTCTGGTACTGCAAAAGGCATGCTCTATTCTGGATGTCAAAGTGAACTACTTCAAATCATGCCGGTATAGACGCTACGTTAAAAAAGAACTGCTCAGTTTGAGCTAGTGTACAGCGTAAATGACATGCTCAGTGGTAAACACACTGAAAACTGCAGAGGAAGGAGACAGCTTGTTGTTTTCATCTGTATGTGTGAACAAGGTGGAAATCATAAACTCATATTTTGCTTCTTCAAGTATAGGTTTTGATGCCCATCACACTCTCTTGTGGAATTATTTTCCATCACTGAGTGTTGATTCAAACTGCCAGTGATTGTGTTGTAGTAGTAGGGGTATTGGGGAAGTTCACTACAGCTAGAGAAGTGTTTCACATGTTTTACATACAACTATACACATTAAATTAATGCCTATTATCTTCCATTATATACCATCGTCTTTTACATTCTGGTATGCATTCTCCTCTCTTCCAGACAGTCATTGTTTTATATTCCTTGCCGTACAATATGAAACTCAATCTGAACATGAGCTTGAGTTAGGTCAGCCATTACATCAGTATAGTAATACATTACAGGGTTTTCAAGTTAGTCTGCAGGTACAGTTGTGTAAAACAATGGCAATTGATGATTCCTGGAAGTATTAAAGCACACAGGTTGCATTAAAGGGCCAAAACATAACTAACTGACAACAAGCCCTCCAACCTGAACAACCATATGTTTTTCCTACCCTTTCATAGGCATCTTTCATAGGCATCTGTTAAAATTGCACCCCCCCAGGTATCGGAATGGCAGAATAGCAAAACTTTTTTGTCCAAAACAGTCAAAAATGCTGGATTATAGCTGTGCAAACATACCATTTGATTCGGGTTTACACTAGAGATTTAGATCAGGCCACATATTTCTGCATGAAACCAACCCAAGCCAAAGAACCTGACCTGAGGCCAATAAGCATATTGTGTTTCATGACCTAACCCATCCAAACCTGACACAGTAGAGTTTGTTCAGTGCTTATGAGCCTTATGTGTCCCTTGTGTTTGACTGCTTGAGGAAAACCTACAGGTCAAAGTGTCAGTCTCCCCTGACACATTCGAGTGCTCCAGCCATCTATTTCTTTGTTCTTTTTTTGTTTTTTTCAACATTCAACTGCAGCTACACCTATTTAGCCTAAAGTTCGACCTACCTGACAGAACCCTACCAAATCCTGAACGTGTCCAGTCCAAATCCAGTTCAGGTAGCCACCCTTTAGTTTAGGCACAAATATATATGGGTTAGGTTTAGGCATTGTTAAGTAATCTTCATGGTTACTGGAGTCAAACTTTAGGCTCCTGTGGGAGAGTCCTTTGCTTTGTTGACCCAGCCACCCACTCCTACAAGAGTTTGGTCATCTAAATATAACATGAATGTGTCATTTTTACTACAGCCGACGCCACCCAATGTTAATATGTTGTCGTATTTTTCAGGAAGACAGCCCCCAAATGCAGATATAGAGCTTTAAGATAAAGTCCTTAAACAAGTGAGTGCAGGCAAACTGTGTTTTTCTGTCAGCCTATTGGTCCTTGTAAATATAGAAATACAAGAAGAACAGAGTGTTTCCTTTCTCTCTGTCAGGTTTTTTCAGGGCTCTGAGCTGCTCTTCACTGAAAAGTATTCTGTTGCTTAGGCCATTATCGTGAACAAAACCCAAGGTCAGTCCACAGCGTGCTGTTATTGTCCTGAAAAGACATCTTTAGTCGATTTCCCCGGAGACCAAGAGAGCACGAAATGGTTTCTGGATGCTTGCTGCAGTGACTCACACACTACC
This sequence comes from Sandelia bainsii, assembly GCA_032362345.1. NCBI lineage: Eukaryota > Metazoa > Chordata > Actinopteri > Anabantiformes > Anabantidae > Sandelia > Sandelia bainsii. The sequence continues at coordinate 1,465,103 of JAUMHL010000021.1, read as the reverse complement.
ATTCAACTTGAACTGATCACAGGCCGTGACACACACTTCCCCTCTGCCCGCTGATTGTACTGATGTTGTGTAAGGGACGGACTGTGTTTCTCTAAGTGGATGCTAATTAGGCGGCATTAGAGCCGGGTTCACTCCGCCCTGAGGATGGGTGATGCAGGAGAAATGGTAGATGTTGCATCAGAGCTCTGGGGGCTCGTTTGAGTCATTGAAATTCTCACTACATTAACTGTTAAATACAGTTGGAGCGTAAAAATACTGATATGTGCATTTACTGTAAGTGCGTGTGTGTGTGGGGGTTATTCCAAACCGTTCTTGATAAGGCAGCTGCTGCCATGAATCAGATAGTTTTGTAATGATCTTTGGGTATTTTTATACTCGCGCAGTACATCTGGCATTAGGGAGAATGTAATATACAATTTATTTGGGTTTGTGATTAAGTCCAAGCTAATAACCTCATTTTCTCATTTCGCTTAGAAGTGTGAATTTACTGCAAATATTCTGCCAAGGACAAATTAATTCTCATTTGAAGTACAAGTGTTAAAGCTGAATTCATGCTTCAGGACAATTCAGAGGTCACCATGTCTCCATGCATGATAATGTGCAAATCAATGTGGAGTCACGGTGATTAACCACGTTTACTGTTAGAAATCATAAAGTAGTATGGTAAACGTTAACATGTGGTCCAGTCTTTCACAGGTTTCTTTTTAAATGATCATTGAAGTAGATTAGGTAGTGAAATTCTCCATCATAGCCTTCACTTTATTGAATTACTGGTCAAATCACAAGTAATAGCCTAGTGGATTGTTATATTGGTCTTGTTTCACACCATTTTGCTTTTTGAACGCTGTACAACCATGATTACAGTGTCTCATGTTGTCCCTTGCAGCAGCAACAGGTCAACCTCTATTGTAATAATAGATATATAATAATATCATTCTCTAGGCAGATGTTCTCTGTGTGACTTTCTGGGACTGTTCCTTACACCAGCAAAATACCACATCAGTACAGGCAAAGATAAACCCTCACTAGTATACACACACACGACAAAGAAAAAATCCCCAAATGTCCTTTCAGTTCAATTCAGTATCAATGATTCTGATTACTACACATACAATGCTTTAAGTGTCTAAATAACAGTTTGGACTGTGGCTTAGTCCAACAGCTGTGTTGGATTTGACTGTTCCAACAGACACAGAGGAAGCGAATGAGCATCAGTGAATGGAAGGAAGTCAGAAAAACACACTCTGAGGCAACTTTAGGACTGTATGTAAAATGTGTTTTTCAGCAGGGCTAGTAACCTAGTTCCAGGGACAGTCAAGTCACACTGTTGGTCAGTCACCATTTCCATCTTAACTATTAAATACAGTTTGTTTCAGACTTGTTTTTTGACCGATGAATCCACTTGACTTTAGTGGTCCACTGACTTTTCACAATAATCATGTCACTTTTAATTTGCTTTATACCTGCAAAATGACATTCCCATTGTCAGTAGGCTTCACCTAACAGAACTATTGATCAGACACCATTTATTTTTCCACAATAATAGTATTGATGACCAACTGTGCTGGAAACAGGAAGCTGACATGTTCTTTCTCAGTCGGAGCTTTGGTAAACCCGGTGGGACAGAAATGTGGATTTGTAGTTAATGGAATGAGTTGTCTTCACACACCATCAGGATTACCTAAGGGTCTAAGGCGACAATGTGCTGTACAGGTTGTGAAACCTCCTGAGAAAAATGTGTGATGCTGCGTCCACACTGACTTGACTTCCTGTCATTAACAATGTGTGCATGTGTGTCTGCTGTGTGTACTTAGGACTATGATCTGAGTCAGCTGCAGCAGCCTGATGCCCTGGAGCCAGAGTGTGTTAAAGTGGGGATCAGACGTCTGGATGAGAGGCCCCTCCATCATGACCACCAGTACCCCCTTCGCTCCGCTGCCCCCCACCCAGGAGACATAGGAGACTTCATCCATGAGGTACGGGGGCACACACATGTGGGGCCCACACACATCAGGCTGTGTTAAAACTCTGTGGCAGCATATCTGTGGGAAACGTCAGTGTAAAGCAGCAAGTGTGAGCACAGCTGAGGAGGGGGTGCGGGGCAGGGGGCATCTTCACTGAGATTCAATCTGTTCGCCCAGACTCAGCTATTGGTGTCGGGCACATGCGCCTCTCAGCACACAGGAAGTGATGAGTCACAATGTGAGTGAAATACAAACTGTCTCTTGGATAGTAGCAAAAAAAATTACAGAACAGAATTTGCCAACGTTAAATCTTTTGCTTCTCTCATCCCTTTTTTTCTCTTCTTTGGTATAAAGCATCAAAGAGCAGCCAGGATGTGAGCCTCATCACTTTACAGGCTTTAGGAATATTGAAGTTCAGAAGGGTTTTTTTGGAGCTGCTAGTGCAGGAACACACCCACTGTAACATTCAAACACTTTACTTTTTTTAGATTACTGCTAATTAAAACAGAACGCAGTGTCTATGCTGGATTCAAACAGGGAAGCACTCACAGGAAAAATCACACTGAAGACTGGGATGTGTTTAGCTCTAGACTGAGTTCTACACAGCCTGCTCTCCTGGTGTAGAATCCACATGGAGAATATACCGTATGCATACAGGAAGTGATGTATCGGTGATTGGCAGCAGGATGCACACTCGCAGCCAAGCTTGGTTTGTCTAAGACATTAGAGCTACTGTAGCAAGAGAGAGTGACAAACACAGAGCACAGCATCTGTGTAGTTCCTAATGAGCTTTGCTAATGGTCGGGATTAGATGGCCTCAGACTTGGTCACAGCCTGGAAACCTAATTGGAGGTAAATCCACTGGGTTTAGTTAATCCCACTGACTGGTTCCACCTCGTTCACAGTTCCTCCATAGGTCTGGGGTTTCTGCACTTTGTCTCTCTGCTCCCTTACTATATAAAGCCTGTTTCCTTTTGTTGTCAGTGCATGTCGCATACAGCAGTACAGAGTTTTATTACACATATATCCTGTGCTGTGCGTGTTATACATTAAACATCATGCTGCTAATGTAGTGTAATGCAGTGTAAATAGGTGAAATTTAAATTTAAACTAAAGGTTTGAGTAGTTTATAGAAACTTAAGCAAGAAGACGTTTCTACACAGAACTGAATAAAGAGCTTTTAGTTTTAGATTTTTCAAGACGTTTGCAAGAAAATATTTTTTTTTTCTCAGAATTCTGAATTCAAAGTATGAAGATTTTGACTTTTAAAAGTCAAACTTCTATGCAAAAGTCAGAATCTATGAGTTCAGAACTGTGACGGAAAAAACTAAACAATTCAGAATTTCAAAAATCTGAAGAAAAAGTCAGAACTTCTATGGTTTGTGCTGGCCCTAACCCTTATTATTGTTTATAGAGTGGATTTCTTTCTATTTCAAATCAAATCTACTGTAAAATGTTCAAAAAGTGGACTACACAAATGTTTGCATTAAAGTGTTAGTTGTGAATGTGGGTCTGTGAACTGCAATGACAGTGAGAAACTGACCACACTGGATTAGAAAGTGTGTGATTTTTCATCTGTGCTTTCAGTGTGCGTTTGCTCAGAGTTTCACGCGCTCTCTCTGAGTTAAACAGATCATGCAGAGACTGAACTTTAACAGTGCGGATAACCGTCATCACACCTCGAGTGCACGGCAGCCAGCACTGAGGCACTCGGGTGTGAAGAGTCGTCGTGCACGTCACTCTGTGGACCTGCTGCTTCCATATTGTCTGTGTGCACGACTGTGTGTGTGTGTGTGTGTCATTTTCATCAGGCTGTATAAAGACATCTGCCAAGCGGAGCCATGAATAATGAACGGGAGCTGTCAGACATGGCGAGCTGATCTAGAGAGCTTAACCCAGCAGACATGACAAGCCGATTCTTCTCGCCTTGCCTCTCCCGCTAACTCTCTGTTGTTAATTCTCTCCTCCCATCGAGTGTCAGAGTGACGTGAGCGTCTTCAGTCAGACGACAGACGTGGCCCACAAACACTTCCACAGCTTATCAGATTTGCTGTTTTCATCTCAAACGCCTGTTTTCTGGACTGTTACTTTAAGGAAGATCTTTTTTTTAGATGTTAATTTTAAATGGTATTTCTGTGTGTACAGTTCTTTGAGTTATTGTACAATTCTGTACACGTGTGTGTGTGTGTGTGTGTGTGGGAGGGGGATGGTGAGTTTAAGTTCAGACTGGGTAATCTGCTGAAGCTCCTACTAGATATAGAGGCAGCATCTGTCCAGTCTGACCCAAATCCTCCTCTCTTGTATGCTCCTACATAATCCCCCCATCTCTCCTTCTCCCCCAGCACTTCCTACTGTCCATCTCGCCCATCTACATACACACACACACACAGCTCCCTCCCCCTCTCTCGTCTGTAGGCTGCCTTAAGACTTTCACTCTGTGTGAAATGTGGTGGCGCAGTGAGCGAGGCATTGATGGGGGCGGAGTTTAAGCATTTAACATAAAAACTGCATTACCCCACCCCCCAGCCCCGTCACCAACCCACTGCCACCAGCAGTGTTCTGGAAATGTGATATTTCTTGTTGTAAGAGGACTTACTGTATTCTTTGCTTTGTCTGCGTGAGCCGCCTGTTAGCTTCAGCTCCGATGATGAGTTCAGGGACAGTCCAGAGTGTAGGTCATCTATGTTTCCAAAGCACTCAGAGCCCGATAGCATTTCAGCAGTGTTCCACACTGTTGCTGATTTAATAAAACTCTGCACCAAAAACCATCCATGGATTTCAAGAATCATTGCACAGATCATATTTCTGTTCCTTTGTCTCAACCTCACATTACACAACAACCCACGTGTTACTTTGGGGTTTTTTTGTGCTTGTATTTCTTTAATATAGGGAAACGTCTGTGTGAATCCAGCCTTACTCTGATCCGCTCCAGATCTCACTCTTGTGCCTCTTCTCTGGAGGCTGACATACAGGGGCGGGGGGGTTAGACAAGCTGGTTCATGAAGGTTGATATTTTGAGTCTTGCCTGTGCGAAGGGGAACACAGCTCCTGTCAGACGCCCTGAACGGGTCAACGAGGGTCATCAGATGTGGTTTCAGTGGGTTTCCCATGGGTCTACCACTGCTCTGCTTTACTCTAAAAGCATGAACACAGGTTTCTATAATACCCTTAGCTTTACCATAGAGTACTATAGAAATATTATAGGATTACTATAATCCTGCACTAGATATGGTCAGAGTCTTGTAGCTCTCTCAACCATAAATTCTGCTTCTCTCACAGATCCTCTGTAGTGTGTGGGCTGTTGCAAAGTCATGTGAAAAGTTCTGCTGCAAACATGGCTGTGTCCGTTTTTAATGAACTCAAAGTTGGCAGCTCTGCTTAGCCAACATTTTCTAACAGCGTTTAGTGGTTTAGGAGTGATGGGTATGGAACTCCAAGGATCAACTTGCGACATGATTCTCGTATGGATACTCCTGTTCTTGTGGAGGTGTAGTCAGTAATTACTCCCCTCCCTTAGCAACCACTGATGAGGTGCCACTGAGCAACCAGCTGAAACCAATCTGATCCACTAGTGATGAGTTGTCACCACCAGTATGACTGTAGACTGTGGTGCTGGGTCTTTCAGGGATTATCTGTCATAACGTGTGAGGGTAGGGTCCTGGTGAAATAAATAAGTTAAATCCTTCTCTGATCAGTTTTGCCCAGTCTCTTCCTTTCTCACCTTCCTGTCTCTTCCACTTTCCAGTCGAACAAGTCTTATGAAAGAAATCCAATTTTTATTTACCATTAGCTGCCAGGTTAAACTAATGTACACTCCTCCACACTGTAGCAGTCATGGTGTTGACTGACCTTCTTGTCCCCTCCCCTTTTCTCTCCAGGGCCTGAAGGCAGCAGACAACGACCCCACCGCTCCCCCCTACGACTCCCTGCTGGTGTTCGACTACGAGGGCAGCGGCTCCACCGCCGGCTCCCTCAGCTCCCTGCACTCCTCCTCAAGCTGCGGCGACCAGGATTACGACTACCTTGGCGACTGGGGGCCCCGCTTCCGCAAGCTGGCCGACCTGTACGGAGGAGGGGATGATTAGCACCGCCAAGCCCCGCTGACGACAAACCCACCCCTCCTCCCTCCTCTCCCCGCCCTACCTCACCCTTGCTCCAAGGCTCAGGTTTGGGTGTGGTTAAGGATATGGGGGTGAACATGGGGTTTTTGGATCAGCACTTCTGTATCACACACAGGACAGCTTGTTCAGAGACTTGCTGCCTTTTGAGGACAGTTGATGACACTTGGGACCACGCTGACTCCTGGCCTTGCAAGGCTGGGCAGCGGCTAGCATTCATGGACATTATCATCTGAGTGTTAGCCTCGGAGCTAACAAAGCAGCCAGAACAGTGTGCTCGGAGGGCATGTTGTCTCTGTGATGGTTTAGAGCTACGACAGCCATGCTACAGATGCTCATTTACACTTGAATCTCACAGTACAGGAGCACTGGGGTCAAATGTGCCTTTTTGTACATTCTTTTGATTGTGTTCAGTCTCAGTTCTGTAAGTTGCTTTAAAGCTCCTGCAACTGCAACTCGAGGAGCGCTTTGCCATGATAATGGGTGTATATGAGTGCGTTTGAGTTCCACCCCGTTATATGTATGTATGTGTGTGTGTGTGTGT
>JAUMHL010000021.1:1442763-1453190 GCA_032362345.1 Sandelia bainsii | reverse complement strand
CATTTGCTCTTTGGAGGTTCCCTTCAACCTGGTTCCCCTTCTCCTTGAAGCCTGTGATCTTTTTCATCCCAGACCACTCTTGCTTCATGTTGTTCTGCTGGAGTCGGTTCTCCAGCTTCCTCCTGTAGGTGTCTTTACTCTCCCTCAGCAACCAAAATGAACCAAAAATGACATAAAAGAAATAACATGAGACTGTTTAGTTAGTTCAATAAAAGAACAAGGTACAGACCTGTGGTTACACACAGGTGGTTCTGGTTTTCTATTGGATTTGATTACATTAATGTTTAAGTTGAGATTTACAAGAAACATTTAACCGCTACTGTGTAAAGGGAATACTGCTGTTAAAAACCAAGTGTCCAAGTGAAGTGTCTGCAGACTAAATATTATTGCAATTTAGTTCTTAAAGCAGTACTTTTAAAATAAAAGTTTAAAAAAAAATTTCTTTTGAATTCATTTTAAAATTTTGACCTTTTGACATCATACGCCATCTCATACAGTATGATGGCAGCTAGTATAAGGCTTGTTTTCACCCTCACATTAAAAAACGCTGGACAACAATTGTGCAAACAAAGCAATATGGTCGGGTTTAGGCACAGAAATGTCTGGGTTAGGTTTAGCTTTAGGTTAGTTGGTGACTCTAAGATTGTCCATAGGTGTGAATGTGAGTGTGCATGGTTGTTTGTCTCTATGTGTTGGCCCTGCGATGGATTGGCGACCTGTCTCGCCCGATGACAGCTGGGATAGGCTCCAGCACCCCCCGTGACCCTTACGAGGACAAGCGGTTAAGAAAATGGATGGATGGAGGTTTAGACACTAAATAAACATAGTTGGGGTTAGTAAAAATCTATATTTGCCTTAAAGGAACAATATGTAATATATTTACTAAACTAAATAATAAAATGACCATTAGATGTCATTAGAAACATGCTAACTTGAACTATTAGTTACATGCTTTTTGTACATAACACATGAGCAGCACGGTGTGTGCTCTTGTTTTGCTGTTTTTTTAATTATCACAAGATAATTCATAGGGAAAAAGCAGAGCACACTTATTTGTGTGCCATTTTTCATTCGGGACTATAAGTGTTTCATCGTCATGCTGCGTGTCAGTGTGCAGTCTCAACACTGGAGACATGATGAACATGGTAGCATGGGGAGGGAAGAAAACACGACATGATACAGGAAACAACAAAATATAGAGACACTCTGCATATACACGCACACAAAAAAAAAACAAAATACAGAAAAGTACTGCAAATACACTCAAAACAAGCTTATTGTTACCATGGTGACTCATGGATCCTAATCATAAGCCGCTATGATTATTGTGTTCAGTCAGGTTTCCTCCCACAGTCCAGTTAAATTGACCATAAACCCTAATGTCCGCTGGATACAGCTGCTTCACGTTCTGGCCACATCTTAACTGCACCCCAGAGCAGCACATTAACAGAACAACGAAAAAATCAGTCAGCTGAAGAAGTCCTAAAATACACCCAGTAGACATCTGAGTCATGATGAAGACACGGTGAAGACACAACAAAATCCTCAGTGGGCCACATTTCTCCATTAAAGTCCCAGCTGTAATTTGAGAAAGTGTATATCAGCAGAGACAGAGGTGTGTGGGAGATACAAAACTGTCATACAAGGCCATTTTCCAAAAATGCTAAAAAAAAAAAGAAATCTGTGATTTGCAAAAATCAGTTTGATATTTGCTTGTAACATTGGTGACCAATAGGGTCACAACTAAGGGAGACATACAAACTGCTTTACCTGAAGTGTTAGCTTCTCTTTCCAAAGATAATGCAGCTCCAACTTTCTTTGTTTAATTAATTGAGTTTATTTATATAGCGCCAAATCAGAACAAAAGTCATCTCAAGGCACTTCAAAGTGTTATCCAGGAAACCCAACAGTCCAGCAGCACTAGGCGACAGAGAAGAGGAAAAACTCCCTTTAACGGAAGAAACCTCCAGCAGAACCAGGCTCAGGGTGGGCGGTCATCTGCCTCGACCAGTTGGGGTGAGTGGAAAGAGGAGAGAGAAAAGAACAGCAGGCAACAGGGTACAGAGAGAGAGAGACAGAGAGGATGAAAAACAACAATGGAAGAGAGAAGACAAGAAGTTTGTAGCTCTACAGGCTGTGTGGTCCTGTATTTTTTCAGCAATAGTTGGTTTGCATATAAACTATGGATTCATGGCAGAGCCGGCTGTAGCCATTCTTGGTGCCCTAGGCAAGATTATGGTTTGGTGCACCCCAGCCCCGAGCTGCTACCTGAGATGCTCACCAATAACTCGTCTCATCCCCTTCTTCCACAGTGCACGGTGCAGGACAGGTTCAGGACCGGGTCAATCAAATAATTAGAAACAACAGGGGCGGTGTTGTTAATTCATTCCAGTGTTTCCCCTACCAATATGTTAGGAGGGCACCCCACCCTCCCTTGAAGGTCAAGTTAATTGTTTGTTGTGTTTTTTTTCTATATGCAACAGAAGTCATTTAAGGTTACCAAGAGCTGGCTCTGATTCATGGCATAAATAGTGCAAGCTGCCGGTTGCGATTCCTGCTTAGTTTTCAGCAGGTGGAATTGAGCTCATCCAGGCTGAGCTCAGGTGATAGACTCCACTTCTCTTTGGTGTCTGTTTAGGATTGTTGTCCTGCTGAAAGATGAAATGTTCCAATGAGTGCTGATGCATTTGACTGTATGTGAGCACACATAATGCTGCCGTGTACCTCTGCATTCATCCAGTTGCTTCTGTCAGCAGTGAAATCATTAATAAAATACCAGTGTGACAGTTCCACTGGCAGCCATACATGTCCAAGCCAGAACAGAAGCAGCACCATGTTTGACAGATGGGGTGGTGCTTTGGGTCACGAGTGGCTCCTCTTTTCTCCACCACTTTCCTCTTTCCATCATTTTGATGGAGGTTGACTTTTGTTTCAGTCCACTGAACTTTGTTCCACAGTTCCCCCTTACCCCTTTCTTTTCGGATGTTTTTGTGAGTTGCAGCCTAGCTTTTGTGTTTTTGAGGCTGACCGGGGATTTGCAGATGTTCTGGTCATAAAATCGCTGACACGTACTGGAAAACATTCTTCACCAACTATGCCGTCATGAAGGGCTTTTTCCTAACTTTTTAGACTGAACCAAGCTGTTGCTTTCGGTAAACCAACTACAGTATGTTCAGATAGCTTTCATTTGCATGATCTCATCTTTATTTCTGTTGAGAACACAGGACCCCTTCCTGCAGAGCACTCTGTCCGGATCTACTTCAGCTTCGGTCACTCCGTTATCTGAGTCTGAACCTGCGGCAGAATAATAGTAATAAATCATGTTCATCACATTTTCTTGTGGCAAAGTCTCTTGTAGTTGAACTTTTCTTTTTAGTAGTGCAAATGTTTTGAATCAGGCATGTAGTTTAGTACATGGTCACAAAATTTTGCCCATCAACCTACAGTACATGTGATTACACGTAATGACAAAATGAAAACATATGTTTAACATTTTTGCAACTCCAGTCTCTCATTCAGTACTTTGTATAACCTCCTTTGGGTGTAAATACAGCTAGGAGTTTTCTTGGTTAAATCTCTACAAGGGTTTCTTGTTCACTGTCATGTCTTGATTTTTGTCTTGACATGCAGCATGAATTGTGGGAACTTACTGTATATACAGAGGTGTGTGCCTTTCTCAACTCTGTGCAATAAGTTCAGACACCTCACAAAAAATGAAAGCAAACAGGAAACACCTGAGCACAATTCAAAGCTACAGCAAAGGGTTTGAATACTTATGTAAATTAGAGATTTTGATGCAACTTTCCATTTCATTTACTGGATATATTATTTTATATATATTTCTTTGTTGTAATAATGAAAATTAAATGTGGTTCAAATTACTTTCTCAATGTTCTTGCAGTAGCAAAGTAGCAGTATTTGAACTGAAGAGACTGTAGTAGAGACTGTGGATTTTGTCCCTCATTTACAGCCCAAAATAAATCTTTAAATAAAAGTCACTGGTGAAATATGTGGATGAGGGTGGTCATGTTGTAGTAGCCAAAAGAAAAAAGAAAGAAACCCAAAGAACGCCAAAGTGTGTAGGGTGAGGAGAACCCAACTGATCTGACCACCACTTTGGACTTATGTGCCACTGGACCCAGGTGTGTCCTATGACACTGATTAGACTGGACAGTAGGTCCAACCCCTGCACACAGACTGTGTTGTCTGTGTGCAGGGGTTGGACAGCAACCAGAACAGAACAAGCAAAGCAGAGGACCATCACACTGAGCTCTGCTTAAACAGCGGGAAGAGCTCAGAGAAAAAAGAAATACTGAAATACAGTATTTTTATGTGAAATAACATAGTAAGGGGCAGGTTATGATGCAACACAACCAGGCCACAATGCACCAAACACCACAGCTTATGATAACATTGGAACAAACCAAAGACTGACACACATCCCAGCATTAGTATTCAGTGGTCGTGCCCCAGTCTCGTCCTCAAAAGCGTCTTGCTTCTCTGTGGCAGCTTTAAATCCTCTTCTTCCTCCTCTGGCATTTTATCTCCGGTCCGACATGAAACACACAGAGCGACTGAGTTTTCAGTGCCCAAGGGCACGTCAGCAGTATCTTTCCCCAGCAGCCAGCCATCCACAGGGGCAGTGAAGAAAAAAAGGAAAAACCCCAGTTCCTCTCCTGAGATCTCATACAATTACACATTTGTCTGTGTGTATATGTACAGTCATCAGCGCGTGCTGTGTTTATGCACATGTACATAGGTTTTGTAAATACATAAAAAACAACCTATGACACATGGAGGTCCAGAACTGCAAAGCTGACTGCAGCTGAATGAATCAATTAATGATGTTATAAAGAGGTGGTGTAACTGTGAGAGAGTCAAAGACAAAAGCAAACTAAATAAATTTGGATAAAATACTGGTTTAAAAGGCACCTGAAACTGTATGGTAGTCATGAGTAAGTTCTTCACTTTTTATTCTCTTTTGGTATATTTTACTACATAAAAGATCTAAATTTAGTTTAAATTTGGAATTTGAATTTGAAATTGTGCATACCGTACATACATATTCATCCCCAAAATTCCATACTTTGTAGAAGCCCTTTGACAGTAAGTCCACTAAATGTTATTGTGGAGGTACACATAGAGCTCCTAGGTCTTGTTTTTTTCCATGATGTACACAGCACACCTTTCTTTACTAGTAGTACATTATGTCCAATCAATTTTGAACATTTTTATTTATTTATTGTAAAGTAATAGAATGTTTCTTCTTTTCAGTCCTAGTTTGAACCATGCAATATGTATTATGTTGTGTTACATGTTACAGCTGACATGTTGTGTAGAAGTGTGTGTTGGAACTTTACACTGATGAGATTAAGAACGTGTAAGACTTGAAGAAGAATTTTATTAGAGAAACAATGATCAAGTATCTGTGCTGACAGTTTTCAGTGACATCTATAACCAAATGTAGATAATTTACCATTTCTTTCTTTCTTGCTGTGTAACTGCTTTAAAGCCATTGTGTTGCAGCATTGCAGGATGACACACACACACAGAAATACTTCTATACTTGCCTGAAACTAAAAAAGTGTTGGACAGAGAGAGAGAACAAACTAAGTGACCCACCTGCATCACCAGCCTTATGGCCCTTCTGCTATTAAATTTCTCCCAAAAGCCATCTATCTATTTAAGTGCTGCCACTGAAGTCTTCTCTTGGTTTAAAAGAAATTTCATAACCATCAACAATCATTTGTTCCACTTATCCTGCATCAATAATAGAACACACACTGTTGTGCCAGTGCAGCTGCTCTGGCCAAGTTAGCTGTGGCGCCAACTGGATAGTCAAGACTGCTAATTCTCTGGTGCCTAATATTTCCACTTAATTAAATCAGAGGCTGTTTAATGCTACTGAAGATGACTTTGAATATCTTTAAGGGATTCCTTCTGCAGAATCTCCGGAATCCTACTTATTGCCTTTTTCCACTGTTTGTTTTTTACACCTTTTTAGATGTCACCAATTGACAGTAGAAGAAAGACAAAGCAGCACGAGACAGAATGTGAAAGATAAATGAAAGGTAAGAAATGATACAGTCACAGATGGGCCTTTGAACCACTTTATAAAAAAAGTCCACAGATCTCACAGTTTTTCTGATTTGTTTAGGCTCAATCCTCAAATGAGTAAAAACATTTTTTAAATGATTAAGCTCAAATCTCTGAACAATTAGTTTGTTAGGTAGATGTGTCAAAAAAGAATAAATATCTGCACAAAAATCACTTGGATGTGACTCAGTGATCAGAACTGATTAGTTGAAATTGTCTCTTCACAACTTATTAACATTCTTTCATTGTTTGAGCATCACTTAGCAAAATGTTTGATTCAAATATCTAAATCTGTCAGACATATGTATCAATGCAGGGGATGGTTTCACCACACACCCCTTGGTGCACTGCAAAGGCAAAAATCAAGTGTGATGTTGACGAAAATCTGACTGACTGAAAAGACTGACAGGAAGTCCATGAAAATGAGAATTACGAGAGTTAGGCAGCTACTGAGAAGAGGTACAAAGGTTTTTGTTTAGTTTACTTTTGTTTGACTGAAGTGTCACAGGTCTTTCCATTCTTATGGGCTAGGTTTTTGTTAGTTTTTGACTTTGACTTTTTTCATAAGGGTGTAATTTTGACTTTTCACTTTGGTGCCACTGGCCAGTGATCTGACACAGAAACTAGGAACAACCAACAAACCTGATCAGTCGACTTTAGAGACCTGCAACATAAGGCGGCAGGAAATCTCCAGTGCCCAACCATGCAGGGCTCTGAAAGTACAATTCTGAAGTTGACAAGCAGCCAGTGTACAGAGATGAGGACTAGTATTAAATGTTCTCTCTTGAAGGACTTCAAGGTCGAGATCTTAGCATTCTGAGCCAGTTGTGAATGATCCAAACATGTTTTACAAGTGAATGATGTTACAAAAACCTAATTATCTCCACCTCAGTCTGACACACTAAAGGTTGAATTTTAGCAAGATGCCTCAGGTGGAAAAGAACAACTCACACACATTACATGCTCATCCAGAGTCAGAGTCTGGTCAACAGTAACACCAAGACGTCTGACTCAGGATTTCACAGATGAAGAGAAGGGCTTCTGCTAACCATCCTCCCCAACTACCACTCACCCCAACCGGTCAAGGCAGATGACCGCCCACCCTGAGTCTGGTTCTGCTGGAGATTTCTTCTGTTAAAGGGAGTTTTTCCTCTTCACTGTCACCTCAAGTGGGATTGTTTTGAATTGGTTTTCTACATAATTCTATATATAGTTATATTGTGTAAGGTCTTAAACCTTAAACACTGTAAAATGTAAAGAATGACTTCTATTGTGACTTGGTGCTATATAACTGAATTGAATTAAATAGAATTGAACTACCTCCTTGCAACTTGCTTATCACTAATAACTGCAATGCTTCATTCATTCAAAAACTATGTTGCATTGAAACAAAATACATCCAGTGACTACATTTCTTACAAACACACGTCTGAAACATGTCTGAACTGACATGAACTGAATTGCAAACACGGCAGCACACGAGCAGGAGCACGTGCATGTATCATATCTAACGCTTCCATGTGTGTTGTTTGCAGTTCCCATGTCATTTGCTGCGTGAACAGTGTCAGATGTTGCAGCACAGATATAGTCCGATCCTCTGAGCTCTGTGTGCTGCTGCCTCCACAGAGGAAACCCAACAGTGTGAACTCCTCAGGGGATGAAAGCACAATCCAGTTCCTATCTTGATCCTCTCTCTCATTTTTCTCTACTGCTTTCTGACTCCCTACCCCGCCTATGTACTGTAAGTGTGCGTGTGAAAGTTTGACTGATATGGTTTGTTGAAAACAGGAAAACAGATGCTAATATTTTTAAGTGAAACAGCTGGTACATGATATTTTTTCATCTGATATTTAGCATCTTTTGTCTGATTGAAGAGTCATTTTGCCGCTCGGTCTTTAAAATGCAAGCACGGACTGCTGTTATACTCGGGTTATTAAGTGACAAATGAGCTGTGTTCCATTGCTGCTTCTCTAACTGATATCCTGCTTTTAAATGAATTACATGCATTATTTCTTTATTTTCTCTTAACTCTGAAATCCTCCTTTATTTCCCTTCTCTTTCGCTGATGGCTGTGTTCTGGGGGATTTGTACAAATATTGCAGTTTGCTGGATACAAACTGCATATCACGACAACTTTCCTGCTACTCTGTTTTTTCATGTTGAACACAACGGATATGTGATTTCCCCAGAGTGCTGCTCTCCTCCAGGCCACTGAAACAGCAATCAGGCCTGAGTTACTGCAACTTTGTGTGTGAGATGTACATTTTTATCATTTGCCCACCAGGGTGTACATGCATGTACACACCAACTGCATGCATAAACATGTCGACTTATGCAGACAGTCGCCTGATTTGGGTCGTATCTGGCTCTGAAATCCAGGCTATGCATCTTTTGTTTAAATGACTACTGTGGCTCAAGAAGAATCATAAAGTCAGTTAACACAGACAGCGATATTACAAAAAAAACAGTGTCATACTGAAACTTTGAATTAAACATGGTACACCCACTCTGCCTGCCTTCATGCATCTGGAGTCAGTCACTGGCTAGCTTAGCTTGGCACAAAGACTGGAAACAGAGGGAAACAGCTATCCTGGCTCTGGCCAAAGGTAATAAAATCTACTTACCAACACTTCTAAACCTCACTGAATGATTTGAAAGAAGTTGTTCATGGTAACAAACCCTACAGAGAGTTATTAAACAGACCTCAGGTTGACTCAGTGTTACCTTTTTTGTTTTTAAACATGATGGGTTTGGTTGTAGCTTCCATAAATTCTATTCTAACCAGCTCCTTTTCCAGATAGCTCTTTTCACCAAATCTAATTAGATTAAATATGACTGTTCTCCTCTTGCTTGTGGAGGTGGAAATAGTGTGACACAGTTCCAGAGCCATGCAGCTTCACAGAGAGGTGGTGGAGTCAGTGGATGTGTGACTTTAACAAGAATGGGATGGACGTGAGGTCACAGTGACCTTGATCTTTGACCACCAAAACTGAATTAGTTCATCCATGAGTCCAAGTAGATTTTCATGCCAAATTTAGAAAAAAAATCCCTGTAGGCGCTCCGGAGGTGTTGCATTCACAAGAATGGGATAAATGTGAGGTTACAGTGAACTTGACCCTCAACCACTAAAATCTAATCAGTTCATCCTTGAGTTCAAGTAGGTGCTTGTGCCAGTTCTGAAGACATTCCCTCAAGGCGTTTTCACATTCACAAGAAAGAGAAGGACGGACAACTGGAAAACATAACTCTCACAACTGTCACCAATGTGGAGGCATAAAAATTGAACTTTTAAAACAGGATCTGTAGTTGATCACTTGTTACTAAAGTGTGTTGCTGTGATCCAACCAAGTTATCAATGTTTTGTTGGCCAAATCACACTCACGACACTCTGTGCACTGGAGCTGCATTGTCTGGTGCTTCCAGCCCATAACCCTGTATGTGTATTCCCCATTTTACTGAATATGTTCCTCATGTTGCCACTTTATCAGAAGTGGCAAAAGACAGATAGTGAAAAGATATACAGTATCTCAAATGGAACAGACTATGCAAATGGAATGTTTGTTTCTGCAGGCCGGGCAGGTGGACTTCCAAAATTCAGCAGGATTGAAAACATACTGCTTGTAAACAACACTGCTTCCTTTCTTTGCAGGAACTACGAGTGCTGGTACAGTGAGCACTTGAGGTCCTTTGAGCTGACGTCATCAAGGCAGCTTCTCTGTGCATCAGCTGTCAGAGCTAAATGACACAGTACGTCTCACAGCATATAATATTGATGGGCATTTGATATTAACACAAAAAAGATATGTTTTGATCAGAGACTTAAAAAATTGAAATCTTTCTTCAAGTGGGAACTTTGTTCTGTTTGTTCATTAAAAGAAATGAATAAGATTTGTAAAAAAAGAATACAAATCACAAACATAAAATATCACTCCACACCATGACTTTTACTTATTGCAAGCATTATGCATTGGAGGTAAATGATGATTGCAAATTGCTTAATTTTGTTCAGAACAAATTCTGATTGTTATTAATGTTACTCAATGTTTCCCTCTATTTTCTTTTTTTTTAAATAGAAAATGGCAGCTCAAAACGTCCTACTTCATGTTCATATTTCCACAGACATTGTCAGGAAGATGACTTTGTCTTCACGGCCACCATCTGTGGATGAGCTAAAAACAATGAAAAGTTTAAGCTAGACTTTGACTTTAGCTTATCATACCAAGATCCAGATTTTGAGGGGCAGCTATGTTCCCTTCTAGACATTGAGGAGCTTCCACAGAAGGTTGTGCTAAAAGTTATAAGATCTGAGAGTGACGCCAGTTCAGTAGCAT
>JAUMHL010000021.1:1410186-1425027 GCA_032362345.1 Sandelia bainsii | reverse complement strand
CTAACACGCTGCTGTGATGTCTGATTCCCACCATAAAACACTTAAATATCTCTACATTCACATGTCTGGATGTTGAATGTAACGTCGGATATTTTAGCCGACAGAAAAACCGGATGCAGATCAGATATTTTGGCGGACAAAAATACGTCATATGTTCACAGAAAATGTAGTCAGGTCGCAATTACGTTCTCTACAAAAACGAAATCGGGATTGCAGTTAAATTGTATACGAATGTAATTTTTAGGAGACAGGGCTGCCTAATTCAACACAAAATGCAACTTTTAATGGCTAATGCAGTCTCAAAATGATTCAACCCCCTTCATGACAAGCATCTTTAGTACTTAGTAGAGCACCCTTTTGACCTGTTGCACACGCAATACCAGCTTCTGGTAGCATTCCTGAGGAATCTTAGCCCATTACTTGTGAGCAATGGTCCCACAGAACTCCACAGAACAGAATCCCAAAACTTCTATGGCTTATTTCTATGGCTTTGAGCATACTGGAGCTGACTTTACTTGTGCTTTGGGGTCATTACTTGTGTATTTCTTGAGTCCTAGCACGCAACCCTACAGTATTTAGTATGCACCTTACTACAGTGGTCCCCAACCTTTTCTGCGCCACGGACCGGTCTCATACATGACATAATTTGACGGACCGGGGGGGCATTTGAAAAGCCGATCTCTTTTGTTAAACAGAGATCGTGTCAGACTTACTTTTAAGGCCGCCGTCATTTGTAATCTCCAGCAATTGACCCTCTTGCCGCACGGACATGCACAGTGCACCAGGCATGTTTACAAACGGAGCGCATTAAGAGGAGCTGACGGCAGATAATCCGGTTTTTCAAAATAAAAGACTGTGATTGTTTCAAAATAAAAGACTGTGTCGTGTGGAAATGGAAATAAAATATTTTTTTTCTTTCTCTGTGGCCCGGTACCAAATGACCCGGTGGTTGGGGACCTCTGCCTTACTGTGCTTTTTTGCTCTTAGTGTAGATGCACCCCCCACCACACACACAAAAGTAATCAAGCCCGTGATTAGTTGCATCAGGTGCACTTGAGACAATACTTGATGTGCAAATGTGTGTTATTATGAGGGATTCTGTTATTCTGTTTAGGCGGTTGAATAATTTTTAGACTGCAGTAGTCATTAGAATTTGCATTTTGTGTTAAATTTTGAGGAACTACTTTAAACAATAGGTGTGTTGAGCCATTGAAACTGTTTTAGATTAGATTAGATTCAACTTTATTGTATTATACTTAGTACAGGTACTAATACAACTTGTTTGTTACTCCTCTCTCTATTAAGGGGGACAAGGTGGAGGTTGGGTCTCAGTACAAATACTTGACTGGACAACAAATTCAACAGCACTATACAAAAAGCCCGGAGCTGGTTGCACTTTGCTCAGGTCCTTCAACACTGCAGCACCGTGCTGCAGATGTTTTGTGAGTCTGCAGTAGCCAGTGTCATCTTCTATGCTGTGGTCTGCTGGGGCAGCAACATGAAGGTGACACTAACAGGTTTGATAAGCTAATCAGGAGGGCTTGCTCTGATCTGGGTGTGGAGCTGGACCCTCTACACAGCTAAGAGAAGGATGCTGTTCAAACTCCTCTCAATCCTGGTCAATCCCTCCCACCCACTACACAGTGTCCTGGCTGGACAGAGGAGCACGTTCAGCCAGAGACTGATCAATGTCAAGTGCTCCTCAGCCCTAGTTCCTTTCTGACAGTGGCCATCAAACTGTACAACCTCTCCCCACTTCTGTGATGGGGAGGGTGACTGACAATCATCTTAATCATTATTAACACAAAGAAAAGAGAGCATATTAAACCAGTTTAGCGTCTCTGCACTGGCTTCCAGTTGATTTTAGAATTAAGTTTAAAATTTTACTTTTTGTTTTTAAAGCTCTTAATGGCCAGGTTCCCTCCTACATCGCTGAATTAGTCCAGAATAAATTTTCAGCCAAAACCCTAAGATCATCAAATGAGCTGCTTCTGGTCGTCCCTCAAACTCGCTTAAAATCCAAGGGCGATAGGGCCTTTGCAGCCATAGCACCGAAACTTTGGAACCCTTTACCGTCGTATGTTAAACTCTCCCCGTCCATCCTAGCTTTTAAAAAACAGCTGAAAACAACCTTGAATCTTGAAGTTTGTATATTTTTCCAAAACACACAATTTGCAATGGGGGTTGAATAATTTTGAGTTCAACTGTAAATAAAAGAGTTGAGAGAAAATTTTAGAATGTGTAGACCTGAACACAAGGATAAATCAGTTTAAGTATCTTGGCAAAAATTCATATGACGAACCATAAGAGGTAAATCCTGGGAGTAACTTGGAAGGCCTGCAGTTACAGTACTTGCATTTTCTGACTCTCCTACCAGTGCTAATTGGAGATGGTGCAGGTTTGGTGGCGATGGTGGAGTCCATTTTTGCACCTGCCATTTCTTTTGGCAATGATAGAGAACTTATATATTATATTTCTGAAGGAAACAATTTCCTGTGAGGCTAAAGCACCATTACATTCCTCATTATGCAGAGCTGACAGTTCAGTTTGGGCCATTTATTCCTCTGTGGACACTCAGATTTGAGAGCAAACACACACATTTTAAACAGTGCTCAAGGTAGCTACATAACATTAAGAGCATGTGCTCTATTCTTGTTGGAAGGGATCAGCTACTTAAAGCTGACTTAAGTGCTGACAGTCTGTTCCCAGCTCACTTTTTTGTTGAAAAAAAGCAACACATTTCTTCCCAGCAGATTAAAAAAATATATATAAAAGAAGCAGTTGCCTGTCAGAAACAAAAGTGAAGGATACTGAATACAAAAAAATATCTGCTCCTTTTGCTTTACCAAAGTGATGAGGGAATCCTATGGTACATAATATTTGGCAAAACAATATATTTGGGGATTCTGTACACTTCATCAAAGAAAGATATCACTCTGTAACTCTGATTGATCAGGGTTTTCATTTCCTTTGTGGGACACCTGGAAGTAAACAGTTATGTTGTGTTAATCAGGTGAACGTTGGACTGCTACCTTTGGAGTAGTATAATTTGTGTGGCATCTCAGTACTTGCTCTTCACCAGTCTTTTACAAAGCACTACTAGCTCATGCCGGAAACTGTTGCCCAGTTGGTAGAGCATTCATCCATGAGCTGAAGGATCACTGGTTGAGCTCCCAGTTCCTCCTGGCCACATGTCAAATTATCCCTGGACAAGTCCCTAAAATCATGGCAACTTAAATGTGACTGTCTACAAGAATTTCCCCATGAGACTTAATAAAAAATATAATAATGGACCAGTTGCTACAGCAGAATACAGAAGACTTTAGGTACATACAAGGAGCACCTAAAGTGAACCTTTCAGACATACCGGATCCACAAATTCCTACACGGCTTGTTGACAGGTTATTGATGGCTTTCTGTGCAATTTATGTAGGTATGTGTTTGGCTTATGACAAATCAGAATATTAACAGCATTAGAAGTTCAGCAATTGAAGTTCCTTGGCACCAAATGCCACACGAATAACAAAAAAGAGCAATTTCCCCCAAGCACTGCAAAATGATTCACATTGTTGTTGATGATGAAATGAGGAAACATTAAAAGAATCCAAACAAAGCACAGAGCTTCACCATTGCTCTAACAATTGTCAAACAGTACCTAAAGAGCTTTTCTCATTATGACAAACAAAATGAATGAAACTTGGAATTGCTCACATTTCAAAGAATCAAATCTTGTGTTGAGCATGTTGTGGCAATCTAATCTAAAAATATTGCATGATTGTGTTGAAATGTGTTGAAAGCAGAAGAACAATCTGATAATCAGAAACATACCAACCATGCATACCAACTCTGGCCTTAAGCATGCCTGTACAAGAGGAGTTCAGCTATGCTTGCTTTCCACCATGCAGCCTGATTGTTGTCCAAAGCCTGTTCCATCGCCAACTGGCTTCTCTATTCTGGGAGACTTCGTGAGGAAGGTGAAGAGTCAAAAGACTGTACCTCCAATTTAACTGGAACAGCGTTACAACTATGAAATAAGTACAATAAATTAAACAAGATATGCTTAAAAGTAGAATGTCAGCTAAAATGTATGTATCTATGTAAAGGTTTTGGGAATATTACTGTGGGTGGCACGGTGGTTAGCACCACTGAGCAAGAAGGACCCAGGTGGAATCTACGGGTCAGCTGGGTGCCTTTCTGTGTGGAGTTTGCATGTTCTCCCTGTATCTATGTGGATTTTCTTCACTTACTCCGGCTTCCTACACTATTCAAAGAAATGCATGTTAGGTTAATTGCTGACTCTAAATTGCCCATAGGTTTGAGTGTGAATGGTTGTTTTCTTTATATGTCAGCCCTGTAATAGACTGGCAACCTGTCCAGGTGTACTCCACCTCTTGCCAAATGACAGCTGGGATAGGTTCCAGCACAAGTGGTTAGGATAGTGGATCGATGGATGGATGAAAATTACTGTATGAATCATATAAGAATTTTTATATACAATACATAGAATCATGGTTTTAACAACAACAAATTCCAAATGAAAACAAACTGGAAATCTACTTTACCTTCTGACTTGTAACTAAACTAATGAGTGGATAAAATAGTATAAAACAGTTGATCAGCCAACTGTGTCAGATATGAGGGGTATGTAAAAAATGGCTGTAATTTGATAAAACTCTACAACACATGTTTACAACACGAGTTTTGTCCAGAGTACAGAGCTAAAACTGTGTCACTGTGTGATGGACCTGACTGTAGTATAAGACCATGTTGGCCAAAGTTTAAAAAAATTATTCTTTAATGTTTTGATGGCCATTAAGGTTGGATGGATGATCTGTTTTTAAGTATGAAAAATATGTTAATGTATTAAATGAGATCAAATATTACCTAAAAAAAATAGAACAAAAACAGTGGACATACCCACAGTCCTCACTGAAATTACAAAGGCTGTGCCTCTCATTTTTTCTACTTTTCACATAGAGATTGAAACATCCGTTAAAATGCAACATTTAATGTGATTAAGGCCATGTTATGGGAAGATTAATGTCTGAGTCCAATAATGTTCGCATATTCCTGAATAATCTGGGGTTTTGCAGAAACATCAGTACTGATGTTTTGCTGGAGCAGGATTAATCTATGCATCTCCTTCATACCTAATGTAATTATCCTCTGACCTGAGGTTAGAGTCTAATTTATGACTGATACAGAATCACATGAAATCCTTCAACCTTAATCTGTCATAAAGGAAAGAAAACAAACTGTCAGAAAAGGTGAATTTCTGGACCCAAAAGAAGTGCCACACACAGCCGGTTAAGTTTTAAGGTTTTAATTAAAAACAACAGGTGGCAACAGAGCGTGGAGATCAGTGGTGAGGATGTCTTATCACCAGGTGGCGCAAACACACAGTCTGGAGGAGACACAGAGGTAAGTAGGTGTCGAGAGTAAAGCAGAACAACTCAGCAGGTAAGTTAACAATGCTGATTCTTACAGGCTTCCAGGTAAGTGCGTGAATCTCATCTCCACTGATGGTGTAGGAGGAGGATGAGAACAAGAATACTCAGTCTGCTAGCCGGTAGATCACAAGATGGAACAGGGAAGATGGCCGCCTCCACAACTGGCATCTGCCGCGTGCTCACCGGGTAACAGGTGTGGGATGGACCAGCAGCAGCACCTACACTTAACGTGTAACTGAGTGTTACGACCCGGCTCGCGAGGGTGAGGGAGGCAACATAATTTAACCCAGATGTCAAAGGTTATAAAGGATATTTATTGGGATGATTGGTATCACTGGACAAAACAGCTGATTAACCAGTAGATTAACAAAGGTTAAACAGCGGAAGCGAGGATGTGGGCCAGCAGGTGCTTCTAAAAACAAACAAAAATACAATAAAGGCAAACCAAAAGGAGGACTCTTCTAAACACAGCTAAACACGTCTAAGACAAAATACAAGACAAACAGGCGAACTATTCCTAGGCCCAATCATCCATGGAATCGCATAGAAACAACACCAACAAGATTTCACAGATACACAACCGGTCACAGAGGCGAGGGCGCACTGTTCACACAGAAACACAGTCGTGCCGTCTAGTAGCTTCCTCGGTGCCTATAAGCCGTAGGTGATCAAGCTGCTGCGGCCTGAGTGGAGCGAGGGGGAAGGCACCAGTCCAATCAGCAGAACGAATAGAGCGCAGGCGTCCTCGGCACCAATCACAGCCAGGCATCCGCACAGGTGGATTTGCATACAAAAAAAAGACACATAGGGAGAGAAAGCAAAAACCACAAAAGGGCCATGGCCGTAACACTCCCCCCCCTTAAAATACAGAATACACACAAAAACATTTTTCCCTCACACACAGTGTCTCACACATTTCGTAATGCGGCATACGCACTTGTTATACCTCCGTATTTACTCTGGACAAGACATCGGCTACAACATTTTCGGAGCCCTTCTTATCGCGAATCTCGAGGTTATAGTCTTGCATCAAAGCCCACAGCATGAGGTGTTGATTATGGTTGTACATGCGGGATAGAAACACAAGCGGGTTATGATCAGTGAAGACAACTGGCAACGAAGTGGATCCAACGTATACCTCAAAATGCTGGAGTGCAAACAGCAACGACAAGGTCTCCTTCTCAACCACTGAATAACGGAGTTGGTGTTTATTAAACTTGTGGGAAAAGTAACATACGGGATGGTCAACCCCATCTGCATCTTCCTGCAACAACACGGCCCCGGCGCCAATGGTGCTAGCATCGATTTCCAGCTTGAATGGTTTGGTGAGATCGGGAGCAACAAGTACGGGGGAGTGACACAGGAGAGATTTGACACTATCAAAAGCACGTTGACACTCAGGGGTCCACACGTAGGTTACCTTAGGACTCAGTAAGTCGGTTAAGGGGTGGACGACGGATGAGAAGTTTTGACAGAAACCCCGGTAATATCCGGTCATGCCTAAGAACCTGGCCGTAACACTGAGAAACAATGGATGATAACAGAAAAACTGGTTAATAACCAGGCAGGTGAGCAAAAAGATGCATGAAACCGCTCTGCGCCTTTACTACTGTCAATTCACCCAGTATACACCAAGCACAATCAAGTAACATGTAGTATATTATAACATTAATTACATCCATAGCATCACTGAACACTCTAAATGTTTGCTCTGTCCAGTGTGTAATTTGGTATCAATTATAAATCCATTTCAAATTCTTATGAATCTTGTCATTACTCAGGTAGTCAACATTTCATTAGAGATACTTTATAAGGCAAAGAAGAAAAGCAACAACAGACACATAAAATTAAGTTAGATTTCAGCTTTATTTAAGTCATTTTCACAATAAATCAAAACTCAAAGTGCACATGCAATGTGCGTCAGTGTCACCTTTGCAAGGCTGCAACAACAACCACTGTGCCAGCAGATGTCACCAATATGTTCAATGAATGAAGCTTCGAGTAGTGAACCAATTTTCAATACATGGTTCAAAGCTTCATAAAGCCTCGTTTGGCCATCACTACTAAACTATTCCTCTTCAGAACAGTTCACAGTGACATCATAAATCCAGAATGAGAGAGTGACAGAGTCTGAGCCAGAAGCAGAGTAGTAGACAAATACAGATCCAAAAACCCCAGAGAATCAAGAGAGCACTTACAAAGCCAGGCAGGGTGAAGACAGAGGCAAAGTCAGGGCAGGCAGAGAACAAAAACCAACACAATCTTCTGAAGTGACCCAACAGAGCTGAGAGCTGTGATCAGGTGAGCAGAACAGACAATCTGGCAACTGGTGAAGTCTTGGTGAGCTGTTTAAGAAGGGAGAGGCACAGGTGAAACCAGTCAGGCTGATTAGCAGACAAGCTACACAGACTCAGGGTGGAGAGGACCGGAAATAGACAGGATTTCAAACACAAACACACAGAGAGATCCCTAAATCAGGAGAAATTGGTAGAGACCCTCAAAAACAGACTTAATGCCAGACAGTTTCCTGATATCATTTAATGGTCACTTTATATCCTGTCTTTGGTTTATGTTAGAAATTGAACAGCTTCATCTTGTATGATGACCAGTATGTAGTCTACCAGAACTCCAGAACTGTAAGTATTCCATGGCTTAAAAAGGATACACTAGCATGAGGTGTTCTCCTGGTTTCTGTAACAGGATATGATGCTTTTGTATCTTGACATGTAAGCACCATGTAAAAACCCACATAATTGTCATCAGGCACTGGCAACTAAAAAAATAAGAAAGCGGAACGGACAATATAAAGACACAAATACATTCATCACTCAGGTGGCTGTGAGCTGCATGACTGAACATTAATCTACTTCTCAGACTGGAGCAGTCAGAGAGGAGCTGGTTAACACTGTCTGATTGTCCTGTACAGGGGCAAAACATGTCTCTGTGAAAAACATATTCAGTGTAAACACTCAGACATACTTTGTCTTTGTCCCCGAATCACATTTAGTAATTTCACATGACTCTGCCTGAGCTCATAAATGTGATTTTTTGTTCTGTGTTTTTTTAATTAAGGGTCTAAAGGACAGGTGGATGCAGCTCAGATGGTAAAGTGGGCTGCTGTGTACTAATCATAGGGTTTGTGGATTAATCCCCACCTCTTTTTTACTTAATTATCCTCTTAGCTCATGTCAAAGTGGTACAGCTAACTTTTTGTTGTCTTTTTTCTGTGATTCTGCTGCTTTTTTTTTTTTTTGCTCCCTCTCTTTTTTCTGTCTCACTCTCTTCCTTTCACTAGGGCCTCAGTCAGATGGGGCTAAACAGGATTATAGTTTCCACAGCAGACTCCTTGTGCTGCGGCAGCTTTTGATGCATCAGGTTCAGCCAAAGGTAAAGACGTTACAGAGCAAAACACACACACATGTGCAAAGAGTGTACATCACCAGTCGAGACAGTAGCTCCCCCAGTATACCTCCCAGGTGGGATTATTTAACCCAGTGTGACCCAGTGACTGTGATCTGAATTAATAGAGAAAAATCAGACAGTTATTTTATACAAGCACAATGTCTTTATTACACTTTAAACAAAAACTCCATCTTTCTTTAACCCAAACCAAAGTACTTTTCTTGCCTAAAACAATCCTCAAATGAGACTCTTGTAAATGTTTGTAAATCCTGGACATTATATTGCCTCCGTCCACCCTTACCACCTCCTTGTGACATGATTTCTGTTAATAATTTTAGCTGCATCACGTAACATAATTATTACATGAGTGTAATTGCATGGGAACAGGTTGGGATTTTTGTTGTATTGCTCGTTGCTGACCCTCCAATATGCCAGCTTGTCAGGTAGCAAAATTGCCACATACATTCATGCTCAAGTTCTATGTAAAAAGATAGTGTTGGCCTGGGGGCAAAGGGCTGTGGCGTTTTAATTAGGAGAACAGCTACCAAGGTTGTTTCTCCGAGGAGGCTCTCGCATCCTTTAGAAGAAAAACAGCGTCTACACTGTTATTCTGATAGTTGTTGTGCATCATGTACAACATAATAATAATTACAGTCATGGCTTCCTGTGAATTAAGTGCTTGTGCGATGAGATGTTTTTCGGGGGAAAAAACGGGAAGACTATTGTATCTTAAATGATGACGTGTAAATGTCATAAACCAATGAGAAGAAATATTAAACAGCTGCTTATAAAGACAGCAATAACAATACTTAAAAACATGGAACTCACTGTATATCCAGACTTTTTCATCCTGTACATTCATTACCCCTGTTGTCCAAAATCACTGAAGAAATAAACCAATTGAACTTTAATTTTATTTGGAAAACAAACAAAGGTGGTATAAAAGCATTAGATTTTGAAATTATGAGTGGTGTTTTAAAAATTAAAAGTCTTTCTTAAAGAACAGCAACCAGCCATGGTTCTCTCAGCCATCGATGCTTTTTGATCATTTTGGTGCTTGAGGTTTTTGTTGCAGCATTTTAAAAATATCCAAACTGCCTGTCAAACTATCTGCCTTCTACCAACAAGTCTTATTGTATTGGAAAATCATTTACAAACCTAACTTCAGTCCTCACAATATGCTACTGTGGAACAGTAGAGTTGTTTTGTGGAAAAGGAAATCTATATCTATGGAAGATTGACAATGCTTGTTTGATTCAGCTAGGCCTTGCTCCCCTGCTGTGGAGCTTTACCAACAGGAAGTTCAGTTACATATTGTAGAAAAATGGTTGAGATTTGAGTGCAAGTGTAGATGGTTGATGGTTGAAAAATCTTTGCACTAGCAGCTGTATGAAAACTTTAATAAAAAGAAAGTTTAAGCAACCCATCGCTGGGTCAGTCAGTGTAGGGAAGATTCATACATTTCCGAAGATACCAAAAATGTCAGGAAGAATTGTGGAGAAATGTGTTTAAAACGATGCAGAACTGTGGTGCATGGTGAGCTGATTTTGAGTTTTCTCAAGGCTAATAGTTGATTCTATTTTAACACAGGTCCTTTAGTGGATTATTTTAAGCAGAACAGGCTGATGATTGGTCAGTTGGAGCAATTTTGTGGAGGGACATGCAGCAGTGGGTCGTTCAGGGTATTCATTCTCACTGAACCCTAGAAGCAGTTTCCATAGGCAGACAGAGCAAGCACACAGCAGACCAAAGCTCTGAATAACAGGTCCTATGGAGAGCTGCCACAGTGTGTTACAGCTGTCGTCCACCGCTGTGGATGGGAAGAGTGTCTGGCAGTTTTCTATTCACACCAGACTCTGCCTCCTCCTCCTCCTCCTCATCTCCTCCTGCCTTGCCTTGACTTCTTGTCAAATGCAACGGCTGACAGCGCTGACAGGTGCTAGAGAAGGAGAAATGTTCCGTTATTTCAAAAACTCTTGATAAACTTGCTTCATTTGTATGTTGGTCTGCAGTGGATCCGTGCCAGAACTGTTAAAAACAGAGGTGTTAACGAGGTAGAGGGTAATTAAGGAATAATGTCTGACGAGGTTTAAGTTCAATGATTGTAATGGATGATGCCTAGGCTTCCTGGATTGTGAAATATAGTGAAAGGGTAGGGAATTTCATCAACTTTTAATTTTTATTGCTTATAAATAAAAAATAATACACACATAACAGAAATAGAGGAGATCAATATGAGACAACAATTAGAATAATGATAAAATAACATGTTAATGATTTTAAGACAGATAAGGTCGTGTGGGAAAAATTATCCTATGAGTCCATTGTGTAATGTATAGTCAGTAAATAGGCACATATCTTATTAAAGTATGCATGATTGGGCACGTCAGTATGTATTTTAATATCTTAATAATTGATTTAGGGGTGAATGGAGTTTTTTAGTCATGGAAACGTATGGTGCATGCCATCAGTCGTTGTTTTCTCAGTTGCATAGCAAGGTAATGTTACACATAAAGTTGTTTTGTGTACTTGTACTTCTGTGTCTTAAACATTCAAGCTGCAAGAACCCTAAAGTAATTGTGTCTTGTGTGGTGACTAAACTTCCTGAGCAACATTAAGAAAAAGGGAATTTCAGGTAAACTTTAGAACAGGGCATCAGGTGTTTTGATCACATGTAATATTTTAGTCTGAGCAGGGGCTACCCACTGACTTCAAGCTTCTGACAGGAATGCTACTGTTTACACAAATTCAAAACTGTCTGTCTGTATGTCTGAGAAAACATCGAGCTGAGCAGGACCTGAAACATAAAGTGACATTTCAATATTCCCATTTATTGTAAAGTTAGACACACCAACAAGCCATAAGTTGAGGTAAAAGTTCCTACTGTAAGTGCAGCAGTGGAAGAGGAGGCTTTGCTGGAGTGGAGAAAAGAATGATGAAGAGGATGTTCCACATCCCTGCTCGCAGTGCTTTGAGATGACAAAGTGTTGCTCTGTGCTCTCAGTAACTCCAGAGGCTACTTTTGCAGCAATAAGTGGGAACAGACAAAATTTCTTGGCTCTCCAGGTCCAGGCCAGCATCAGAGGAGTGATGGGCTGCTGTGCTCTTCAAACAGTGAATCATATTACGGCACGACAAACCTTCTACCTGGAAAAATAACCTGGCAAATAAAATAATGTTTTATAGACATGTATTTAGTGTGTACGGTGGACTATACATTTGATCATTAGTCAGCATAGCTGATGTTTTCCATCATTCTTCAAAGAAAATGAATTCCCATCAGTGTGTGGCTGTATCATACATTACAGGTGTCCAGCTCCCACTCTGGCCTGTGCCTTAGAGGCAGAAAAAAAAACTCTATCTGGACAAAAACCTTTTAAAAACTTACTGCAAATAGACCCTGCATTCGCCAAAATAAATCCTCCAGAAATTTTCCTGTTGGTTATTTGGATCTTTACTTGATTTATGCTTCTGGAATGTACTCAGCTCCTAAACCGTAGGCTGGACAAGTAGCCACCGCCATTGCAATTACATCATCAAAACACTAGTTGGTGATGGGCTTTCCATGCCACAAGAGTTGAGTCTCGCTGTACTACAAACAATGGCAGCTATTATTTAGCAGATCATGTTGAAGTTAACAGATGCAGTTACTTTTACTGAAATTACTGCACAAAATAGAGAAGACACTGTGGTGTGTATTCAATTCAATTCAATTTATTTATATAGCACCAAATCACATGAAAAGTCATCTCAAAGCACTTTACAGTGTAAGGTTTAAGACCTTATGGAATATAACTATATATAGAATAATACAGAAAACCCAACAGTCCCAGTTGAGCAGCTAGGAGACAGTGGAGAGGAAAAACTCCCTTTAAGGGAAGAAACCTCCAGCAGAACCAGGCTCAAGGTGGGCGGTCATCTACCTCGACCGTTTGGGGTGAGTGGAAAGAAAAGAACAGTAGGTAGTGAAAGAACAACAACAAGAAGCATCAGTCGAAACACTGGACAGGTTGGTGGGGTCTTGTCAGGTGGGCACATCACTGCTTTGGAGATAGAGTCAGTTAAGCCAAGCTAAATACAGCAGCAGATACAGGACATGTAAAAACAGCTCTCGTCTGTTTTTTCATTACACCACTTTCTCCTCACACTCAGAATTATGAAACAATCAAAGCTTGTTGTTTACTACTTCATGTGTAAAGGAATAAATGTCAGCATAAATAATTGCAAAGTAAATTCTTTGCTGCCAGTGAAATGGCTTGATTCATGTGCATGTAGGCTACACTGACCTTTAGGAAAATATGTTTTCATGTGGAAATAGTCCTTGGTTTAAATGGGTCATTTCCACACAGCCCGTTAAATGTTTAGATGAGAAATAACTGAGGTTTTATTATGTTTTTGTGTGTGTGTGTGTGTGTGTGTGTGTGGTATTTTCTGACATTAATCCTCACTATCACTGATGTAACCCCTGAGCCCTGAGCTCTGCCACTGGAAGCCAATAGCTCTCACAGTGTGCTTGTTTTTATTTTAATAAAACATTACTGATGGAACAGTTGGTTGATGAATGGTTGGCTGCTGGTGTGAAATGCTACAGTTTAATTGCCTGAGCATGTGAAACACACTTTGATCTGCATGGCTACAGGTTTGCCGTGTATGTGAGAATGCTTGTCGAAATGTTTAGTTTTAATACACAAATGCTGATTATATTATTCTGTTTCATCTCCTGTGCAAACTCCATGACAACAAACCCGTACAGACGCTAAAGCTCACTGACAGGTGATGTGGCTGCACAGTTGTTGGCAGTAACTGATGTCAGTTCAGATAACATGTCAGGCCATAACATCTCATTTCACAAAATATAGGTTGCCTCCATTCCTGTTTTCTTGCATCTCTGACAGGATTATTCAGTATCGCTTTATTTATGTTGTTAGGTTCAGTAGAAAGATTGTGATTTAGGTACAAATATGTACTGCATTCTATACCCAAGATCTTAGGCCCCAGTCAGAGAGGATACAGTTTGCAAATGAACTTCAGTAATTCTTCTTTCATTGGAAAGAGATATTTAGGTGTAACTATTAAAGTCCCTGTAAATACTGTATTGGACTTGAATGACCCAGCCCTGATGCAATGATGGTCTAAACTTCATCTTTAACTTTATCTTTATGGAGTAGAATTCAGATTTTGAACATGAATATTCTCCCAAGGTTAATAATTCTATAGTTCTTCTACTCTTCAGTATGTAGTCAAACTTGAACATCTTTTGTGTAAAGGGGCAAAGCCTAGAATAAACCATAAAAAGATGGTTTTACCCAGAGGTAAAGGGAGTTTGGGTGTTCGTGATCAGGGCTGTATGTAGCCTGTCATGTTTGGGGCTGCAGTACTGTTCATACAGTTATACACTTTTGTTTTTATCTTTGTGTTGTTGTTTTTGCACATATGTGTGGGTGAAATACAATATTTTTTAGATTTAATCTTTATATTTCATGCAAAAATGTAAGATTTCTAAACCACAAAAATCACAGGAAAGAAATGTTTAAGTATCTCAGTTGAAACATTAGAAGTATTCAGTGTCTTATAAAGGTGGACTGCACCAACTGAACATGTCAGAGTCAGAGTATCTGAGTCATGGTAGTAGTGATGATGAGTTAGTGCAAATACTAATAATAATAATTTAAAAAATTGTTTCAGTACATTTGACTGGTTCTTGTCAAGTAGCTCAGATGTGGTGAACTGCACAGAGGTGATGGTCATGTATTGTAGGGGACTGTGGTGATGACAAGAAAGCTGACTCTGAAGACAATGTTCATATCATCTATAATAACTAGAAAATCAATATATCAAGATTCAAGATTCAAGATTCAAGATTCAAAACACTTTATTAATCCCAGAGGGAAATTATTTTGGCATGTTACAGAAGCTCTCCGTTCAAACAGAAAGAATGAAAGAAAGAAAAGAAAGAACCATAACCAGAAAAGATTAACACCAACACAAA
>JAUMHL010000021.1:1393387-1404736 GCA_032362345.1 Sandelia bainsii | reverse complement strand
CTGGGACTGAGAATCGAACCGCTAACCCTTGGGTTGGAGGACGACTGCTCTACCCACTGAGCTATCATGCCGCCCCCAAGGGGATCAATAAAGTATCTATTATTTTTTTTTTTTTTATTCTGTCCATGTTTGTGTAGTCCAGTATTTTAGCTCCCCTGGTCGGGAACTTGACATGCTGGTGGAGTTTGGGCAGAACAGTCTTTAAATTTACATGATTGAAGTCACCGGCGATGATGAAAAATCTCTCGGGGTGGCGAGACTGCAGGTGTGTTGACAGTTGTAACATTTAAGAAACGTCCATGTTCATTACCAGTGATTTGTGATTTAGTTTTATTTATTTGTCACTACCAATGTTTTTTAAACTACCATTATTGCTGATTTTTCACACGTCAGCTTTGGTTGAGGCTGACAAACCATTTTTGATTGTATGTGTTATCTTCCATGGGAAGAAGTTTTTTAAAACTGTTAGAAAAAATGAAAAGTTCACAAGCTTCTGTTTAAACCGCCATTATGGTTAAGGTTCAGTGGGAGAGTGTGGTCATAATTGACTGTCAGTAAAAAAGAACAGCAGTGTCCTATGTCAAACCCACAGGATGTGCTAAATCATCCAGACACCTAGTCCAAGTCACACTTTAAGAGGAAGTTTAAAAGATGCCAATTCAGAATAGACTGCACAGAAATTTAATATAAACACAACAACACTGTTAAATATTTCATAGGCATCACTCCAGCTGGGGGAATTAAATTTTTGTCACCTTTGTGGGGTGGAAGGGTTTCATACAAGCAGATAATTAAAGAGTTGGGGTCAGACCTCTTCTATTCCAGTGTCACAGGTTAACATACTAGATGATATTGTGATTGTGTGTGTGGTGCCCTGAAAACCTGTGGCAAAGTGCTGTTCCCAAAGTTTAAGCAAAAGTCAAAAAGGAAGTGAATTTAATAACAAATTTGTCATTTTACTAACTAGTACATAGTCTAGACCAGATATCAGTAACATCTTAGTGGGCAAAAACTGTACCTAAACTTAATTGTTTATTGACATAATATAGTGTTGATATATAAGTAATTTAAGACATTATTTATATTATTATTATTAAAAACAGTGTTGTATTTATCTTTTTGCATTCAATTCATTCAATGTGACACACCTCAATTCTATCTGCTGAAACAGCCTTCAGTTAAAACTTATAATAAATTACACACATTAGCATAATAATAAAATAGAACAATAATAAACAATGTAAATAATTTAGAGCGCAACATCCCATTTGTTTGTAATGATGTTATTACCAATGTGTACTTAATGTATTGACATACAAACAACCATCAACAGAGTTAGGAAGTAACTAAATATGAATACTACATTACCTTAGAGTTTTCAGGTATCTGTACTTTCTTTAGTATTTATTTATATTTTTACTTTTACTCCCTACATACTGTATGAACACAACATTCCTCCCATGACCATCCTGCTGGTTTCTTTTTATCTGCACACACCTGTAGTGAAAGTGGTTGTTGCATTTATAACAGGTGATCATTTTTGCTAAAATCTGACTTTTCACAGTCTTCATAGGCCTTTTGATTCTCCAGGGCAGGGTCATGTCTTCTTGTAAGTGGTTCAGGTAATACAGTTGAGAGAAAGGTATCTTTATGCTTTTGGCAAAGCCTCCTTCAGAAACTCCTGTTTTCTCCTCTTTTCATCAACACCACAAAATCAGACTAGTGCACGTTACACAAACAGGTGCAGCTGTATTTGAAAGTAATATGGGTGTGAATGCTTCAGTTTGATCGACTTGTTCATCTGCTGTACCTCCTTGAAGGGTGTCCCGATTCTTGTTTCTCACAGTTTTTCACACTGATGAGGTTCTAGTTTATTTTTCAGTCTGTAAAATGAGTTGAATAAAGCAGTCAAGGCCTCGGGTATAGGTCTGGCTGTTCAATGTGACTTGTCAGCACTGCAGCATCTGGCTCCACAAACTGAAGTTCATCTGTCAACTTTGATGACATAGGGCAAAATTTACTGCAAACTAAATTATCTTAACATTTTAAGAATCCTAACTGAATTCTTAGTTAAATCATCAAGGTATATATGGATAACAGACAATATAATTTCTAGATAACTGCTTTAATTAATTGATCACTAGCTGTCAAGCCAACAATGCAAAATAATGCATATCATGCAATGGAGTTACAATTACCCGTCAAGATGTAGTTTTCTGGTTTGTTGATAATGCACGCCTCATACGTAACGCTCTGGTGTCCTTGACACTGATTAGGAACAACCTCTGATTTCAGCACACACAATTCTGTCCACAATTAATTCAGTTGTGCTCTTAGTTTCTCAACGGTGTACATGCTAGGTTGATCAGTTAAATACGTCTTTATATCAGGCCACTGAATGTTGGGCCACTTAATATCGTCTTCTACCCACTCAGTAATACTGCACGGATCTGGAAGTCAGTTGCCTTTTGCCTAAGTTAACTTAATTAAGTAGCATTTGTGGTTGTTGGCAGATAATGCTCTGGCCTAGCTTGACAAGCTGCTGTCGCCATAGTTTCAGCTCAGTTACATTATCACTGTTAACAAACCAGAAATGTTTTTAAATGTAAAGTTTAAATGTAAATATAAAAGTGTTTTTTTTGTCTAAACTTAAAAAGTCCATATTGTGGCTAAATGTTTTTTTGTCCCTAAATCTAAGCAAGCACCTAATCCGTATCAGTGGTGTTGATATCATCCAGTTGCCTAATATAACAATGCTGCTAGTTCCAGCTTTGCTCCTTGACCTTTGCTCTCTCATTTTAGGCACATGAACAAATAACATGTTGATATCTGTGTTGGGAGGACAATCTTCGATTGTTAAAACCACTTCATTTGGAGAAAATCCTAGAAGTCAGTGCACCTGAAATGATGGTAGTAATCCATCACTGAACAGATGAGATGCAAAGAGATTCAATATTCAAAGGGTTTATTGTCATGTGCACAGTAAAGAAACACGTTTCCCTGTACAATGAAATTCTTTCTTTGCTGTTCACACCAAATGCCAAATAATAAGAATAAAAAGATAAAGATAAATATAAATAATAAGTAGCAAGTAAATAAAGGCAACATAATTATGAAAATTGAATGGAAGTATAAATGTATAAGGTGCAGGTAGGTGTGTGCTGTATGTGTATGTGCAAACTGTGCATGTGCAATAGACAGCATTTGGAGTGCAAATGCTTGTGTGCAAACTAACTGTAAACAAGTCAGATGAGGTAGATAGAATGAGGTGGACCATGATTGTAAACTCCAGTCAGTGGTCTGGGAGTCTAATGGCCTTGGGGAAGAAAGAGTTCTTTAGCCTGGTGGTCCTGCATTTCACATTTCTATACCTCCTGCCTGAGGGTAGAAGTGTGAACAGTCCGTGTTGGGGGTGGGTGGGGTGCTTGAGGATTGAGGCAGTTCTCCTGTGGATGTTCTCCTGGTCATTGTAGCTGCTCTGCAGAGAGGGCAGTGGAGTCCTGGTGATCTTCTCAGCAGTCTTTACCACTCTCTGCAGGCGTTTGCGGTCGATAACAGTAGTGTTACCGTACCACACGGTGATGCAGCCGGTCAGGATGCTCAACAACGCAGCTGTAGAAGTTGCTGAGGATCTTTGGCGACATTCCAAACTTCCTCAGCCTCAAGAAGTACAGCCGCTGTTGAGCCTCCTTAACCAGCTGTGTGGTGTTGAGTGTCCAAGTGTCCAAGGTGTCCAATACCTCCCAGGTATTTAATGCTGCTCACCCTCTCCACTTCAAGCTCCCGGATGAACAGTGGCCAGTGAGGTCTCCATGACACCAGACTGCCCACCTCCTTCCTGTAGGCTGCCTCGTCACCGCCAGTGATGCGTCCTATCACCGTGGTGTCGTCTGCGAACTTCAGGATGATGTTATCCTTGTGGGAGGTGACACAATCGTGAGTGAACAGGGTGTAGAGGATGGGGCTGAGGACGCATCCCTGTGGGGTGCTTGAGTTCCTGATGAAACAGGAAGTGCAAACTGTGATGCATGTTTCTAACAAACAGATTAATAGTGTCGCGGTTCACTTTAGGTTTCTCTTACAAGTTTGAATCTGACTAATAATTAAACGATGAAAATATATTGTAGTAAACCATAATTCTCCTTCTATATCAGTTGCTACTGTTCTGTTTTGTTGACAGTGTTTTTTTCATATAGTATAACTGTTTGCAGGCTGAAATAAATGTCGGCATTAGAGGAATTTTTAGCAGAATGATAACTGAAGACAGTGTTTCATAAGGTCCACTTAATTATTCACACCGTCACTGTTTATTCTTCATGTGAATCTTTGACACATGTTCTTTTTTGATGGATTTCACTCTGGAGATTTTTTTTTTATTATTCAGCTGTTTTGTAATTCACAGGCACAAATGTGGAGCAGAAGTGGAGGTGTATGAATAGATGTGTGGATGGAGCTCGCAGCAGTGTAGCTGTAAGCAGACAGGCTGTGAGGAAAGCAGCGCTGCAGCAGCTTTCCACTTTACAGGCTCAGAAGACTCTGGCTCTGTTCACAGCTTCAACACTTATCTCCCCTGAGCAGGTGTGCATGCACGCTGGTACGTGCGTGTGGGCAAGCATGGATTTATCTGGCTTGTTTGTGTCTGACACACTCATGTGTTTGTGCATTTTGGTGTGTGTATGGAGGAATTTTGTGTTTGTGCACTGCATCACACACCCCTCTCGCCTGCTATTTTTTCTCCTTAAACAAACTCCATTGTAATAGCTCTTGCAGTTTTTCCCTCAGTGGACAATGTACTGTACCGTGTCAGGAAGGTTAAGGTGCTATTGACTAAAACGTCCGAGTGCTGCTTCAAACTGAGCTGCGTGGAGACCAGACGAACCTCTGGAACAACTCACTCCAGATGCATGATTTCTCTACATACTACCTCCCACTGCTCATGGAAAAACTCCACACACTGAGGCCGCTTTCTGTTGCTACAATTACACACATCTCCACTGCCACACTGTTTGGTGTTTAAAGTAAAACTGACTGGAGTGGTGGCTGAGACTCATTAAAAAGGAAATATATATTGACTGTGTCTCCCAGATTTCCCTTATACAGTGTTATCTCCTTATTCAAATGGCCAGTTCCCTTTGTGCAGCAGAGCTTGTTGCCACTGGCTCCCTCTGTTGGTCTGATAAGGTATAGACTGCGAGTGACCAGCTGCTTCTTTTTTACTTGCCACTAGGTACACTGTTTTTACAGTTACACCCACCTGTTTTTAAGAACAACTCGAAATGACAAAAGTGTTGTATATGATGGTGGATGATGGTAGAGAGGATCCAAAGATCCAGAGCCCCAACATAAGAAGGCCCTCAAAAGCCTGAATTTTTACATGTAGCATTCTACTCCTGCAGTAGGTTTGGAGAAAAATCATTTTGTGGTGCTACGCTGACGTTAATGGTGAACTTGGAAGCCATCATTTCGGAACAGCCCATAGCTTGCTAGCAGTTTTTAAGTGGTTTAAGCTCCACACAGAAAGTGCTGATCCAGCCAGCAGATTTCAAACCCAGGTTTGAACCTTCTTGCTCAGAGGCAAAGGTGCTAAAATCAGTTACAAAAAACCTTCCTATTAACCTAATTCTCCACAGCCATCTGCCCACCTTTTCTTCATGCTCTCAATAGCACTGTAGTCTATATATACCAGTACAAACGTGAGGGGAATTGAGGTATCTGGGGAGCCCTTGAAACCACCAACAGTTAAACTCTTGAGCAGCAGGCAAGCAGGCAAGACAACTGAAACAAACCCAAATAGTCCAAATAGGACTAACAACCAGGGAGGACCAGGACCCACAAGGTGTGACAATTTGGAGGTAAGATCTGGACCCATGAAGAAGGTGATACCAGAGGATTGGATCAAGGTAAGATTTAATCATAATAATGTAGAGGAAAGGCAGGTTGTCTTGTAACTGACGGCTAGCCAGGGATGGATTGGGAGATGGCAGGATTAGACCGGACCAGAAAAAAGCCTCCTAAGTCAGGGTGATGGATAGTATTTTCAGTGTGCGATTGCATTGCCTTGTTTTTGACTGGAACTGGTGGGAGAGGACATGTGGCCCCAGATTTTTGCAGCCCGGGCAGTAGAAAGATAATGTTAATATTGGACCATATTCAAAACCCCATATTATTACTAGAGATTCATCCCAGAAGCCACAGTGTGGTTAAGGTCTGGTTAGGTATAAACACAAGGCAAAGTTCTATCAAATCTGTGGACACATTTATATCAAAAGTAAAAATTCTAAATCTGAGTCAAAATACTTTATATCTCACGTTATTATCACTGTGAATCCTGCTTATAAATATTGCAGAAGTATGTTCATAGCAACAGAACTAAGTAATCCATCCAAGAAAATACATGTCAATGTAGATTTCTTTTTCATCTCCAGAGCAGAAGCAGAGCAGTTGTCTTCAAATCCAAGGTTCGATCCCAGTCCTGCCAGATCACATGTTGAAGTATCCTTGGACAAGACACCAAAACCCCGTAGTAGCACTGATATGTACTGTCTGGCAGCTGTCCAACAACAAATTGATTTTATTGTTTCGATTGGCCATTATTGAAGCCCACCCTAGCTGCTCATAATGGATTGTTCCTCCTAATGTATTCAGCCTTTCTTCCACGTTGCACCAGAATTATAAAAAGAAATGTTGAACATGTCTCTATATGCCTTGTATTCTATGTGTAGAAATAAGTCCACTCATAGTTTCAGCACAAATCTTTGCATGGACACCATTGATAAATGAGGCCTTGGAAATGTAGTACTCCATCTCCCTAAAGCTGTATGAGGTGAGAGAGACTGATCTGAGCAGCAGGATGAAATATCTTGATTTTTGTTCCTTGCTATGGGCCAAAAAATCTGGATCTTACATTTGGCACCACTTTCATGTCCGAGTGCTGTATGATAGCCAACAGCCTGGCTAGCTTAGCTTAGCACTGGCTGGAAACTATTTTCCACATTGGCAGTGACTGTTGGCATGGTACCTCACCCGTGTATGAGCAGAATTCCTAGAATCAGTGGCTCTATGGTTATGAACCATAGATACTGTATAAGGCAATTGCTTCATTATGACACTAACTGATTCTCTGCACTGAAAGCCTGGTGATCAGTGATCTCTCTCTCTAAAAGGTAAGCAAAATGTTTGTAGCATGGAAACTGTAATGAAATGTATTTCCATGCACTGGCATGAATTTGATCAGGGATCCACTTCAGTTTTCATCATACATGTATGTGGTTGCAGTGTGTGTGTGGTTCTTTTTAAGAGACATGTTTTATTGAAGGATCTCTTTCTTCCAAGCCCACTACATCACCATGGCAACCGAACCAATCAGCTTCACTGAATATGCCAGATAAGGGCGAGTTAAAAGACTAAGAAAATCCCTCTTTATTTCTTCTCCCTCCCTCTGACTCTCATCTGTTCCTCACCCTCTTTCCTCCACTCAGTCTCTCCATGCTATTTCCTTCCTTTATCTGTTCCTTCCTTTTAACTCCTTCACCTTCCTTACACCGTTCTCTCATCCCCCTTAGTCCTCTTCTCTTTCTCTTTGTCTGCTTTACTTCCCCTCTCCAAGCATTCTCCTTTTATTGCATTAAACATCTCTCCCTCTTCCCTTCTGCCCTCTTCATGTGATTTCTCTTCCTCTCTTCCCTTCCTTCATTGGATTAAAAAGACACACCCTGGCATACAAAAACATCTCTCTCCATGGCAGCGGCCCATAGTGAGATATGAGGACTGGCATGCTGCTGACACTCACCATCTGTCCCCGAGACATAGGGACCAACAGAAAGAGAGAGACAGAGAGAGGAAAAGGAGAGCAGGGCAAGCTTATAGGAAGTCGCCAACACAGCCCTGATGTTTTCTCTCAATTTGCATTCATGGTTCAAGGCAAAACTGCTGCTCTACTTATCGTATATGAAGCAAAGCTTTAAATTTGGCAGTGAAAAAAAGGCTTCCATTCTTCCACAGACTCTAAACTAGTATAGTGGTGGCGTTTGTGTACTTGCCAGCAGTGTGAGTGTTGGCAAATGCTGGAATGTGATCATTTTTATGATGCTAAGTCCAACTACTGGAAACAGGTGATTAAACATTTGCTTTTCAGTTCACAAATGAAAAATATGATTGCTTATAAACCAGATACAAAATCAGCTCATTTAAAGTTACAATCCTTAAAGGACCATACCATTGATTTTCCACAATTATCCCAGTAAACTCACATTACTGAGAACCATTTCCCAATTCATGCAAGTGGAAACTGTAAGTTTGAAATGTGTTTGGCATATTAACAAACTCAACTCACAGGGATTTGCTCAAGGCCAGTGAATCTTAATGAAATATACTTCTGCATTGATTTTCATTCTCGTAATGATGCTCAGAAATTTAGGTATCCTTTTTGATAAATCACTCACATTTGAGAGATGTATAACACTGCAGGTCATTATCAAATATTTAGCTCCGATAAGACTGTGTGTAAAGCTGATTTAAACATGCTGTCTGTTAAGACAAAGACATTTGCAGACATTAAAGTGGTCCAGGGTTGAAGAATATTAACTACTAAAAACTAAAAGGAGTGAAAAAACAGCAACCTGTGATGCATTCAGTGACGCCTCAGTGTGAATTTCCCCTGGTTTTACGGGCTCTCATGAAACCCCTCATTGAGCCATTATCACTAATCTCTCATGTTTCTTTCATTAAAAAGAGAATCCTGAGTTTCTCCTTAACTCGCAAGGAGTTAAGCGCACTTCAGCTCAGAGCACATTACGCACTCACGGAGATCAGCATAAACAGTTTCCTGTTCGTGCTGCAGAGGACCACACAGTACACCATGTCTTAACTTATTTGTCTGAACATCAGGACTGTTCCAGTGCATAACTCTTATAAGTTTTGCTGTGTGAGTTTTTCATTGTGCGCACCTGCAACAACGGACAACAGCTGTGCATTCTTTGAGGGGCGAGCACGTGCTGGACTGTAAGGTTTAAGGATATCAGGCAGGTATAAAGGAGCACTTTTAAGACTGTATATGTCACCAGAGGCACCTTAAATTCTGATCTAACTTTAATATGGAAAAAATGTGGTTGAATGTCCTGGATTTGGTTAAAATTCTAGCTGCAGCATTCTGGACCATTTGAAGACTTTTAGTACTTGCTTGTGTCGAGCCTGAAAACAGAACATTACAATAATTGAGTCTGAATGACACAAAGGTGTGAATTAAAGTCTCTGCATCGGCCGTGGACGGAAAAAAGGTCCAATTTCAGCTGTTACACAGACGAAAGAAGACAGTCTTAATGATACCTTTAATGTGCTGTTCTAAAGAGAGGAAAGGATCAAATGTGAGCTGTGTTTAGGATGCGTTTATGTATGTAACTGAACATGCACGAGCAGATGATATAGAACAGCTCAGATGTCTCATTGTTCATCAGGTGAAGCTGTGTGTATGAAGCTTTGATATATAACAATTTATTCTTCATACAGACCAATCACATGCACACATTTTATTCTAGTATGTCAAATATCTAATAATATGTTCTAAATGTTATTTAATATGTTCATTGCGGCTGTTTTTCTGTGGAAAACAAGATAAACATCTAATTCAGAGTAAATTATCCAGTTAATGCCTCTATTTGATCTTCTGTTGCGTGCTGATGTGGCAGATCAGTCAATAATGTTTCATTATAATCTGTCAGCCCTGAGACAAATTTGCAGCCTGTCCAGCGTGTAGCCCGCCTTTCACTCAGTGACAGCGGGGGCTCCAGCACCACTGGGATCATTAACAGGACAATCAGTTCATTAACTAACTGTTTCTGTATCACGCATTTTAATTCACTGATATTATTTTCTGATCTGCTTAACTTGGAAAACATCAAAGAATAATAAATTTAATTCAATAAAAACTAATTTTGAAGCTGTATATTGGGGCTTTAATATCAATATATCTTGACTATTGCACCATACCACTGTAGCTGTCATGCTTTATGTTTGTAGGACCCAGTAATGCAGCCAGAAATGCCAGGAGAGTTTAGAGATTCATTCACAAACAGTAACCAGTCAGTGTTCAGACAGAGGGGGGACTAAAGTGGCAGTGGATCCACATGATGATCAGGAGGCAGAAAGCATAAGTCATCAGTAAACAGGAAGTGAGACAAGCAGGAGAAAGATGGGAGTTGAAGTCTGTGATCCAGGAAGTGCGTCGAAACAGAAGGTGAGTCGGGGTTGATGGGTAATGGAGTCCGAGGCTGTACAGGTACCGAGGCAGAACAGGTAACAGGTTCAATGTAGGAAGCTGGTCCGGGCTGAATGCACGTTGAGGCAGGGAACAGGTCAGAGTCGAGAATCCGGTGCAGGGTCAGAATCCAGATGAGCAACCGAGATACAGAGACAGGTCCAGAACAGGCAGATACCACATCCAACACAATATGCACAGTACTAGGTCCAATATCCAGTCCAATTATTCAATTCCACAAATCCGGTCCAATATCCAAAACAGTGTCAGAGAAATCAAAGGGAAACACATCTCACGGTACCAGCGTAGGGCCAGAGAACGATGATGATGATCAGGGTCAGGTTCAAAAGCTACATACAAAAGACAGCACAAGACAGCTCAAACTAAACATAAACATAAACATAAACTAAAACTAAGGTTAAAGTGCAAAAAACAGCACAGGTCTGAAAATCAAAGCTGGACGACCTGTCAGATGAGTGAGGCTGGCAGACCTGCATATAACAGGAGTAACACAGGTGAACATGATGAGGCTGACTGTGGCTGATTAGTGAGGGCAGAGTGAGAGGAGAGAAGTGAAAAAGAAATGACCATGTATGGCACAGGTCTGTATTTACGGGGGGCTGAAACAGGTGGAAATGATTGATTGATAATTGATTAGCTGAGTGAGTGGAGAGAAGAACAGGAAGTTGACCATATCTGATGTGAAACAGGGAACCAGGCTCGTAACAGTAGCATTCCAGCATTCCTTACCTTTTTCTAGGCAACATTTTTTCGGACCTCCCGCTTTTGCCTGCTACCTTTTGTTTCGACTGCCTGCCCATCTGTTCCCTACTGGGAACTTTTGTTCCTCTTGTTCATTGGCTAGCTTTCTCCATAGCTGCTCCCTTGCCTTGCTTGTACACTGCTGTAAAATTATTTTTGTTTAACTGGCCACTGTCCATTTGGGTGAATGAGCAGTGAGCATATGTACATTCACCATAGTTACATATCATTATTACATTCTTGTGTTTGAAAAGGAGCAGGCAGAAGTATAAACTTATTTGGCCCTACCCCCTTCATATTTTACATCACTTATTCAAAAATAATTTCTTTCATTC
>JAUMHL010000021.1:1373213-1384268 GCA_032362345.1 Sandelia bainsii | reverse complement strand
AAGTGGAACTGTTGGGTTTTCTATATAGTTCTGTATATATACTTATATTTTGCAAGGTTCTTAACCTTGCTATGTAAGGTGCCTTGAGATGATCTTTGTTATGACTTGGCGCTATACAAATAAAGATGAATTGAATTGAATTGAATTACCACCTCTCCTGGTGATGATCACACAGATGGATATTTACACTGTAAATGAATGTGCTGTGTCATTTAGTGTTTGAGTTCAGACACTTTCTCCTTCAGCTTAGTGAGCACAACGTTTGCATTAAAATCTTACCATGTCCATGTAAATGTACCCACTGCTGACTTTTAACTTAACCCTGCTCCCTTGCCAGACGGCCTTCATTGGATGTTTTAGGTTTTCCAGGGGAAGCATCCATATTTGTTTATCTTTAAATAACCTGTTTATTCCCCCAGAATGCTCTTGTTCTGCTTAGAAGAGGCTGGGCGGGGGGGGTGTCAGTGTACATGGGGGCGACCCACAGTCCCTTTCATCTCAGTCTTTCATTTATTATTCAGTCCCAGCAGAAAGTCTGCAGTGAGAAGCTTCACCTCATCCTTATCAGGCGTGCGCCAATAATTATATTCCCTGTTATTACTGCACTGCTTTCTTTATTTCCTAACCCACCTGCACACACATCTTGTTTTTTCTTTTTTAAGTTTTTTATTAGTTTTTCATCATGGCTCCACAAACCACTGTTTTCAAAAAATGAGAAAGAAAAATTGACTGTTGGTTTGCTGATATGGTTCTTTTTATTAAAAATAAGATTCAGTCTGTTGTGATGGAGATGATGCAACTCCATTGATTACACAGTTATTGTAGAATTGATCAATACTACACTGCTTCTCCACGGTTCTGACTCCAATGAGACGCTGTGATCAGATCCCAGAAAGATTATTTTAACTCTAATTAAAATGGAATCTTTTTTTCTCCACCTGTGTGACTGTATGCAAGAACATGTTTTAAATGTATTTCTCACATGTGGATGAACCATTATGCAGATGCCAGACCCAGATATCTACTGCAGTACTGTAGTATTGTAGCAGCTGCAGGGGCGTATCTGTATGTGATTGACAGCAGCTGGAGGGGCATGTCTGTATTTGACTCATAGCAGGAGAGGTGTTTCTATAATTGATTGGTAACAGCTGGAGGGGTGCACCCAGTTTTGACTGACAGTATCTTCAAGATACAAGCTTCAAGAAGCT
Organism: Sandelia bainsii; assembly: GCA_032362345.1. NCBI lineage: Eukaryota > Metazoa > Chordata > Actinopteri > Anabantiformes > Anabantidae > Sandelia > Sandelia bainsii. The sequence goes on along the minus strand of JAUMHL010000021.1, from coordinate 1,383,060 downwards.
TTATTGTCATTAGTAAAAACTAAGCAATGTTCTCCAAGGTGCTATATACAACAATACTGGAGTAAAAAAACACAAGAGTTACACTAATTAAACAAATTAAACTAAACCCAGCTCAACTAAGTAATCTACACACTAAACAGGACTGCCCTACACAGTAGGACAGTTCAAAAGGTGCATGTGCGCTGTACTGTGCAATAACAGGACAAAGACCAAATAAAACAAAAAAACTGGTAGCTCATTCAAATCTGACACTGTGCAAATTTAAGGTAGTTGCTTGTGCAGTTCTGCATCTGTATGTTTCTGTGGTTGTGTACTGTATTTTGTGTAGGTGTGTGTGTGCGTGTGTGTTATGTTGATTCCAGTCTGTTTGTGTGCATGTGTAATTGTGTTGTGTTTTTTCTGTCTGTTTGTCTTGGGGTAAGAAGCTGTGGCAGAGTCTGGCTGTGTGAGCTCAAACACTGCAGTACTTTTTTTTCTGGATGGTAGCAGGGTGAAGTGTGTATGTTGTTTTTACGAATTCAGCGTGTTGTGTACATGTCCATTGTTTGAGCCAGATGGGATTGATTTCCTTTTCATTTAAGTACAAATTATAGCACGTGAAAAAACATGTGAGAACAGAAACTAGTGAACATACAGTAGCTTCTTTGTTGTAGCTTGGCAGCAATGAATTCAGATTCAGAAATATTATAATAGAAATATTTGGAGACTGTAGAGTTTCAATTCTTGACCATTATGCAAAATCACAACAGAACGAGGAGCTCCCACTGTGAAACAAAAACTGACACAATAAAACATCCTTGTGTTTCGTTTGGCCTTGTTTGCCAATTTACACGTCTCTTAGATGCAGGAACTGGTCTACAGTTACAAATGACATATCAACATCCTGGAAACTGGGCGTCTGAGAAGGAGCCCACTTGTTTCTTATCAAGATGTGGTTTTAAGGTGCAGTAAGTGCGACTGGTCATATCTGGGGCCAAATCTAAACCTTCTGAACACCACATAAAAACAAGCAAAACAAATCTGTGTGAGTCCTGCTGGGACCACATACCGGTCCAGCACAGCAGAGGACTTGAGGGTTGCAGTCTGTGGACGAGGGTTAACCAGAGTCTAGAATAATCCACTGAGACACGGCTCATTCATCGTTAATAATCCAGCTGTTACTGATGTCAGTGTGTTTAAAAAGCCACAGAGAAAAAAAACCTTCCTCACTCTCGTCAGTGATGCTTTTAAATTAGATTTACTGTTGCTAATCAAAGGAAATGCCCAAAGTGAAGAAACGTGTCTTATCTGTCAGTGTGTGTGAGTGTGCATGTGTGTGTGTGAGGCAGAAACTGTTCACTTGACTATTACCAACAGCACCGAAACCCTGCAGAAATAGCAGCACAGACAATTTCCTCTCAGTGGGAGCTGCTGACGCAGCCTGCAGCGTATGATTTTCAGCTGATTGGGAGTCACTGAGCTCTCTTTTCCTACATTGGCCTTTTGTTGTCGAAGAAGTGTAGCGTACCTGTGTACCTGCCCCACCATCTCCGTAGCATCCATCGATTTTCCTCTTTTCCCAGCCGCCAGCCCTTTACTTCAACTCAATGCTCCTGAATTGCTTTTTTACCACCAGATTGTCAGGCAGTAACTAGCGGAGCGTGAAGGGCAGAGAATGTTTCAAACAATCTTTCCAGGTTTGGCTGCGCCACCAGAGGAGTTTTCTTTCTTGTATTTCTTTTTTTGTTCTTTTTTTTGAAGGAGAACTTGGAGGCTGACAGGAGAGCCGGCAGCGGAGGTGGAAGCAAACAGCCAGCTGTCACGTTCATCGCCACTTAACACTGTACTGTCAGAGCATGGATAGACAGGAAGGTGCAGACATGCATGAAGGTATTCTCATGTTCTGCACATTTACACAAATTAATTGTCACACACGGACACAGTTACTACACAGCAATTAATTAATATGTGAGCCCAAACTTCCTCTATCTTCCATGGTCAACAGTTGAATACAACTGTGTGAACACCATCTCCCTCCTTTCATGCTTTATTTATTATTGTTCAGAATTGATATTCAGGCAGTTCTGTGTAAATTAATACAAGATGTTCTTTATACATCAGATCCAAGATCCACTGAAATACAAAGAGGCAAGATAAGACTGAAAAGTTCAAAATCTTGATTAGGTATAAAAGGAGCATCCACCAAATGCTCAGTCTGCAAGCAAACATGGGTTGTAGTTCATCACCACACAAAAAGAATATTTCTCAGTGCAAGATTGCAAAGAGTTTAGGTCTTTCAACATCAGTAGTTCATAAGATTATGAAATGTTTCAGGCCACTGTTGACTGTGTGTGACATTTGAGCCCTCAGGTGGCACTGCAGGAGAAACAGTCATGCTACCGTGATGAATACAGCCACATGCATGAAAGGCGTTCATATGTGTGAAGGTACCATCAATGTGGACTTGTACATTGGGATTTTATACAGACTTATGCTCCCATCGAGGCAACGTCATTTCCTGTGAAGTCAGTGGATGTTTCAGCAGAACAATGCCATGCCTCACTCTGCACATGCTACAACATTGTGGCTTCACAGACACACAGTGTGTGTGTTTGACTGGTCCTGTCTGCTGTTCACATCTGCCTGCTATTGAAAATATCATGAGAGAATCAGACAGTGGTGATCTCAGACTTTTATGCACTACTGAGCACCATCTTGTAATCCGGTTTCCACTTCACCACAGCTATAACGTCCATACAGCTATGCTACCGTGCCACCTACTGAGAAGGTGTTTTGATGTATTTTACATTTAACCTGTTGAAGTAAACACCACTGTTCTTTTATTCACCAGCCCACAAAACACTGTCAACAGTTTAACAGACATCTATCTATAATGGTGTTTTAAAGAGATGATAGAAAATGGATTTATTCTTTGTTGGCTGACTCACTCCAGCTCAATTACTACATCCATGATGTCTACATCAGGTCTACAAAAGTGTAAATACATAGAAAACAAAGTAATACAATCACAAGACTAACACAGAAAATACCAGTCTTGAAGTGGAAAAAAGGAAATTTCTAGTAAGCACACACACACACCAATGTGCATTTTCTCTACAGATTAACTGAAATATAAATCTCCCTCAAACACCCACTAATGCCTGAAAACATACACTTACTGTAGAATGCATCCGTAGAATGAGGAATACAGATATACTGCGTGACATCCTTTCTGAAAGGCACACACACCAGTACAAACACACATTAATAGAATCAAACTCACATATACAAATAATGTGCATGCAAATCAGGATGCACGCAAGACGGCAAACAACACTCAAGCGCCCATGCACAGAGCTGAGAGCGTGCTGAAGGACAGAGAACGCTGCAGACTCCTTCTGCTGTTGATGTGATAATGGAGGTCACCAACCACCAACCTCTTGAATTTGTGTGTATGTGTGTGTGTATCCTTTGTGCGCACATGCTGCGTGTGTGAATGTGTTGTGTGTGCTGGGGACACAGTATTGCATATGTTAATACGAAAACAGAGAAAACCTGCAGCAGCTTGATCAATATTTAAACAAAACTACACTAGCAGCCCTAGAGGCTGCACACATCATTACACACAGTACACAACAGTCAGATGGTTGGACAGTATATTGTGGCTGTAGAAGAATAAGCATCTATATGTCACTCATAGTGATGATTTTGATTTTTTGATGAGCCAATATCTGTTGTGAGGCTACATTTGTAAAGTTTGGCACCAGTAAAGATTGTATAATTATAAAACTTTATAGGATTCAGCCTCTGGGGATAATGAACACACTCAGCAGATACCATATATTAGCTTGTCAAGTGTACAATTATGGCATGATGGGGTTGATGAAGTTCATTTGTCTGTGAGGATCACAACAAAGTGTTGTTGAAGGGGAGATACTGGTCTGGTGGTGGAGTCACCGGGTCATCAAAGCCCATTGGTGACAGCTACAAGAGCAGTGTACTGAAACAAGCACTATTGTGTATTAATCCTGATGTGATTCTTTGAACAGGTTTTATTAACACACTGCAGACAGGTGAAAGGCCAAATGGCAGGCTAAAATATTCTATAATAAAATAAGGATTTGTAAAATATTGGACCCAAGAAGAGGCTGGACACAGACAGATTTATGAGATCAGATGTTTATTGTGCTCAATAGAAGTGGAGGGAAGTGTGAAGTAGAGATAGAGCTGAAGGGTTTCTGTGCTGGAACCACCCGAGGTGGCGCTCAAGCGGGATGCTTCTCTGGAGGTGAGTCAAGGTTAGTCACTGAAGGCGGATGTAGAAGTGGTGGCCCAAGAAGAGCAGGAGGCTGGGAAGTCAGGAGAGAGGTGAGGACAAGATGGCGGCCTTCAGGTTTGGTGTTTGGCATGTTCACTAAAGTGAGCAGAGTGAAAAACACAAAACACACACAACCACGCACAAAAACTTGTCTTAAATCTCCTGCTGGCAGAAGAGCACACAAACCCACAAACCAAATCCAACAAAACACAGACCAAAGTCCACAATCCAGAAAATTCCAAGATTCCTTATTCCAAGAAACATCAGAGGTCCACAACAGAAAGGCAGATAGAAGACAGGGGCCAGAGGCAGGTATCGTAATTCCCACAGCCAAACAGAGTTTCAAACCTGAGAAGCAGAATCAGACTTACATTTCAGATGACTGGGTTCATCAGCAGTAAGAATCACAGAACCAGACTAGAATTTGCAGAAACTTAGAAATGAGCCACAAAGCTATTTAATGCTAAATAGCTACGTACTGATACGTCAGACACCCTTTTTCAAATTTGAACTCCTGCCCCTGACAAACACTTTGCATGTCCCTGCTCTCTCCTATTGCATAGCTGCATCACAGCCTTCCAATCTACCTCCCTGCCAACATGTGTGTAAATAAATTATATATGACTAGATAGATTGAGCAGTAATTGCCCTTTAGGAAACATAGTAGTTGAGGCTCTGCCCTTTGCTGCAAACTTCTAAGCAGTTTAATTAAAACAGTGGAAATATCAGCTCAGTTTCCCTCTGCAGAGATTCACAGTGGGGGGTTAAAACACTGGAATCAAAGGCTGTCAGCCAATCCCGTGCACTGAGTAGAGAACCCCCACCCCCACTGGATCAATTACATTATGGTGAAGTACTAATTACCACCACCATGGGAATAATCAGCCAATTACAACATAGTGTTGAACCCCATGATGCCTTCAAGCTGAGATTGAAACAATTTATCAGTGGCCTCAGAGCCAAACCATCTACCTGCTCACAGGTCACATGATCAAAGCTGAGCAGCTCATGTCTGCCACATCTGCCAGGATAATTAGAGAACTATTGCTGGCTAGAATTATGTAACAACCAGGTAGGATGTAGAGATGCTACATGTTTAAAGATCTAAATATTAGAACAAAAGCAGCCTTCATCTGTATCTCACAATTCATTTAGCACCTGTTAGTTCACTCAGAGCAGGGTCGTATCTGGTTCCTGAGACAGTATAGGATCCCCCACACCACCAGGAAGCTCCAAAGCTCTACTCAAGATCATTAGATCCCTGACCACCAGCGGCAGTATTAAGCAAACTGCTGCACCACAACAAGGAGAAGACAATGCTGTATTCCAAACTCACTTGTTTAGTTTTACAAGAGAAGGAAGGAGGAAATGGAGGAAATTTACACCTAAGTCTGGGGATATAGGCGCTTATAACCAGCACATATGCGTTGCCTCCTCCGTGCCTCTTATGAAGGGATAGGTTCAAATCTGCTGCTCATTAAGATGTTTCGATAATTAATGATAATGACCAAAATTAGTGTTATTGTGCTGTCTTGTCGATGCTGTTACAGTAAACGTACACAGTATTATTAAATCACTGTATAATGTATTGATGACTGTATAACAGTTTCTTTTATTTCAACTGAACCAAGTGCAGATTCCCCTGGTACATTAAATCAACAGACGTTTCTTACATCTGTACAACAACCTGCACATCATCCATCCAGTGCATGTAAACAAGTGTAATAAAGTAGTTTTCATCTTAATTTCAGCAAACTTTAGTTAGTAAATGATGGCACTTACCTTTGTTTTTTTTAAAGAAGATATTGGAGAAGGTTATAATCTGCTTTAGGTGAAAATCGATGATTGCAGTTTATTCTGAAAATGTCCTCTTTCCGCTTTTATTTTGGTAAATAGCGGGAGTGGCTGTTGCGCGGTTTACGGAAGCGACAGGACTGAGAGAAGCATGTGCGCGAATGCAGTGTTCAATGTCAGTTTTCAATTATAATGTACTAAGTGCTATGCGAAGTCATTATGGCATTATGGGAAATGTAGTTTCTGTTCAAGAACGCACACAGAATGCCTGCTGATGCTGTTAAACGAAAAACTGTGTTGGTAATTTGCTTTTTAATGTTAGAATGATAAGTAGCACAGGGTTTGATAATTTATTTTATTTTACAAACCCCCAGACAGTGAGAAACTTGTCCCTGAGGGGTTCCTTGATGATAACTGATCCTGTACACTCTGTGTTACTGCAGATCTCAGTAAAGGTGCATAGAAAAGAAGGTGTTGTGTGGCTGCTGGTTATTCAACATCATTACACAAGCTCACCTATCAGGGTTAGAAGAAGAAGAACCAGTACTGATTACCAACTGGGCAACTGCATCTTCTTCATGCATTTTTAAAATATTCTGGGGGGTTTTGTTTTTTTTCCCTGTGTACTGCTAAAACATGATAAAAGGCTTAAATAGTAAGAACCAAATTTTTTGCTCAATGAAATTTGGACATTTAATCACCCAATTATTCTACTTTTAATTTAACTTTTAACTTAAATTAACAAATTTAGCCCAACAGAATGACAGTTGATGAGTGACGCAACCACTGAAGTTCATTACAACTTTTTTCCTTTTAAAATGACTATTGCACTGTGATAACATGAAACTGTCCCTTCACACTCATTATATTATCCAAGCATTTTAATTAGGAGAAAAAAATCATTAATTTAACAATGGCTTAGGCTATGGTTTACTTAATAATAATGGAATAAGAAGTACATCTAATACACACCATGTGTCCCGGCATTTACTGTGGGCCCCAAAGACATAATGTTACCATATTTCATTCCGTTGCTAAAAGGTAAAGAGTCAACAGCAAGGATATGTTTTTAAGGGGTATGGGAGTCTGGCCATGTGAGAAATGTATGTAAAATGACACACAGGACCCACTGAACTTTCCAAAAAAATCTACAAAACACCTGTCATTGATTGCAGCCTTTTGCAACAGTATATGTTCTGTAACTTACTTGGTGTAAGATGGTAGGTTGTCGAAAAATGATCCATAATTGTTGTTACTCGTTTATCCATATATGCAGCTTTGTAGTGGCCTTTAAAGAACACAATTTCCCATGAGCCGTAGGTGGGCTCAGGCCAGAACACTGCAGCAGAGACAGCAGAGATTAGTTAGGTCATGGAGAAAATGACTTCAGGAGAAATGGCTGCTGAGTTTTATGGATGTGGAACCATATGAGGATGATTTAAGTACCTGCTCTTTGTAGTTTCATTTCATGCAAGCTGTAGATGCTAAAAACTGAATCATTGATTAACTTTCTTAAAGTCAGGAATGTTTCAAGTTTAGATGGTCAGATGGTTGACGTGGAAAATAATCTAAATGAAACAGCAGTGCATGTCTTCAGCTGTTAGATCCTGGCCTGTTTATTCATGCCTATCAAGAACAACCTCTCCATTTATGATCAAGTCTACAGAGACATTTGCTTGAAGATCTTTATGGACAGGAATTCCATATATACCTTCATCAATACAACAACCATTGAGCTGGGGTTCACTATTTTACCATTTATCAGACACCACCATTGAATAAATGGATGGCTTGAAAGAACATTCTTTGTAATATTATTTCTTCACTGTAACACACTGAAGACAGTAGGTGAATATAATAAATGCATTTACTAAAGCACTGCGCTTAAGTAGAATTTTGAGGCATTTGTACTTGAGACTTTCTATTTTCTGGCACTGCATGGTTAAAGCTGACTATATGGCAAAGACAACTATAACTCTTTACTTTATTTGAGAACTTACTCAGTAGTCATAGTCATACTGGCTTTTTGGAGCACCAGGCTGGTTCTGGTGGGCGGTCCCTCTGTGGACCACTTGAGCAACCCCCCACACAAACAAGAGCGAGAGACACTTGCCGTCGGACACATTGTCCTCCTACCAGTAGTCTTTTAGAGAACTGGAGCGCACAAACAGGCAGATTGATTGTGAGAATTAGTGAGCTTACCAAGCTCAAAAATCACCAAATCACCAACACTTTCATGAAAAAAGATGGAGATACATATTTAATTTTAGTGTAGATCAGTTTGCCCTGTTAAAGTTGCAGTAGAGTGACTGACTGACGCAGACAGAGCTGTACCACTCCAGCTAAAACCACAATAAAACATACACATAAGCCCCGAGACAATGTATAATCCACTTATCAAAAAACATGTATTTGTGTTAACAGTTCCATTATTCAGTCATACTGGTCAGGAGTTGTAGAAAGGCTGTAATTTCCCATACTGTAAATCCATCAGCCCAAAAACTGCATGCACTCAGAATCAGCTCCCTGAACAACAGCAGACTGTTAAAGATCATCTCTTTTGTCGAGTACAACTGCAGTCAATAAGACTAAAGGCCATTTCCATGACTGTTTGCTAAGTGCCGCTTCCCCAGGCAATAGTATTGACAAACTCAGCAGCCTCTGTGGGAGGACAAATAATCGTAGCTTAATATCAGAAGATAATGGCACCTCGCTTCTCTTTGTCGTCACTGAGGACGGGACTGAAGTAAATTATGTGAGGTAATTCCAATGCATTTAACTGACAGAGACGCAGCAGGGCTTTGACTTGACAAATGAACATTTCACATGGCGTTGCTATGCTGCCTCACAGCTTCTCTAAGACTGAAGAGATTGATGGTTGAAGAGAAATTAGAGCCATTGTTTGCATTAAAGGCTGTGTTCACATGTTTTTAAACCCACGCTGCAGTTGAAGTTTGGGAATGGAGGTAATTTTACCTTCAGCTCTCATTCTGACTTTGAGTTGTACTATTGTGCAAAGGATCTGACATTGAAAGCATCAATGACTAATTAGTAATAATTCAAATAATTGGATCTTCATGAAGTTCCAAAGTTCCAAATGAGGAGAAACAGTTGGTTTGCAAAGCTGAGACAGTACAAGTAGTGGTACGAGTGGATGAAGATGGCAGTCAGCTCTGCCACACTAAAGGCAAATATTCAACAGAATAATTTGTTACCTTATGTTTGTTTACGGCTGGACTGTTCAAATGCATATTTTATGTACAGTATATAAGACATTTACTACTGCAATCCTTGTTCACAGCCTTGTCACTTCTCACCTACATTATTGTAACTCTCTTCTCTTTGGTCTCTCTTAGAAATCAGTCCATAAGCTTCAACAGGTCCAGAACTCAGCTGCCCGCATCATCACTAGACCCTCCTCCATTCACCACATCACTCCCGTCTTGCAGCAGCTTCACTGGTTTCACTGGCTTCCGGTTAAGTTACTGTGGTCTCAAAAAAATCTGAATAAGTTTTGGGCCATAATTCAATCTAAGTGTTCAGCCGATGTTGTACAGAAGTTCTTCAGTTCTTCTTCAAAATGATCAGGCAGAGAGACAAAAATCAAAGTGTAAAAGGTTTATTGTCAAAAGGAAAAATAGACAAGTAAACCAGTGAGTAAGACCCCAGAGGGTCAAACTACTGTCTATACGTTGGGCTTCTCTTTTATACAGTTTGAGGACCACACCTATCCTTCAAGAATGCCACTCGTCAGCA
>JAUMHL010000021.1:1346084-1356511 GCA_032362345.1 Sandelia bainsii | reverse complement strand
GTAAAACTACTCTTAGAAGTAAATTTTTTTCAAAAACTTACTTAAGTAAATGTAACTCATTACTACCCACCTCTGGTTGCTACCTTAACCAGACACATTCAGCACAACAGTTCCTGCTGCCCACCCTCCTCTAATAATGTTTGACTTTGACATTACTGTAGCTTCTTGCTCGTCAATGTCAACAATGATGCATCAATAATCAAAATAAATCGAAATCCCATAATATTAAATTCATTTATGTCAAATGAGCCATTCTACATCAGGAGTGCTTTTACTTTTAATAGTAGTATTTTATAGTAGTATTAGACTCCAGGCCAGCAACAGCTGTGACAGGAGGCTGTCCATCCATCTGTGCATCCATCCTATTCTTATGAACATGACACGTCAGGAATGCCTTGATTGGAATTTCCTCAAACTTGGCACAAATGTCAGATCTGCCTTTTTTTTAATGGATTTTAAGTATTAAAAATTAATAAATTTAAATTTAAAATAAATTTAAATTTAACTTAACAATATTATTTTCAGTACACTTATTGTTCAGCTCCAGGCCACGAATAATGTTGTTTCCTTTTTGTACATTTTACACATCAAAAATAATAACAGATGCTCAGAATTATAATAAATAGTAAGTGAGTTAGTGATCATTTTTCATGCTTTTTCTCTTCTTTTTTGATTCCATTCAGGTTAGGTGAGGATAAACCAGACTTTAACACTGGACACAAAAGCGCAAACACACACACACACACACTAAGAGACAGAAACACCCAGTGGGCTGATGGAGTCATGACGGAGAGCAGAGGGGCCCTGCAGCACCTGATGTGAGTACATGCATAAAGACGCAGATGGAAGCACTATGCCCATTTAATATAGTTTAAGTTTATTATTTAGATTTTTTTAGATAGTTTTCATGAACACCCGTAAATTTCTCACACTCAGCAAGAGTTTGAATTCCTAATATACCTTTTTGTTTTTTCTTTTGACAGCTGTAGCATAGCAGCATAGCTCTCGTGGGACATAATGCAACTACTTTTACTCCTGTTATGATCATTAGCAGAAGTCATACTATTATGACTGAATGAATTACAGTAGTATTACTGCCACTCCCTGCTATTTTTGCTTCTGCTAACTGCGTTGCTACTATGGCAATGCTAGTATTAGCAGTATAATAGCACTTTATTTTATTTTAAAAATAATTATTGATTTGTCAGTTACGGTATTTGGAAAATAAATATAAATGTGAATATGACACGATGAAAGAACAAATGTGAATAAAACAATAAAAGACAAATGCAAAGAAAAGTTAGAAATTAAACTCTAAACTGCCACTCAGATGCAAACATGCAATAGAAATTATGACTGCCTCATTGTTTGTGTGCTCACACATGCACATGGACAAAAATGTCAAGAGGCTCACACTGTTATTGTATGAAATTCTTTGCTTGTGATGGTGTGAAAAAGAACCAACCAAGAAGCCTCTATAATTTATTCAAGTCAATTCAGTTTATTTAGATAGCACCACATCACAACAAGAGTCACCTCAAGTCACTTTACAGTTTAAGACCTTACGGAATTTAACATATATATACAATTATGTAGAAACCCCCAATAATCCTACTTGAGCAAAGCTAGAGAAGAGGAAAAACTCCCTTTGACGTAGGAAACCTCCAGCAGAACCAGGTTCAGGGTGGGCGGTCATCTGTCTCGACTGGTTGAGGTGAGTGGAAAGAGGAGAGAGAAAAGAACAGCAGGTAATAAAAGAACAACAACAAGCAGCAGACAAAACACTGGGCAGGTTGGTAGGACCAGTAACTGCACACTGGAAACATGTAGCTCAGAGGCCGAGGATACCTGCACAAAGGTACAGAAATCTACAACCAGATAAACCTGAGGCTCTTGATGCACGTGTGTTACAGACATGAGGGCCTTTCAGGCCTTATGAAGTGTATGGTGTATGTTAAAGTTTGCATTTTGTAGCATGTGCTGCATCACCAGTTAAGAGTTTTACAAAGCCAACGAATTACGCATTTTTAGACGTTACTATGCCCATAGTTGTGGTGGTAGGACACAACTATACAATAGTAAAGTTATTCAAATTCTACAAAATTATATTGTCTGCCATAGTTATTATCTTAAAGAGTTGTGATGAATTGGCACCATATACCAGCCTTAGTAAATATGATATGAGTAAGAGTGTCAACGATTGGACTTTGAAATGTTTCCTATTTGAAACAGTTGTTGTTCCTTCATTTTAATGTAACTTTATATACGTGATTTTTCTTTAACTCTAACCAACTTTGTGCCAAAAGTATTTCTCAGCAGCACTTAATATAGCAGCATAATGACCTACTGAGTTCCTAACATGCCAGTATAAATCATAATCAGGATACAAATAATACTGTATCCAAATATTAAAAGTGTATTTAGAATAATAAACGTTTAGTTCTGCTGAAATTAATGGAACATCACTGACGACACAAGGCCAGGTCTTTTGATATAGGTACAGTATTTAAATCCAGATGTTTCCTCGCGGAATGACAGCTGTCAAATCCACTGTGCTCAATTCAAACACCTTTCACTTTTAGCAGCAGTGAACACAGTGAGCAAATGATTGTTTGGCATCTAATTCAGTGGTATTCAGCAGATGAACTCACCTCTACAGAGCTGCTTTTTGTTCATGCTGAGGTTAATGAGTGTCTGTCCACAAGCTGCCCAGGTCTTCCTTCTACAAAAGATTGACTCTGACCTCTTCTCTCCTGGTGCAGGCCTCAAGTTCATCTGTTGCTTTGATGCACAGAAACTACTGATGATGTCAGAATCCTCAGTTTCCTGATTGACTTTAATGTTGTGGTCACCTCTTTGCCACCACTGTCTGTGTTTTAATCTTACACAATTATTCCAGGTATTTTGTCTTTTTTACTGTGACCTTTTCTCAGCTGCTGCAACACCTGAATTCCCCCCCCACATGTTACAATAAAGTGTTATCTTTCCTTATTTTAACTCTTGGTGTGATTTCAATTTAAAATTCATTTTCAATACAAACTCTGTTCATCATTTAATGAGTAGAGAAAAAGGGGGAAAAAAGAGTGCTGTTAGTGGCACTGGTCTCTCATCTCTGCCTCAGCACTAGGAGCAGCACCAGAGACACTCATTGTTGCTGTACACCTGCAGTGCTTTTACACATACTGCTGGCGGTTTTCTAAAGCAGCACAGTGCATTTGTTGGCCAGCTCATTTGCTAAGCCTGTGCTCCAGTGTTTGGATGCCTGCCTTCATTAAATATTAATGCTGGATGGCTTGTATACACTTAATGCCTTAAGAGCTGCACTGTGCCCATGCAAAAATATTGAAGAATGGCAATGCATTTGTGTTTGCTGCACACTGAAGACAAATATTAGACAAAAGTTCAGAATTTCAGCTTTTATTCGATGTTGTGTACACCTAGAACACCACAGCAGCTAGCACCTTTTGTATCAAATGGCCAGAATTCAGATAGCTGTAAAGTAAATTAAAGTCAATAACATAAGAATTGGTGAGTTGTTGCAGTACCCTTGGTTGCAATAAATGCATCAAGCCTGATTCATTGACATCACTCATCACTCAATAAAACTTTGTTCCAGAACTTTTGTGGCACGTATCTATACTTTTCCACAAATTCCAACCTGACTTTGAGTCTTACTGCTTGATGAGGGGTTTGCAATTTTCTCCATATACCACTCTAAATTGTCCTTTTTAACAAGATATAAAGGTAAAACTGAAAGAAAGACTCAAGAGTAGTCACTTCAAGCTAGTTATTTGATCAGTCTCACAGGACACACAATACTCAATACTCAATACTTTTGCTCTCTCAAAATCTGGATCATCTGTCTCAAAAAGAATTGTTGTTTAAAACATCAAGGTGTAAATACCATCAAATAAAAGCTGAAATTCAAAACTTTTATCTCATAGCCATCTTTTGAGCTTAAACCCAAATGTCTTCATTGTACAGCAAAAACAAATGAATTACTCTTGTCATTTTCATACCTTTGGAGGGGACTGCAGTTCCCTTCCACCAATATAATGTTATTAACAACTGAGAATCATTTTGTAATCTGTGCATTGATTACAAATCATAGGAGAACAGAGTAGATCCTCATGTTATTTTCCCTCAGTTCACCACAGATTATTATTTGACCTACAAAGATTCTCTGACGCTAATAGTCTACTTATTTAGTCATACAGTAAAATGATTTTTCTCTAAAGCTGAACAAGTCATGGTTTCAACTAGTCTTTGCAAACCTAACCAAAGTTTAGCCACAGCATCGTCACACCATAAAACTGATTTCTCGTTTTGAGATTTAGAACAGTTTTGGAGGGTGTCAGATCAGGAACACTTTTGTGTCACATTCTGATCAGAAGTTTCAAACAACCTATCTCAAATTTGACATTAGAGCTCTTTTAAGCTTTAGAGATATCTAATTAGAGGTTAAACCTTCTTGTTTGTCTGATCTTTCCTTTTTTTCCGTTCTCTTTCAACCTTTCCAGAAAATGATGATTAGAAAATTTGGATTTTGGATCAATTTGGGCGTAATTAAATACAAATAACATATTGTATTTCTCTATTTAATTTGGGAGAGTTGTTGCAGCAGTCTACTATTTACTTAATATATCTGTGTCCTTCCTCCATGCATCTTGCAATAATAGCTGGTATAATATTGGTTGTGATTTTTCTGATTCCCTAGACTGGAGCCAGTATGAACCCTGCCTGATCCTTCGGGCCAGCCATGGTTAGATTAGATTAGATTAGATTCAACTTTATTGTCATTACACATGTACAAGTACAAGGCAACGAAATGCAGTTCACATGGTCCTGGGAAAACTACTGGGTAACAAAGCCTCTATAATATTTTAATATCTTTCTGAAGCAATAAATAATTATGTACTATTGGCATCTATATACAAGAACAGACTTCAACTTCTGTAAGGGTCTTTTTTTCTTTCTTCCCAACAAAGCCCACAAACCAAGTTCTTTCTGACGTTAAACACAAAAATGAAAAATAACACTGTGTGTTTCCTGTAGGTTTACTGGCTGCAGTGCTGTATGAATACCTGTTCTGTCCAGACCCAGAGTGGAAGAAACATTACTCAGAGGCCTTGATCTAAATGCCCTTTGCTGCTACCAGACTGGCCTCCAGTACCTGAGGAAGACAGAAAAGAAATACAGCTTTTTAAAAAATGTAATAAAACTATATTTCTTTCAGCATCAAACTTTCATATTGTGTTTGTCCATATCAGCTCAAGGGCTTCACTGAGGTTTTATGCCATGAAAGTGGAAGAAAAATAAAGGAAGCCACTCTAAGAAATGTCATTCAATATGTATTTTATTGTGTTCCTGTTTAGAAGAGGGAATGAAAATATATATAAAACTGCCACTTAACCTACAATATATTTGTCAGGATCTTTCCTCACTGGTCTCCTGCTTCAACTTAAAACTCTTCAGATTTTTATCGGCTCACAGCAGTGTGGCCCAGTCTAGTGTGTTAAGCAGCCATCGATACTCATTAAGCACAACTTTAAGTACAACACTACAATCAACTGAACTCACTGATCATTTTGTTGCGTCTACAACATTAACAACATTGGCTTGTGCCAATTTTGAAGAAGCAGTTCTCGGATCATAACCATGATGAACTCACAGAGATCATCCACCTGACAAACCATCTGCCTGCTGAGAGAAACAGCAACAATATTCTCATTTCATTGAATGTGTCACAGTTTCTGTTTTTAGTATGCAAAAGAGGAAATGCACAAACCTAATCTGACCCCTGGTGGAAATACTTTTTAACCCTCCAGATACACATTAAGTACACAAACAGTTGTGTGAACACTGATGCTACAGTATATCTGTACAGTATTGTGTAACCTAAGCAATGTGCTTATTACTTTAACCATGACAACAAACGTTCCCGAATGTAAAAGAACCCTAGCCTGATATAGCACACACTGATTAAGCAAAATGCACAGATTCAAGCACAAATCTAAACTTTTCCAGGGTCCTTCAAGAAGAAGCTTCATATTTGCATGTGACTAATTTTCTACAGTTTTGTTATTGTCAACAAATCCAATAAGATATTTAATCTGTGCCAGAGATCTAAAACACAAGTGAGCCACACTGCTGCACTGGGTGACATCTTTCTTCCTCAGTAAAAAAAAATATATATTTTTTTCTTTTTCAAAGCTCCAAAGGCTCACAAAAAACATTACAGTTACATTTTTCACAAGGAAGAAACATGTCACCCTGTGCAGTGGTGTGTCTCACTGATGTGCTTTGTCCTCTCTGTCTCCTTCCCTCTGTAACTTTCTGCAGGTATCCCTGGCTTCAGAGCTGTTGGGTTTTCTGTATAAGTAGTAATGTTCTGTAAGGTCTTAAACCTGAAACACTGTAAAGTGCTCTGAGATGACTTTTGTTGTGATTCGGTGCTATCTAAATAAACTGACTTGAATTGAATTGATGTGTTTTGGCTATGGCACAGAGTAATAAGCTAAGATCATGATTCACAGATGTTGACATAAAGACACTTTATCCAGACTTTTCCTCCTTTTCTCTCCTCTGCCTCCCTCTCTCTCAATCAGTTGTGGGACGGCTCTTGGGTCCTCATTTGTGTCTTCAATCTTCTGCTTGACCCACGTCTACTCTCCTAAATGAAATGTAATTAGGCTGTCTGGATAGATGCTGAGAGACATTTTGGCACTTCATAAAATTTAAACAACTGATCAGCAGTTAAGTCCTGAAAAATTGATCAGAAATAAATCGAATGAAGTGTTTCTACAAAGTTTCACACCGTCAAACATCTGAGCCAATGAGCTCTTATAGCAGGGAACAGTCAGGTGTATCCCACTGAGGATTTGTTAATCAGTGGAGAGAAACTGCAGCATCTGGTTCTGAAAACTGCTGCTGTAACTGTTACTGATGTCAATATAGTACCACAGCATTGGAGGATCAAATCATAAAGCACTGTGATTGTTATTATCATACTTGTTATTAATGGTTACTGGTGGTTAATAATATTTATTTGAAACCCAGCCGTCTTTCAACTGATCATTAATTCAGGTGGAACCGACTCATCAGTGATCTGACATGCAACTGTATGCATGATAACTTAACAGGTCCACCAGGCACAGTTTCAAGGACAACCTGGACCAGGGCTTCTGTACAAAGTGACTGAAATATTTCTTGTTGGAAAGTCTCTCACACATCTCATTATCATTATCTACATGTAGATGTACGTGCTTCTTTCAACCAGCAGATGTCACTAACAGCCTGACTAAATAACCCTCCTGTCTGTCAGACACGCACAGTGGCATTGACTAACAGAGTCAAGCCCCCCCTTCGCCATCCAATGTAAATGTTTCTATATCCACCTGCATTTATCAGGTTGTCGATGACTCTTTCCTCACTCATGCCTCCGTAACTGCTCATAATATTGTGTATTGTAAAGTGTGTTAAATTAATACATCCATGGGGACACTAGGTATTTGTCCTCAAATGCAATGGTAGTCCTCCTGCAATGGCTGCTGCTACATTTTTGTCCAATAATGTGACTATTATAAGGACATACACACCTCCACCCAGCTTTAAATTTTCTGTGTGTTGTGTTTGACCTGACACAGATATGTTGCTTCAGGTCAGCAAAGTCATTATTAATATTGCATCAAAGATCCATTTGACCCAGAGTGTCCACTTGCTCTCCTCACTGCACAGATACAGCAGAAGCTGAATTGACTTGACATAGTGGTTAGCCTTAACATCATGTGGAAACCAACCATGTCTGGACAATATTTCAGGCCAATTCATCCAATAGTTGTGAAATTTGAGTCTGGACTAAAGGGGTGGAGCAGCTGACCATATCATTAGTACAGCTACAAATACTCAGGAGGAAAAGTATGAAAAGTCAGTGTGATTTTGATCTGTATTGTAGCTGGTATCATTGGTTAATTGTATCTATTGTATTTTCTTTGACATGTAGTGTATATGTTGTGTTCATTTGGTTTCAAGGGTAAAAATAGCTGCATATTGTTACTGTAGCTACAGTAAAGAATGTGTTCTCTAAAAACAGACCCCATATACAATGAGAATACTGTAGGGCCTCAGAAGGAGCCCTGTGGTACACCATTGCAGACAGCAGCAGAAGAAGATGAGAAATTATCCATCTCAACTGATATTGATCTAAGTTGTAAAAGCGATGTGAACCAGTCAAGGACCCATGGTTGAGATGCTCCAAGAGTAATTAATGGTCAGCAGTATTAAAGGAGGTAGAACAATGCAACAAAATGAAAATGGCATGGTTTTCACCATCGGGACAGTAGTAAGTCATTTGTTCCAGAAATTTGTTGGTTCTGTGGGGCATCCTGAAACATCTGCACATCTTGTATTAAGGTTGCTCAAAGCTCTAGCTTAAAGCAAGAGAGGCTGAGATTTGCTTGGTGAGACATTTTGTCGTAGAATTAGCTGACCCTCCAATTCAAGCTTAACTATTTGTCAGCTCTGCCCTTCATTGAATGGAGGGGAAACACTGGCTCCAAAAGACCTGTCATCTGACCATGGATGGATTATTGAACGGGCCTGGCAGGCCCAGGGACCTGAAAAGTCAGGGGGCCTCTGGTTAAAGTTAAAAGACACAAAATGATCACAAAGACATAAACCTATTAGAGACAAATCAGAGCCAAATGACAAACAAATATGGTGAAACATGGCTGCAAAACCAAACAAAAAGAAACAGAATAACTAACAGTTGTTACCTAAAAGAGATGTAGAATGACCAAACACAAATGCAAAACATGCAAGAGACTTAATTCAACCTCAAAATGACTGAACTTCATGCTAAACAAGTGTAAATGAACTTTTGGCCTTAATGTTTCACTTTGAATATTAAATATTTGAATTAACAATGGACTAAATGAATCCATGTTTATTCTTCTTTAATCTAATTTCAAGTTCTCTTAAAAATTTAATGATCAGGCAGCAGTGCTGCTTCCAGAAGTAAAACACTGTAAAAACTCAACCGCATCAGTTTCAGACAGAAATATAAGGCCCAATGTTTGTAACACTAAAACTCATCTGCTCTGTGAGGAGTCATTATTGTCACAGTTTGTAAAACATCTTGGAGTTTGGATGCTAATAACTACATGTGCAGTTCATACTTCAATTATGAATAAACTCTTCCAACCTCCACCTACACTGTTACACTCCTCATATGATACACACCAACACGCACACTTCAGTGTACTAACATGCTCTCTTATGACTCCAGTAAATGAATTTTCCTCAGACACGTGTGCAGTCACTTACACACATCCATACACTTGTGCTGGTAAAATAGGTTGCTCTAAATGAACTCACAAGCAGATGTGCACGCCTCCGAGGTTCGTGCAGATCCTCGTCTGTTCCAGCTATTACACCTTGGTGTTAATTTCTTCTTCAGGTTTTTGACAAGCCTCCAAGCTAACGGTTGTTCTTTGTATAAGTGCTTTTTCTGAGCTTCTCCCTATCTCTGCAGATTAGTCAGGGAGCAAATTACCTGACTGCACAAAAAAAGCACAGTCCTACACGTTTTGCTGTGCTTGGTGTACAGATCTCCTTTTGAAGACAGGCCATGTTAGTTCCCCTAGCCCTGCAGCAGTCCTGGCATACAAATCATCATAAAATTAAATTTAAAGAACTGCACATGTGCTGCGGGTGCTCTTATCAGCTTCTGCACAAACTGCATACAAATCAGGCCAGGATCACACACCACAGCGCAGGTCTCTGTGTAAAAAGGCTGGCTAATTCCTAATTGGGTGGTGAGGTCTGAAGCAGGCTCAGCTAACAAGAATTAAAATGTGGGGGCGCGTCATGCCTGTGAAGTGTCTCTGGCTTCCTGGTGATATGCCCCACAGCACAAACACTGACAACCGCCACCACCACAGCAGGACTCAGAGAGGCTGCTGCTTGTCTACACATTGACTTTCTAACATCACAGAATGGATAAAACATCAAAACATCACTTCATGTGTTAGTGTAACGTCCTTACACATGGACAAACTCCTATATGTATATCTGAGATACACACACACACACACACACACACATACATATCTATATATATAACTGCAAAGATTACTTTGTTTTTTCCAGAAGTTCAAGTCTAGATGGTCTTAAATTGATCATGTATACCCTCCCAGGTGTTAACCATCTTAACATAAGTTCTGTCCAAAGTTTAGATTTGGCTCTTCCTCCATAGGGAGAGTGACCTGTCATTTCCAGTGTAAATTTACTTTACTTTACTTTACTTTACTTTACTTTACTTGGCAGACGCTTTTATCCAAAGCTACTTATAAGAAGACACAAGCAATTACCATTCGGGTTCTGTAAATTATGAGTTACTACAAACTAAGAGCCCTGATAAGACCCAA
>JAUMHL010000021.1:1291458-1324271 GCA_032362345.1 Sandelia bainsii | reverse complement strand
CAAAATATTAACAAATGTCTAAAACAAAAGAGATTATAAAATGTATATATTTAACACTTACAGTGACCCCAGTAGAGTTGATCCTCCTGCAGCTCTTTGGCAGGTCTAGGTTCTCTCCGCGCTCTTTCTACTTGTTTTTAGCGCTTTAAGCGCATTAGCGCCACCTTCTGTTCGGAGTGTGCAACGGAGGCTATTAATTTTGTCTAACGTGTTGGCTTACTAATCATTCTTGAAATATAGTCTTAGAAAAACTTTCCTCCATATTTTTTTCTTCGTCATACTTTACAATGACCACCACATGCTGGGTCTGGTGGATGGGCGGCCCCCATCCATGCTAAAGGGGCATAAATGATATAATTAAATAAAAACATTCCATTCAACTGGATGTAAACATTTAACAGGACTAACAATGAGGCTATACAGAGTAATTTCCCCATTCACAAATGTACAAAACATTACATAAAACTTTAAATAAGTAGAAAGAAGTGAAATTACACTTTTGAGTGGTGCTTACTTAATACAGAAAATAGTTGAAGTTAATCAAAGATTATAAGTTCAATCAACTCACATTGAAGAAAAAGTACATTTAACACAAAATATCTAAGTTTGTATTAAAAATTAAGTTCACAGTACTTAATCTATTTAATTATTTTGAGCATTTGGGTTTACAGTGAACACTTCACTTCCGCATTGTTTGTGACAGATATTCCCGCATGACTTGAATGCAGCTTAACTGTGTCTCTTTCTTTCGTCTTCCCTTGCCGTCTTCTCCTGTGTGTCTGTCGCAGCTCTCCTGAGCACATACCCAGTCTGTCATACATTCACACTTCACTCTTTGTGTGTTTGTGCATGATGGCCTGAGGTTCACCATCAGTGCAGATGATAAATTCAGTTTATCTTGAAGGTGTTTTGCACCACATATTGTCATAAAGTATACTTGCTTTTTTTGTCAGTTCCCTGTACATGAGCATCCTCCATCTGTCTGAGGTTGGCTCACAGTAACCACTTGTAATCTTCATAAACAAACTGGCATTTCCTGCATACAGTGTTAACTTTGTCTGAAGAGAATGACTGCGACTGTTCACCTCTGTCTTTCCGAGTGACTGCCATTTTGACGTGTCGGGATTCTTGTGTTTTGTTCACATCAGCTGTGCCTGTGCTCTACCACCACCTACTGATTTATTGTTAAGATCATGAGCCCGGTTTGTGGAAGGGAGTCCAGATATGAATGTTATAAGTGCAATTTGGACTTTAATTTAAGGCTTCCTTTTACTGTTTTTACATAGACCTTAGTAATTTCTGTGTCTTTTGCTTATTTGTCTTTTTGGTTGAATCTGACACATTTACATCTTTCGGTATTAATTAATGTGTGTTGTCAGTGATAAATAAAAGAATAAATGAATTAACTATGGTCATCACAAAAGCGGGACTTGAGTTCATACTCAGTTGGTTCATTTTTCAAGCAAAAATAATAAATTTTATATAATTTTGACTTTAATATTTTTAGATTTTGGTCAGATAAAACAACATATTTGAAGATGCTTCAATTGGAATCTGTGATCTGTGCATTAAAGATAATCAAAAATTACATAAATGGAGGCACGCATACAGTAATTTTTGTGTAAAAAAAACCAAAACAAAACAAAAGTGCCTTATTACACACTTGTTTCCAGAAAATCTGTGAGAACTATAATGAAATGTTCTCACAGGATCTGTAAAATAAAGGGTTCAACGTCCAGTCTCATTATTTTAATAAATATTTGATAGATAATAGTGTTTCCTTTTTTGTATTTGTTATTCATGCAGTGCTACATCTAACACACTGAGATTTTTGGCCATATCACGTTCAGTTTTTCCCAATTCTTGCTGAATATCTATTCTGTTCCGTGTTTTGTTTTATTCTTTTGGTATTTTGTTGCTGCAACAGCTCAATATCCTGAGGGCAATTATGAATGTTTCATTTTGCCTCATCTCATCCTCCTTCCTCTTTTTCCCTCCAAATATGTTCTACATTCTTTTACTTTCCAAAAGGATTGAGCTGCTTCTTCAGAGCTGGCACCTACTGTGCTCTCAGATGATCACATGATGCTGGGTTTCTGCCTGACAAGGCAAGAGTTTGGTCTACAAGACTCAGTGATCCTTTTGGGAAAATAGTTTGTGGTTATATAGAGTAGACTTGCTGCATTAGAAACTTATAGGATGATAGATGTGTACCAAGAATGAGACCCTTAATTAGCCAAACTTCTGAGCTGCATTATAGGAATTGTAGTATCTAGTGTTCTTGGCACTTAAGCCACACTAGGTATTTAAAATCAGCATATTTCAGCCACTGTCGCATCAATTTTTGACTCTTGTTTTAATCTATTTCTTGTGAGTCGCCCAATAGGTGGATTATTATGGCAACCGTGTCTCTAAACTATCTTATGACAACTCTGTATAGCAATTTATTGAAGAAGACAGCCAAGACTATCGGTCTGGCTCTAAACCACAGGAGGTTATGGGCTCTATATCAATTACACAACTCTTGTCGAAAAGTAAATAGCAATTCCCCCACCACACTTCCAAATCAAAGCAGCCACTTCATTTTGCCATTGAGGAGTAGAGAGCTGCAGTCTGCAAATCTCATCGTGTGACATTTCATCCTGAAATGAGATGCGCTGTGGTTGGGAAAAACGGGATGACTGCTCTTGCAGTAACGACTTTGGGGATGAAAATAAAAGGGTTTGGGCTATCATTAAGTTCATAATGAATACAGAATACTTTAGCTTCAACGGGATCAAGCAGATAGATATATTGAAATGATTACCAATATGATGAGAAGAAATCAAGTTAATAATTCCCTAGTAATGCTCCTTTTGCTCTGGACCAACTGGGAAATACTGTGTGGAATAACACTGGATATTTTGCAGGCCCCATTTATATGCATTTATATTTTAAGCAGCTATCACTGCTCGAATTCTCTCGCTCTCTCTTTTGTGCTCATTAAATTTGCTGAAAACAATTTACAAAGGAAGATTATCCTGATATGAGAAAGAATATTTATCCCCAGTATGTAAAGAAAAGCCCAGAAGCTCATGTTTATCTGGCTCCGTGCATTATGCTACGACTTTTTTTTGGGGGGGTTGGACTGATTAGCCCCTGGGAGACTTTGTGCTAATGCTCTTTTTCATTACTCTCCAACATTATCAAAAGCTCCCCTCTACCAGGCACACTTGTTTCTTCTCTGCTGTGCCTCGTGTTCACTTACAAATACAAATGGAGCCATCTCTTCATAGACTGAAGACACACATGTTGACTGGTTTGACTTTGCTTCGTCTGTTCTGCACTCACTCAGAGATGAGACAGAGACCAACACGGAGGGAAAGCCAGGCTAATGACGGGGAGATGGGAGGGAGCCGTGGAACCAAAGAGGGATATGAATCAGGAATAAACCAGCTCTTGAAGGAAATTGTAAAGATCAGTAATGTGCCTCCATGTGGTGATTAAGAGTACCCAGCGGTGGCAGGAGTGGTGGGAGGCCCTGTGGTTAGTCATGTAGGAGACAGGATCAAGGCCAGATTGACAGTTTCTCAATTCCCTTTCACCCCAGCTCATTTCCTCAGTGGTACAGCACTCCCCATACTATAACACACTTGCAAACACAGTCTAGTACCAATGGCCAATAATACCTGTAAGTGTTCTTGCGGATTGTGAGGGTTCTTTCTACCTGTGCCCTGCTCGATCAGACATAGCGTTGGTAGCTGTAGATTGGGAATACCATATGAGGCATTTGTGGCCCAGACATACTGTAGTTTGGGGATTATGGCTGTCAATATCATACTATCACATGTATATCATATACATACATAATTCTTCCCCTCGATAAAAAATTGTCATCTTGCAGTGTTGATGATATAGTTGGCTGATGAATTTGCATACATGCCTTAACGTGGGCATCTCACACGAGGCTACGAACATGCATGGTACAAGGTCAATCTTGCATGTTGGAAAAGCGTAAGTAAGAGTTAAAGGATTTTGGAGAATGACAGTTTAGTATTTGATGATGATCAGGCTTTTTTAAGTGGCTCAGTCATACTGGGAATCAGGCATACTGTAACTGGAAGATTGATTTCACCTTGTGTCATCAGGATTGGGATGAAACTGGGACAACAGTATTATGTATGTATGTTGAATAACACAGAACATAATATTTCGACAGTCAGGTCCATAAGTATTTGTAAAGTGATGCAATCTTCACAGTTTTGGCTTTGTATGCCACCACAGTAGAACTGAAATCAGAGAGTTTTGTCACAAATATTTTATAAATTCTATAAACTGTGTAGTAATTGCAATTGTCTTATGCCTAGCTGACTGTGTCACTGGATAAGTAACTGTGGGCAAAAGAGGTAGATGGAAGAATCTTCAATTTTACCACTTCAGCCGTAATTTCACCCAAATCCGTAAACTGTAATGTTCAGTTTTTGTTTAGTTTTTGTTAGTGTTTAGCTGTAGATTGGTCAGAGTATCCATGCTGACCCCTGTCCACCACAATACTGATATTGTGATAAATCAATAGAAGCATTTAGCAGTCAGTATAATGCAGTGCCATTTAACAGCACTTTCAATAGTTTGAACAAATTAAATAAGAGAAAGTCAACAACAAGAATAGAGAACGTTATCTGAAAGGAGGTCTGTTGTATCAGATTGTATTAGTTTTAGTTTGATTAATAGACTGCCATCTGTGTATTTTTCACTTGGTACTAGTATTCATTCATGTAGACAGTGTCTGATAATCTGTTAACATTAGTGCTTATGTTCTATTATTAATATTTCTTTGATATAAAGTAGTATTAATAAAACATTAGCCAAACTAAGTCTGAGACCACATCTACTTTTTGCCAATAGGCCCCTACTGTAGAAAGTTCATCCAACCCTGCCATTATCATCACAGTGCATTCATACACTAAATAAACCATCTTCACACCATCCAAAATTATCTCTATAAGGCAAATGTGTTTTTCCCAGTTGGTAGCTTGATATAATGTTGACACTGCATGAGGTGTGAGAGCCAATTTGAACCCCTGTTAAGAGAGTGGAAGTTTAATGGGAGGTAATTCTCTGCATCCTGCCCACTGACCAATAAACCCTGAGCAATGAAAGACATACAGTATGGATGATTTGATACCCCACATCTTTTAGTACACCTGCAGAGGGCTACATGTTGGCAAAATGCCCACTCTGTCACCTTGAAAGGACAGTGTCTCCAAATACACATCAGAGTTATCTCTAGAAGTGTGTAGTGCCAGTTTGTGTGTGTGT
Organism: Sandelia bainsii; assembly: GCA_032362345.1. Taxonomy (NCBI): domain Eukaryota; kingdom Metazoa; phylum Chordata; class Actinopteri; order Anabantiformes; family Anabantidae; genus Sandelia; species Sandelia bainsii. Next base: position 1,318,973 of record JAUMHL010000021.1, on the reverse strand, counting down.
TTTAATAGGTTTTGTATTTTAGGTTGTCTTAATGTAATTCTTAAAGTTGTATGGTGAAAATTAGTTATTGGGGTCAGTAAGGAGTTTAAGTAGCCAATGATGGATTTTTTTTCAAACATCTGAATAATTTTTTTGGCATTAATGCTAAAAACTTTAAGATATTAAATGGTTACTGGCAACAATTATGGTATCTTTGGAACCAAAATACATTGTTTCCCTCGGAAGCATTAGTCATATACAGTAGCAAACTCACTTGCAAAGACAAAATTACTCAAACTTGACCCTGAAACCAGAGGTAAAGTGGTTTGACTTGTTGAACGTGTCCAGATTCATGATCAGTTCACATTTACACTTTTATTCCTTCAACTTAGAGCTGTCCTCCCCATTTCATTATGTGGGTGTGTCCCATGTTAAAAAAAGACCAGATGTGTTTGCTTCACGACCCAGCCTGGATGCTGCTCCTTGTAAAATATTGGCAACTGTTAGTGTGTGAATGTTAAATGAGGATGGGATCTGTGCTGTCAGAGGGGCCTCCGTGGTCCAGCTCGAGTGATGGATAGAGAGCTTTAAAATATTATCTGAACAGTGGCTTAAGTATCATAATGGATATTACCACATCATAAACTTTCATTCTTTGCTTAATGCTCCGAAGATAGGCAGATAAGCGCCTGCGCGTGCCTGCTCATATACCCATGTGCGCTGCATGCCTGTGCACATACATGTGCACGCTGACTATTGGATTCATGCATACACACTCACACACGCTTTGCAGTAGTTAACCTCCACAGAGTGCCAGTTTCTCTCTAACTCAGCCCAGATGTCCACGTGGGCTGTGGGCACTGGCCTTTATATTGGCCACTAATAATATGCAGCACAAATTCCCAGGCCTTGTAATTCTTTATCCTTGCTCTACAGTTCTTTAACTCCTCCCCAGCGACTCAACAGACCCGCATATCAGATCTGTACTTCTGTGCGACCACAGCTAAGCACATAATTATCAGCTTATACTGCCCCGTGAAGGAGGTTAGCATCCGTCACTGGGGGCGGCTGGCGCCAGCTGACTTTGTTGTTGCCGTAGGGGTTTCTGAAGGCCCCTTGTCAAGGTGTCAAGGCCGACCCACTGAACACAAGTGCACAAGTGGAGCAGGCCACTGGCTGTGGAAATTATAGGCCCCACCATATAGCCTATATCTCAGACACACTCCTGCCTCTTAGCTCACAGTTGTTTTTGGTGCGGTTCGTATGAGCCTCAGTTGTTACATATTTGTGCGGCTGTTATGTGGTGAAGTCTGTAATCTCTGAAGAGCCAAAAACTGCTTGTAAAAGCAGTTTGAAAGGGGGTCAGAGAATTGAAAATATTGAGTATCTGAAATGATTGTCATTTTGTGAGATTCAGATAAATGTGCCTTTAATTAAAATGCTATTAATTTGACACTTGGCAACACCAAATATTGGCAAAGTTTAACCTTAAGGCCTTTGATATCCACAAAGAATGCATCACAGGGCCATTAAACTAGATGTAGCACTCATGTAAACAAACATAATGGACTGTGCTGCTTTTTATGAAAAGGTACCAGAGGGATCAGAGAGTTTTCTTTTATAATTTTTCTTACTTTATTTTTCTTTCAATTTCACTTTCTGTGCACTGTGAAGAATTCATTGTGACTGGTTTGTATGGGCAAACCTTATGTGTATTGCTGATGGGGTTTTTTTCTTGTTCCAGCCAAAGCATTAATTGAAAACAATATTTCCCCTGAAATTTTTATACAGTGGAAACAAAACAATAATACTAGCATAGCATGCTTTCTTTTAATTTTATGGTTACTGCTGCGGTTTTGTTTTCCCAGGCAATACACAAGTTTACTAGTGTGTTGGTCCATCATTGGTGCACTGAATGAATCCAGGAAGAAAAACTGAATCTTTGTTACATTTGTGCAGAATAGTTTCATATAGATGCATTTCCAAATTAACATGCTAAACAGCTGTGGAGATAAAAATGTAGAACTCTCATTTAACACAGCAGAGATATGTTAGCAAGTTTGCAAATTAGATATTTTTCCAAAATGATGATAATGATAAGATACATGAGAAGTTGTTTTACTGGTTTCTACAAGATGGATTAGTGGTAAAAGGATGTGTTCGGTGTCACATGGTGAGCCACCTCAGCAGATGTTGTATCAAATTTGGATGAAATATTGTATTGTGTGGCAGTTATTACATCAATCGTTACAATCGTGTTAGAGTGGCTTTGATATTTTGAAGGTGGAGAAATTTCGTGAGGTCACTGAACCATCAGACCAGTGACAGTGGAGAGTGGTGGTTTTATGTTGGACAGTCCTGGATGAACCATCTATCATTCTGGCTGTGCTGTCCTGCGGACATATCAGGGGACTGTTTGATTTAACACACCTCCATTTTTCTCCATAGCACTCACAGTCAATACATAATAGAAAGCTGGCTGAGTAACAAAATGCCTACTGGGATATTCTACCCAGCCTGACCTTTTCCTTGCTGTTCAGTCTTGTAGCCTTGAACTCTGAGCCTCTCCTGTTTTCCCCCAGTTAGATAGAGTACAGTACATGAGGCTGCTGTTGTCTGTGAAGCTTCCTGTTGTTGAAGAGAACATTTTCACCTTGGTGAGAACTCTGCATTTTTTCTCCACTGTCAATGCCAGAGATTGCAGTTTTTGGAAGGAAAAAGAAGCACATTGTTCCACTAAAAAGATGAATTCGTAACCAATGAATGACACCTTTCCTTGCTTCAATTCACTCAAAGGTTCAGCAGATTCAACCTCTCGTGGTCTGGAGTGGTGGCTAATTATAATTAGAAAAAGTACTGAGATCCTTTACTTAAGTAAAAGTGGTACAGTTCCTGAAATCAAATTCCTACTTAAAAGGTAAGTATGATTTTGTAACATCAGATTGATCAGAAATACATGTTAATGTTGTAAATGACTGTTACAAGCAAACCGAGGCCCATCATCAGCAAAGAATAGCAGGACTATTCTTCCACTGGCACATTGTGTTTGCTAATGCAGGTTTATCATATTTTCTTAAAAGGCTAACGGATCATTAGAAAACCCCATTGCAATTATCTTAGCACAGCTGAAAATGTATGTTTTAGTGGAAAACTAAAATATTTCCACCCAAACATAGGGGGCAAGGCTGGATTAACAACTGAGCAAAGGAAACTGTTTCTATTGGAACTGACTGATTGCAAAGTTGTTTAAGAATCTACACCATTAGGGGGCAATAGCAGCTAAGTTGGGCCTTGCATCATTTGCCAGTGTTTATGGCTTGTTATGTAGACCAGGGGACTTTAAATATATTTTTAAATAAAGCTGGGTTTAGTCAATCTACCATGTGTAATGTAATAGATAAGATAACCACATATTTTGGACACAAAATTTTCATCTGCAGAGCAATCAGTAGCTACAGTTGTCATATTGGCATAGTGGAGCAAACTTTCTAATATTTTCCTCTGAAATGCAGTGAAGCAGAGGTAGAAAGATGCAAATCTTTATGGGAAGTACATACATCAGAGAAAAGTACTGTACCTTAGTGCAGTACTTGTGTAAATGTGCATGAGTATTAAATGCTTAAGCAGACTAACAGTGCTCACACTGCAGCTTGATGGAGCGACATTTGCTTCTCATTTAGCTCAAGTTATAGATGTTAAATCTTTTTTATAAATACAAGCTGTATGAATATTCATGAGTGGGTCTATTCATTTGCAGATATTGGTTTGAAGCATAAGGCTTTGTGTGGCGCCTATTGACTAAAAGAGGAGCATTTGGAGGCTTTTTGAGAGGAAAGCAGTTTCTACTTATACTTTGCTACTTTTCTTCATAGAAATTGAGGTTACTCTAAATAACTGCAGGCATAATTTCCCTGTGTGCCGGAATTAAGTAGCTCACAAAAGTCTGCTAAAAGATTCAAGAGCAATTATGTCTGCATTTTGGACATTTGGGTAATATTTCTTTATCATAATAATGGACAGCACTCTCACAGCTAAGCCTCTTATTACAAGTGCTCATTTACATGTATATGGTGCTAAAGCAAGCACCGCTTAAAATGTGCTGTAAAGCCTTTTGTTACTGAATACTACTTTGTGTAGTCACATGTGCAGCTGAATGGTGTAACCTTGAACTGCTGCTAGAAAGGTGCTTGATGCAGAACACTTACTTGGTTGGGGAAGCGGGGGGGGGGGGGGCTGTAGTAATGCCATCATCTATGTATGTGCAGTTACCCAACTTGTATTTCCCCATGGGATCATGTTCAGAAGAATAGACAGACATGAGGTCACTTGACCTTTGACCAATAAAATCTAATCAGTTTATCCTTGACTACATGTGAACATCTGTGTCAAATTTGAAGACGTTTCCTCAAGGCGTCCCTGAAATATTACATTCACAACAATGGGACGGACGAACAGACAATGCCTCCCTGTCTGTGCATGTGCAGTAACACATGCCAAGGATTCACAAAGAACAATTGTACAATAAAAGAAACTAAAAACTTCCTGTCCACCTCACTCTGCCATCACTCATCTCTACTTCCTGTCATCAGTGGGTGCTGTGCCAGCTGAGCACAGGAAGCCCCGTGGCTGTGAGGAGAACGAGAGAGAGGCAGCACGCAGCCGGCTCCACTGGGTAATGGAGTTCAAAGGCAGTGGGAAGTGTGTGCAGTTAGCAGCGCAACGTCGTCTTTAAACCTACAGGCCTGCAGGGCTGCAACTTAAACACACAGAGAATTAAATACTCCATGAGTTAAACTAACAGTCTCACACAGGCTGTGTTTGAGCTGTAGGCTGTGAGTCTGAGGTAGAACTCGATGCTGAGGACGCCTTTACACCAACTCATTCACCCTGTAACGCTATGAAATTATGCTATTTAAACAATCCTGCTGTATTGTTGTTTTAGTTTGTCTCAATGAGTGAAATAGTGTGTGGTTGTCTGCATGTCCCTCCCGTTCAACTGAACAAGATTTTGTTGGTCAAAGCTCACGTCTGTCCTATTCTTTTGAACCTGATATCACATTAACATCCTGAGGGAATCTCTTCAAATTTGGAACAAGCATCCACTATCTCAAGGATGAACTGATTAGATTGTGGTGCTCAAAAGGTCAATGTGGTATTATATACATTTCATTCATGCCAGCGCCTTATCTCAGAATCATCTGGCTGGAATCTCATTGCATCTGCCACAAATGTCCATTTGTACTCATGAATGAACTGATTAGAAATTTAGTCTGGACGGCCATGTATGAAAACTGCATCTTGACTTTTTTTCCAGATTGCCAGTGGCTATATATGTTGCTCTCAGTTTTCTAATACACTTTCTGCATACTTTAAGTGTTTCACATCAAAAGCTTTTTACTATGGATGAATGAATTATATTGAAATATTTGATTAGTACTCTGGGTTTCAATGATCCAGAAGCTTATTGAAAAGCTTCTCCACCATCGGGTGAATAAGATCCTTTTTAAACTGAATACATACCAACAAAGCTTTTAGTTTGACCATCCAAACAAAAAAAATACCCCACTGAGGACAAGGCAACAAGCACATACATGTTTCTCTTTTTTTTAAACACAGAAGTGACACCGCACACACACACCAACCTGGCTTTCAGTCTGCTCCAGTGGTCTCTTCCTGCGAGGCCCAATGGCAGCCAGCGCCGTGAGGTTGGCCTCTCTCTGCTGCAGCTGAGCTTCTTCTATTTGTTGTAACTGACAAGACAAGAATTTGTGACAAGTGTAGTGAATAAAGAGTTTAACAGATTCAAGCACATCACATTTTATTCCTGTACTCATACTTTAAAATCAAGGTGAGAATGCATTTTAATTATATGTGACTTAGTGTGCAACTTACAGAACAGATCAAAATGTGAGGTGTGCTTATTATGGAGATCAACACATCCAGCCTGTCTCTGTTTGAAGGTAACAAAATCAAACTACTAGCATGTGTAAAGATCACAATCAACATACCTAGTTTATTGAACATGTAACACCTACAATTAGCTGTTTTACAGGCAACTATGTGTCAGACTATTTCTTGACTGGGACCAGTCTCAGTGGATAAAGCATTGGAACAGCAAGGCTGATTATTGTTTGTTTTCGTACACCGGAGACATTTGGGTTTAAGATCACAAAGAAAAAACTGTTAATTAAATCACAAATTAAAAGTTTATTTGCAGTTTTCACACAAACTTTGTTTTCTCTCACTGAACACACATTTTATTAACTACAGGCTTCAACTGTGAGCTCAGACACAGGTTCAATTAAAATCACTTCCAATTAGCACCACACCTACTCAAAGCTCCAGTGAGCGTGTGCAAGTAGAGACTTGGCAATGTGCAGCGAGTACACGTATGGTGCAGTGGTAGAGTGTGTGGGGGAGGCAGCAGCAGCGGTACGTGTAAATGAACACGTTTTGCTGCTGTGGAGAAACCTCTGGGAGTGTGATGGCTGGGAGCTACACAACAGCTTGAGAAGGAAAAAACAAGACCCGTGTGGTGGTACCACCTCCTGAAATAGCCAAACTGCTACCAGCGCCTTTTATCTCCCGCACACTTCTCCCTGCCCTGCTGGCGAAAAACATTACACACACGGCTGCATTACTAAATCGACGATTAGCGTGAAAAATGGCAGGGATTTAAAGAGTTCCCAAACAACACTTCTTCACGAGTTTACGTTGGCCCCACCGAAGTGTAAAGTGAGTGGAGGGCATAAGGTTGGATTTATTGCTTTGTCCGGAAGTAACACAGAGTAGAAGTTCACCGAGTAAGACAAGTGCCAAACATCTCCAACCAATGTTTCCCTACTGTTATTTCTCTTCTGATAAGAGTTAATATCTATTAATAACTATAAGTTCATTTTACCAGTGACATTTGATAAGTTATTGTAAAATGTTCATTTTCTCAGCAGCATGCGGTCAGTAAGTCTCCATTTATTCACAGTGGTCAATTTATTAGGTACACTTAGCTAAAACCCTCAGATAAATCCTCCTACATGAAGGTGTTCAGATGTTTTTGGTGCTGACCTAACCGTGATCATTTTGGAGATTGTAATCTGTGCTGCTGTTACACTGTATGAACTGAGCAGGACATTTTACATTTGTCCACCGATGCTCTGTCAGAACAGGAATAAACACCTGCTGGTATGTGTGGTGTGGTACTATTTTTAATAACCAATGTTAATATGAAAAATACTATACTTAGTAGATTTTTTAGGGAACTGCCACATACACTGTGCACAATTATTAGGCAAGTGAGTATTTTGACCATATCATCATCAGCTTCTTTTCCTCAGGCAAAATGGGCCAAAAAAAAAAAAGAAAGAGATTTAACTGAGTCTAAAAAGTCAAAAATTGTAAAAAGTCTTTCAGAGGGATACAGCAGTCTTAGAATTGCTAAGATATTGGGGTGTGATAATAAAACCATCAAACGTTTTGTTGCAAATAGTCAACAGGGTTCTCTGGAAGTTAAGTCATGGCAACTGGACTTCTTTCTTGTAAGCTAGAAACGTTTCGCAATTGCGAGAAAGAAAGAAGTCCAGTTGCCATGACTCAACTTCCAAACAACTTCACCTGGATGACTGAGAATCTTCACAGTCAACAGGGTTGCAAAAAACGTGTTGAGAGAAAAAAAGATGCAAATTAACTGCCAAAGATTTGAGAAGAATCAAACATGAAGCTACCAGTATCCTCCAGTGTCATTATCCTCCAGTGTTATATTCCAGAACTAAAACCTGCCTGAGTGTCCAGAGGTACAAGGTGTTCAGTGCTCAGAGACCAAGGTAAGGAAGTCTGAAACCTGACCACCACTGAACAAGACACGTTATTAAAACATCAAGACTGGGCCAATGAATATCTGAAGACAGAGTTTTCAAAGGTTTTATGAACTGATGAGATGACAGTGACTCTTGAGCAGATGGATTGGCCCATGGCTGGATCAGTAACAGTAAAGTAGCTCCACTTCCACTCAGATGCCAGCAAGGTGGAAGTGTGGTACTGGTGTGGGCTCGTATTATTAAAGATGAGCCAGCAGCAGTTTTTAGAAGACACTTTCTTCAAGCAGTGGTACAGGAAAAAGTCAGCATCTTTCAAGAAGACCATGATTTTTATGCAGGACAATGCTCCATCACATGCATCAAAGTACACCACTGCGTGGCTAGCCAGTAAAGGCCTTAAAGATGACAGAATAATGATATGGCCCCCTTCCTCACCTGACCTAAACCCTATTGAGAACTTGTGGGCCCTTCTTAAACAGGAGATTTACAGGGATGGAAAACAGTACACGTCTCTGAACAGTGTCTGGGAGGCTGTGGCTGCACAAAAAGTTGATCATCAACAGATCAAGAAACTGACAGACTCCATGAATGGAAGGTTTATGACGATTATTCAAAAGAAGGGTGGCTATAGTGGTCACTGATTTTTTGTCAGAAATGTTTATTTGTTGAGTTTCTACAGATATACAGTATGTGACTGCCAAAATACAAAAGAACTTTTAAGGTGGGAGGGGTTCACTCATTTGTGACATCAGTAAAATTATGCTAAAACAATCTTTACTATTATTTTTGGCTTATAAAAAGCTGTTTTAAATCAAATGTTTCAAAAAACAAATACAAACCTCTTTAGCTCTTTGTCTGAGCTGCTGATGCAGTGGATCCTCAGTGTGTGAACGACTCTGGGACAAGACATCAACAGACACGTGTAAGCACAAATTAAATGTCTACATACAGTCAGGATGGTTTCATGTAAAAACTATGCTGGCATGGCACTGATTTTTATCTAGAAATTATATTTGAATAAATACACAACTGTCTAAAAGGTCTTAGGTCTTAAAAGGTTTTACGCACAGATTTTATTTCATAAGCTAACGTTACAACATCAACACACCTTCCACAGAGCTGGAATAAAGTCTGTGCTGCTTAAGCATAAAGTATTTTTCTTGCTCTGCTGTTTATAACAACCTCCCTACAGTGTGGGCACAGTAGCTACAACAACACAACACTTGTACATAAAACGACCATGTGTAGAAGAGAAAAATGGTCACAGTGACTTCAGTGGAAGAAGAGTTCTGCTTCTTTCTGGTTCAACTTACTCTGGCCAAACGTAACAGTCTCTCTCTCTCCTCTTCATCTTTCCTCTTCTTCTTCAAACTTTCCACTTCCTCCAGGAAGCGAAGCTGAGAGCGGACGTCACTCACTTTGGCGTGCCACCCGTCCTCCTTTGACCCCACACACACACACATAAAGAGCTTCATCAACATAACAGCATCAGTATTGTATCAGTAGTAGTGTTAAGAAACCAAACAAGCATCTGCATCCACCTGCTGAAATGAAAATCAACAGGTACCTGTGGACTTATCAGAACAGATTGAAACAGAAAAGACAGAGGGGTCAGAGACTCGCTCCGAGTTCTCCAGTCCTCGGCTCGTCAATGCACCATCAGAACCCAGAAAACAAGACGTCTTCTGTGTGGTATTGCATGTGATGGTGCCCACATGCTCTTTTTAGTTACCTCCAACAAACAGAAAAGTTTAAGGTAACAGGCACGTCTGCCCGAGTGAGAGTGATTCAGTGTTACCCACTGAAGCACTCAACTAGACAACAAGGTCATGCAGGTGAGATCAAAGACAATTAATATGGACACTAATATGCAATGTTCTGAAGTTGGCTTGGGGCCACACTGTGGTACCTTCAGGCCTGCCTTGCGGTGTTCTGCCATCACCGTGAGCTTCTCCAGCAGACCACGGAGACACTCCTGAGTAGCATGAGAAACCAGTGCGACCACCTCTGGACCAACATCAGTTACTCCAAGTGCCTGTCCTAACACAGCACACAACAACAAGAGGCAAACACAAAAACATACTATAGCTAAACATCTAACACTTCCTAGAAAGTCTAGTTGATACAAACATTTCCATTTCCAAAAGGTTATATTAATAATAATTACTAATACTATATTAATACACTGTAACTTTAGTTTGGCATGTCTGCAGAAAGGAAATGCTGTAAGTTTGTAGCTGTTAAATGAAGAGTATTTCATGCTTTCTAAATGTTAAACAACATGTTGAGTGTAGCATTTGCTGCTGCGTTGCTTCTGTACCTGTGTGAAGGATTCGGCTGAGCACGGGGTTGGGTGACAGGAAGGGCTGATCCTGACACGACTGCACCACAGAACCAACCATGGTGGTCAGGATCTGTGCATTCTCCTCCCTCAGGTTGACTCCAGCCATGGAGGCTACATCGTTAATGTCGTCATCTTCTCTGCAAACAAACACACAAGTAACTGTAACAGGTCAGTTGTGTGAAAAACTACACTAGCCATCACAGATAACAATGATTTTAATAAATCAATATACTGTGTGTGTTACTTGTAAGATCCTGATGTGTCCTTGAATGCTAATTTGGTAGAACGAGGTGGATCCTGAGTGAACGGCTGCTTCACTGAAAACACTCCTATAAAAAGAGAAAAACACCAAGTAAAATGGACGATTTTTAGCTAAATCTGTGTGAGACTTGTGCATGTAGCCTGTGGCCAGTACATTCAACTCCACCATGCTCAGTTTTCAACTTACAGAACACTTTTATACAAAGGAAGAGGTTTGTAATCTGAATAATGACATCTGATGATGGGGCCTGATAAGTCATAAGTCATATTATCAGTAAGCGGGCAAAGCTGGTGGAGTAGATATAGACACATCTGACTGTAAGTGTGTTCACTGTGCGTTACCTGTGAAGTGTGTTCCTGACTGGACCACTGTGAGTTTGGGTGTGAGTCTGCTACACTTGGATATGCATCTGGACTGGGTTAATGTTGCCAACGCAGGTCTCAGAGTGACTCCTCGAGGTTGCTGAATAACCTGCATTTAAAGATAATCATTAATGTTGTTAATGGTGGAAATGAAACAACTGCTTAAACAACACTGAGCACTAAAACACACCGATTGACCTCAGGGTGTCTGTTTTCTCCACACCACGATGATCTGTGATTCTTTTTCCTCACGTTTAGTGATAATGACACGTCTTTGTTTAGGAAAACTTACACTGCTCAGCACCATTATAAAAGCAGAAAGCACGTCTTTACCTGCTCGCTGGTCTTGAGGCTTGGTCCTGTGTCCGTGATGCACTGCTTCATTGTGGAAGACGTGGTATTAGAGTTGCGTGTGGAAGTTGATGCCTGTTGAATGAATAACAGGGGATCTGAAGTAAGGCGTCGCACAGCAGGAAGACTTTTCTGGAATAACCAAGAAAGAGTGGAAAGGTGTGAAATGTTAGATAAATTCCATATTGCCACCTTGTTTGATGAGTCCAACTATAAACCGTTATGGTCAGTATACAATTAATTTGGCTTGGTGAAAGGATACAACACATTCTGTAGCATACACTGGCCAGACAGTGAGTCTACAGTCTTGTTGTTGTTGATGTCTGCTCACCTTGAGGAAAGGCACCAAGCACGGCTGAGGAGTTGACTTCAACTCATGATAAAGCTGTTCTGTAAACTCCTCTGCTTCTAGCTTCCCTTCCTGCAGAGTAATAAAGTACAAATGCACTCACCAGTCACACAAGTACATAATCTAATGCAATGCAATACAACACAGCAAGTCTGCCTTTATTATAGTAAAAACTATGGCTAAAAAAAAGCTTGGACTGTACATTAAAACTGAAAATAATAGTACAACTACAAATGGGCATTTCAAGAAGAAGAACATGGATTAGACAAAATAATCTTAACTTAAAGTCTACTTGACTTAGAAATCAGCTTTAATCGTGCTTTCCTGGCTGTATACAGACTTTCCATGAAGTGAAAACATAAAAAAATTTGACTGAAACACAAAGATTGATTGATAAAGATTAATTTACAATGTGAAGAGGTGTGAATATGTTCTGAAGGGACTGTACATTAAAATATTTCATTGTTCTGCTTCTTTAATAAGTGAAAGCAGCACCTGTGGTGATGCACAGACATACCAGCAGACTCCTGACCAGTCCCCTGACGTTGTTAGCCATATTGACAGATCTGGAGTCACTGGAGGCCAGCTTGATGAGAGTCACCAGGAAGTTCTTGCATTTTTTCACACTTTCCATGGTCTCCTGTTGGTGAAATGTGAGCTTACAACCATTTCTGATCAAGGTCAGCTTGGTCTGTTTGTCCCACTTGTGTTTATGCAGCAGCTGGACCTGGATTCTCTGTATCACTGCACGTCGTCTCAAAACTGAAAAAACGCCAGCTTATGTACCCATTAGCTGTCAATGACCGACACTGTATACTAACAGTAGTCACACCCTAGACTGTTCCTGGTGACTACATCTCCATGACTACAATTTAACACTGCTGAACTGTGAAGGTAGTAATTTTATTTAAGCACTACAAAAATCTTCCTGTAATAGTGGAACAATACCAATAAGGATACAGAGTAAGGTCATAGTTTTGCTGGTCAGTCTCCTCCATGTTGTCTTGGTCAGGGGCTGCAGTTTCCGGCTGCAAATCCAAACTGGGGATGCAGCTCAGGGAAGGGACTGGTGACACTCACCTGACTGAACGTGGCTGGTGGCTCCTTCTTGTTTTCTGTGACGGTCGTGTGAATGAGGGGCTGGCTGCTCCGCTCTGCCACAGCACTGAGGGTCTGGACTACAGCTGGTTTGGAAGCTACACCAATCACCTGAACAACACAACATATGAAATCAGCCCAAAACTAAAATCAGGAAGAGACTGAAACTGAAACAGCAATAACATTAGATTTTTCATTTTTAGAAAAATGTAATTCCCTAAGTACAGTATGTAAAGTGAGCCGCATTACCTACTGTTGAGGAAGTTTCAATAACTAAATCATTTAGATGCACCAGTGCAAGTGACTGAGTCAGTGTGGAGAAGCCTGAAGAACATTACCAGTTATAGGAAACAGCACTAAGGATCAGTGAAAAGGACATGCACCAGCTCTTTGAAGTCCTAGTCAAAGATGAGGTGTCTGGTCTGTGTCAAAGTCTGTACTGAACTGTTGGCCCCTATCTTTACACAGATCTTAAACAAAGCTTATTCCAGCTCCAAAGAAATCCACCACCACAGGACTAAATGAGTACAGAGCAGTCACACTGACATCTGTGGTTATGAAGTTCTGGAGGACAGCACAAGGCCCCCTGCTGGGACCCCCGCAGTTTTCCTACAGGGCAAACCAGTTAGTGGATGATGCAGTTTTGTTTGTGGATTTCAGTTCAGTGTTCAACACAATTATTCTTGAAAAATGCTCCGGACCAAAATCACCCAGCTCACTGTGCCACACAAAGGTGGCCTACAAACGGATCACAGATTATCACAATCTCTGTGCAATAACTGTGCCAAACTAGCGCAACATCTATGCTTTTCAATTATATCAATATAGTATTAAACTAAAACTGTGCAGTAACAGTGTATTTTATCAGTAAATACAAACTGTATGTACTGTGCATCTCTCCACACACAGTATAAATACATAATGTCATTCTTCAAGCTACACATCTTTCTCTACCTGTACACTCTGCCATGTGTTGAATGATCTGTCCAGCACATGCTTTTGCACCTTCCTTGTTATTGTGTGTAACCACTGTGTAGCCACTAGAAACTGGAGTCACATTGTTTGTATGTGCAAACACACTTTACCAATAAAAATGACTGAGAAGAACCTCAATGATGTCAACATTATTAAAGACTGAAGCCTCCAGAATGATCCCACATGTGAATCAGCATATCTGAAACATCATCATTGTGTTGTTGTGAAACTGTCTTTTGTTTCAAATAGATTTTATAAAACTGGTACAGAAAAAAGTATCATTCAGGAAGTGGTACCAAAGAAAGACACTGGTATGTGTATTTAACTGTATTTCTGAGCGACATCCAGCCATAACCTTGCAACTTATCTGCTAGCTGTGGAAACTGTCAAGCAAGGTCTGTCGATCTACAAAATGGCTTGTGACCAACAGGTGAATGTACCTTAACCACAGCTGTCTTCTGGACTGGTGCTGGCTGGAAGCTGGGAGGGGCCGCCATCCTGAGCACAGTCACCTTCTCATTACTTTTACTTCCCGCTGCTGCAGTTACCTGAACTCCAGAAATGACAGCAGGATAGGACCACAGAAGTACCTCAACAAGGTTCTTACCCTTCAGTATTCAAGTAAACAAAAACAGCGTGCACACACACACACTCACCTGAGGGCCCAGAATTCTGGGTGCTTGACTGCTGACAACTCTTGGTGACTGCTGAGCCTGTGCCAAAGCCTGCTGGGAAACGAGCATCAGCTGACCACTGTCACTGCGGATCAACATCATACCTGCAACAATCAGAGTCCAAAGTCACATGCTACTAACTAACACTGAGGAGCACATCATTCACACACACTGCGCATTGTGTCTGCATCGTCTGTTGACTATTAAAATCTGAAATAAAACTAACAGTGGTCCTATCTGTCTGTCCTATCAGATTACAACCAGTGGCGTGCAGCAGCTCACCTGGTGGTATCTGAATATTGGTTGGGAGCTGTGGGGAGGCGGACGGCAGCCGAGGGACCACAGCGACTGGCTGTGGAGCCGGCGGCCTGGGTACAGTTATCACCACCGTCCTTCCTGGGGTTGTGGCCTGGTTCATGGGAACTACCTGGCTCAGAGCTGTTTTTGTTACCTGCGGTTGGCCACTAGCACTCATTCCTCCTGGTGCTGCCACCTTCGTGATCACCATGATAGCAGGAGAGGGAGTCTGAGGCCCTGCTGTGACTGTAGAGGAGGCAGGCTGGTGGCCCTGACCAGTCGTGATGACTTTAGGTGGGGCAAAGATGGAGTCACCCTTTGAGACCGCTGCAGCAGTGGGTGGGGGCTGCACAGCAGTGAAGGGTCCACATTTGGCTGGAACCTGTAATATCTTGACTTGTACAGAGGAGTCTCCGTCCCCTGCTGGCCCACAGGACTCCAGCTTTTGAGATTCAGTTACCACTTTATTTGTGGCCAGCATTATCTCTGAACAGAAGAACAATTCAATGCTATTTACTCCCAAAATGTGAAAAGAAACAGCAAGAGCTTGTTAAGGTTCAGTTCCGCAGCTATGACCAAAACCCACTGAAAAACAGTTGAATTTAAACTTCCAAACAATAATCATAAAGATAACTGTATCTTGATATGTGTTAGATAAAGATTAATAAGGTTAGTGTAGACAGTGTTCAGTTCAGCAACATCAACTACCGACATTATTCAAAAATTTAACGACGTCAATGCTGGTTGACGTGGTTAGGCTAACGAATTGAATTTGGTAGGCAAACGTTAGCTAACGCTACATGTCTAGCTAGCCGAATAAACAAGCAAAAAGCTAAAGTATTTGTTAAAATGACGCCCTTTGATTTTTGTTTGATAAATGTGAGTTGTATTTGCCCATTTAACAACCAGGTTAAGTGTCTCTACTTTCTATACATTATTGAAAAACAAGATGAACATAACTTCAACGTTAGCCCTGCTAACTAGGCGTTATGCGATTTGTTTGCTGCTACATCATGGAGTCTGTCGGTATTCTATCTAAAGGCGCCGCTTTTAGTGTTACTCCCCCCCCCTTACGTAGTGAAAATATCTTTACGATTACATTTAGAGGAAAATGAATAATCCGCGTGAAGTGAGGGGCTCACCTGTCGGAGGTGTTGAGCGGCAGCACCTGCCTGAGCTCCTCCGCCGGCGCCACCGTGGCCCCTGGAGAAACGGGCGCCATGATAAAACGCCTATGAGACTACGTCTGGAGGAAAACTGTGTAATTTTGTTTAGTATTTTGAGTGGAAAACGTGCCAAAATATATGTGATGTGAAAAAGGACACATTTTTAACGGACTCTGTTTAGACTGTTGGGGGGACGAGCCTAAGTTACCGGACACAAGCTCGTGGAGCCTCTAACAGCTCCAGAGAAGAACTGCGTCCATGTTCAAATCTATGTGAATGAATGTTTATTACATCAAATACATCACATTTCAGACTGGTTTTCAGGTCTCCCCAGAACACACTATACAGAGCTGGTTCAACATTTCAGTTTGTCTGAACTCAGTTTTATTCAAGAACATATTGACAAGATTATTGTTGAATTCAGTCCAACACTCCAGCCTGCTGATGCTGGAACAAACCAGGCTGTTTGTTAGAGTCACTGTGCGCCACCTGCTGGACACGCACGGTTCATACAGGACCTTCTTTTTCCTCCGTCATAATGATGCCTACGAAGAATTATGTTAATATTAATAATGTCATTAACGTCATTACTATTTAACCAAACCCCTGTAGAGAAGGTGAGGCTTTTAAGTTTTAAAACATCTCTGGCATTTCACTGTCAGGGTGGACAGGTTTCTTAGTGATCCACAGCTGTTTCATCAACATTTGCATAGATATATTATTATTATTGGTGAAAGAAAGAAATATTCAAAAGACACAATGAATGCGTGAAGGTGACCATTAAAGTGAACACTGAAATGAGCGATACACTTTCTTTAATAGAATAACTCAACATCCAGGTTGATCTCACAGTGAAGTGTTCTGTGACATTAAATGACTTTGATAACGAACAGCAAAGAAAGATCATGTTCAACATGTCACTGGTTAGAAGAGCTCACATCACTCAGAACATGAGGAGGAGGATGATAAAAGTTATGAGATACAGCAGAACTGAGAACTTTTACTGCAGAAGAAAACATCAGGTCAACTGTAGTTACACAACTAACCAGAGTGGTCACATCTGTGTAGCGTTCATTTTTCAAAATAAAACAAACAAAACATTTATAATTTTGTCAATAATTCAATCATCTGTTTCCAAAATCAAATGTGCTCAAATCAGCTGGATAATTAAATTTTGTTGTGAACTGTTTGGTTTAAAGAAATTAAACAAAGCCATTCATATTGTTGGTTAAAATGTGTGTATGTATAGGTGAGATACAAGCAAAATGTCCAAAGCATACTATCTCTATTATTTACAGTAGATATATGTGATATTTACTGTTATGGTATTAGCTCAGTATCAATATGCAATGTGTTAGAGGTGCTTTTATTTTGAAATTGCACAGAAGCAACCCACTCAGTGGATAGTGATGTAATGACGTAGAGATGTGAAGTGGCTTCTGACATGTTCCGTTCAAATGATATTAAATGATTTTAATAAGTCAGTGGATTTGTTGTTATGCTGATGTTTGGCCACTTGAGGGCTGCAGAACTAAGTCTAACCATCTGCCATCCCATCATGTCATAACACTGTCAATGTTTCATGTGAATCAGTATCACATAGGATACTCAGCCATGTTTCTAACCCTGTCTGTGTAACGTTAGAGGATTTGAAGCTTTAATAAAACGTCTCGAGAGCTGTAGTGTCTCTTTAATCCACACACTACAAACTCTGTCCTTGTTACGACTCTATATAACTGACGAGTTGATGATGGTGAACCCTCTACCTCCGTCCTCCCAGCAGATGTAGGACTAACTCCTCATCTTCAGCCAGAGACAGACCAGTGTCCAGAACTTCGTGCTCCTCGTCCTTCTGCTGCCTCAACTTCTTCTTCTGTGCTTTGAGCTCCTCTTCCTCATCATCATCACCGCTTTGCTTCCGTTTAGCTGACTCCATCTGCGCCTCCTCCTCCTGCTCAGAGGACACCTTGTCAGGGTCCGGCAGGGTGTCCGGATCAAACTCGTCCTCGCTGTGATTGGCCAGATAGGCCACCACCTCGTCCTCCTCGTCCTCCTTCTGTGCATGCTGCTTACTGGCCTCCCTCCTGGCCGCCTTCGCCTTCAGCCTCTGCTCTCGGTGCTTAGCTTTGATTTTAGAGCTGTACACCTGCTTGTCAAACTGGTCCTCGTGTTGTAGCCTCTCTCTGGCCTTCTGCACACTGATACCCGAAACCTGATCCTCCTCTTCCTCCTCCTCAGCAGTCACTGCCCGTTGGACCGGCGGCCACAGCTGCACAGCCTCTCCGTCCTTACTAAAAGCCACTTTGGTGTTGACCTGGAAGTTTCTCTTGAGGACCTTTTTGGCCTCTTTGAACTTTGTCTCTTTTGAGGTTTTCTTCTTTGAGCCCGTAGCGGGCTCCTCCTCACTCTCCTGGTCCCCTGCCACATTGAAGACGTCCTTTGTTTTCACTTTCAGCAGGTCAAAGTCCCTCAGATCATCCTCGTCCTCGCTTTCATCTGCGCCCTGCAGTCGCGTCCTGAACTCATCGTCTGGAACGTCCTCTTCATCACCACTGTCCTTGTCCTCCCCTGAATCCTCTGACTCTGAGCCTTCACCTCCCTCCACGGGAGCGTCACCTTTCAGCTGGACCTTAAAGCTCCTCAGCTCTTCCTCTTCATCAGACTGCTGCTCCTCCCCTCTCTGGCCGCTGCTCTCGGTCCTCTGCGCCTGGGCTTTGTTTAAGAAGCGCACCCTCGGGGCCACGGCGAGGCCCAGAGAGACGGCGTACTCCTGAAGCTGCAGTTTAAAGACGTCAAACACCTCTTTGTTCTTCATCAGGTAGATGGAGCGCAGGTAGGAGACAAAGCACCTCTGGGCTCTCTCCTTCTGCTCCTTCTCCTGCGCCAGGAACGCCTCCAGCTTCTGCTGCACATTCTGCAGCTTGTCTGGGTTCACCTGGAATAAACCACAGTGACATCAATCAGTACATATGTCCACTGCTCTTCTGTTGTTGTAACACTCAAATCTTTTGTGTGTTGCAATTCAAGGTTCCATGAGGAGAAACTAGTAGAACTATGGAGCCACACAGTATATAGAGGCCAACAGACCAATGTTGTTTATGTACTGGGAACAAATGACTGCTATAAGTGAGCTGGTTCATTCAAATAACAAAACAATGCATCAAAATGAGCCACCTGTCAGAACATACATTAGCTCCAACATTAGTGATGTTTATCAGAGAAAGAAGAAATCATATTTCATTCTCAAACAAACCATCGTAAAGTAACAATGAGTACTTACACTTTTGGTACATTCATCAAGTATTCTTTATACTATTTTTATATTTTGAGTTAAAAAAAACTTGCAGGACTTTTAATTGTAATAGAGTATTTCCTCATTATTGTAATGATACTTTTACTTGAGTTAAAGTATTTGTTTCATCACTGAACTGTTTTTACTGGAACTGCTTTCCAGTGAAGAAATTGTCCCTGCACAAACTGCTGACAGCGATATTCTGTTCAGCTCCATTAAACTGGAGTGGACGGAGAAATCTCACTGGTCTCTGAACCTGGAAAATCAAACCTAAACTACCCACGTGAGCAGGTGACACTGAGGATAAGAGAGCACACTTAACAATACTGTCTATTTTTAAGAACTCAAGTCAGCTGACCATGTAAATATATTTTAAATCAATCACAAAGACAAAAAGCACTGTAAGAAGATTTAAATGTTTCACATCCACATGCGAGTGAATCTCACTTATGTTGCCTCCCTGCTGACAGAAAACTAACTCAAACTGAGGTGCACTTGCACGTTTTCCACTAGACTCATGCACAGGCCCAACCAACCTGTCTGTAGCTTGTTGCTCGTCTTGTCTTCACTCTCTCTGCTTCCCACACAACCGGTCGAGGCAGATGGCCGCCCACCTGAGCCTGGTTCTGCTGAAGGTTTCTTCCGTTACAGGACTTTTCACCACCTCCTAATGCTGCTCAGGAGGGATTTGTTGGGTTTTCTATATAATTCACTAAGGTCTTAACCTTACTGTGTCTGAACTGCAGAGCGGCCACCACCAACTACACAGGCTGAACCAACCACAGGTGAGGTGAGTGGTGCTGCACTGGGTCATTTCTGTCACGTGTATGTGGTGTTGCTGTGTATATTTGAGGTCTCACCTGGATCTTATTGATGGGAACCTTCTTCTCCTGCAGCTGGCTGACCATGCCTTTCTCTTCTGAAGGGAGCAGCAGCAGCAGGGCCTCTCCACCCTCCTTGTACCTGGCGGTCCGGCCCACCCTGTGGATGTAGGTGTCCGCGTCCTCGGGACAGTCAAACTGCAGCACCCAGTTGACAGCGGGGAAGTCCAAGCCTCTGGCGGCGATGTCCGTGGCGAACAGCACAGCGTTCTGCTTTTTGAGGAAGTCGTTGTAAACCTCCACCCTCTTCATCTGCTGCTGCTTGCCATGCAAAGCCAGCAAAGGCATGCCGGGTCTGAGGCGGCATAAGGCCCGGAACAGGTACTGCACCTCCTTGCAGCACGCAAAGAAGACTATGACCTTCTTCTTCAGGTGGCTTCTGATGAAGGAGTAGAGCATGTTGACCTTCTGGTGGAGCTCACACACCACGTAGCTCTGCTCCAGCGTGGCCGGCGTGCTGAACTTGGCCTTCTCGTGAACCCACACGTACTCTGGGTCTTTGAGGCTGAGCCGTGCCAGGTCTTTGACAGACTTGGTCTGCGTGGCGGAGAACAGCAGCGTCTGTCTCGACTTGGGAAGGTTCTCCACAATCGCGTTTAGAGTGTCAGCGAAGCCCATGTCCAAAATGCGGTCCGCCTCATCCAGGACTAGCATGTGGAGGTTGGAGGCGTGGAAGGCGGCCGTCTCGTCCATGTGCTGGAGCAGACGACCCGGGGTGCAGATGACGATGTTGCTGCGGGGGATCCTCTCTGACTCGCTCTTCAGGTCCTTCCCGCCGATGATGAGTCCCGCAGAGAACTCGTGGTTCTTGCCCACCTTACGCAGGACCTCGAAGGTCTGGTAAGCGAGTTCTCTGGTAGGGGATATAATGAGAGCACCGAGGCCATCCATGGAGCTCCACTGTTGCCGGTACAAACACTCGAGCACCGGTATAAGGAAGGCTAAAGTCTTCCCGGAGCCTGTCTTAGCCGCGCCGAGGACATCTTTACCTTGCAAGGTGAAGCCTATCGTCTGTCTCTGGATCTCTGTGGGCTGTCTGCACTGGGCCTCCTGCAGACCTAGCAAAGTTTTCTTTGAAATAGGGAAATCGGAAAACTTGACCACCTCTTTGGTGTTGATGTCGCCGTACCTGCTGACCAGTCTGTCGATATACTCCCGTTCGACCTGCCACTCGGGCTTCTTCTTCTGCGCGCTCTCGCGTTTCACTCGCGCTTTCGTCTTGTTGTACTTTTTCTTCCATTTCTCGAAGTTTTTGACAGGGTCGACGGCGTCTTTCATCTTCAGGGGTTTCGGCTTCTTTCCGAACGAGTTTGAGCCTTTTTTCTCCATAATGTATGCGAGAACAACCAAAAACAGGGTTTACATAGGAGTAGAACATACAACTCACACAGCGTGGAGAAAGCAGCTTTTCGTCGCTCTCACGATGACGTAACTATCACGCGACACCGGTTTTTGCCACATTTATCATTTTGTCCTGAAATTTACCTGTCAGGCTGTTCACCATCGCTCCGGGATAATATATTATACTATAGTATATTATAATATAATATAATATATTCTTCTATCTTTTCACACGAAGCCTCCAACACACTGACTGACTACATTGCCCAAACTGCACATCTTGTTTATCCGTAGATAAATTATTGTACAGTACTTCTGTTTCCTTCGGTTTTAACACATTGCAGCGGTGTCAATTCCAGCGGCAGTGATTCCTCTACCGTCGAGTCTGACTGTGTCACTGTTTACTTGCTATTTCACCTGCTAGTTGTCTACTCAGCTTTCATGTTGTTTGTTTCTCCTTAAAGGGAACCGGCGACACTTCCGGATCACGTACCGCAAAAAAAAAAAAAACACACCACATCCACGGAAGTTTTATACACGCAATTTCAAAATAAAAACACAACATGTTTATCAGCTCAAAACGTCCAGTGGTCAGGTGCAACAAAATCCAAGAAGAAAATTTAAAATAAAAGATATTACATAAGTATGTGTATGTGTTACTAATGTGACAAATCATTGTAATGTAAAATACCTTTACAATAGAAAAGCTATAAACAATTGACATTAATGATCATCCTGTTATTCAAGTGTCCCATGCAACTCATGATAAGAATGCAGGGATGTAAATAAGCTGTACTATACTTAAGTACAATTTTGAGGTACGTGTACTTTAGCAAATCCATTTTATGTTGCTTTTCCTCAGTTAACAGGAAACTATTGTACTCCAATACATTTAGTTGATATTTTTAGTTTCTATTTACTTTGCAGATGCAGATTCTCAGTACAAAACATAATCGACTAATAAACAATAATGAGTTATTATAGATTAAAAACATGTCAGTAGATAAAGTCTTTAAAATCAGCCCCCCTTTTGTGGTGTTTTTGTTCCACACAAAGTCTTACATATTCCATTAATTAATTCTTTGCCACATCATTGAAAGTTTGCAGAACAAATCTGGACTAGACTTGTACATTTATCAACTGTATTGAATTAAATGGTGTTTAAAATACATTGTTTTCTCAGTGACGTATTTTTACACTTTGGATATAGAAATCAAAGTATTAAGAGGCTATTAACTGAAGATACTACATCACTTAAATATACGTACATTGTACATTCGTTAAACACGTTTTAATTTGAAGGATTTGGCCGGAAATGTGCTGTCCGAGCTGACAGTAGTCTGCGCTCACCTGATCAATAGAGAGGGCAGATGATAAACAAGAATTAGGACAGATTATTTTGCACAAACCAACTGAATTTTCGCCAGCTGAGGCTCGCTAACATCCCCGCAGTCCCTATGCTAGACAAGGCATGGCCGAGAGACAGGACAATGAGGTAATATTTGCTGTAATCTGCATTAAGAAGCTCAGAGGCTGCATTAGTTGGGAGATAAATAGCACATTTTACATTAGTTAGGCTGTGTTTCAGAACTCGACAAAGTTCGCTTGAAAGTGAGTTATAAATAAAAATGTCCCTAGCAAACAGATCTGTGGTGACATGTGGGCGGAGGGGAACTTAAGCTACGTTAGCTGTACGTTAGCACAACAGCTAGCGGTACTTGCCAAGCTATAAATGAACGTTAGATGTCAGCTACATTAAAGTGTGGAGATTTTTGTGTGTATCTGGTCTGTTAGATTAATGCAAATGAAAGACAAAAGTGGTTGATGTAGACCATCTTGGCAAGTTTTTTTTAATGCAGCGCCAAATTAGCTTAATTGATAAAGACTTTAGTGTTGCTTAGTTCAGTAGCAAAAATGTATCGTAGTTAATACATTGTGCTTCACGTTTTGCAAATTAGTTCGGTCTTTTGATGAACTCGGCGCATAAGTTACTCTTAAAATGATCAAATAAATGAAATCTTAACTTGAAAACTCGCACACATGCTAGCGTGCAGGTGGAACGTCATGAGTTAGCTAACAGGAAAACTGTTAAGAAAAAGAGGAACTGGATTGAAGACTATGCTACCAGTCGGTGGACTGTACTTTTACTGAGTTTAACAGTGGACTCCAGAATTCATAGAAGTCCCTAAATGAACATATGTGGCAGCTGTTTAATTTAGCTAGGGGGGGAACTGTTAGATATTTAAAATTGTCAGATTTATAAATGGAGTTTGGTGTAGAAAATATGCAGATCATAAACAATCGTAATATTATTCAAAAGTATTCTGCTCACATTAGTTTATCATATTTTTTGTAAACTCTTTTGTACTACAATTTGCACATATCTAACAACATTATTAGTGTTATTTGCAGTGTTTTATTAAAATAGTAAGACTGTCTTGTGACCTCTGTTGTGTGGGTTGTCACATCTCTTCACTAGCTCATAAGCAGTAATGCTGTCACACAGTCTCTTGTTGCAGGGCAGCAGAGATCTGGACAAATCTCTTGCACTCACCAAGCGTTTCTTTTCATTAGGTGGAAGAGGCTGACCAGATCTACCTGCTGATGAAGGAGGACTATCGCATTTCTAGGAATGTGCGTTTGGCCTGGTTCCTTGGTAAACTCAACCAAGTCATCTGGCCGGCCTCGAAGCCTGAACTGGTGAGTTAATCCTGCCTGTTCATATTTTTTCCTGTCCCAATTGTACCAATAGTGAAAAGTGGCAAATGTTTAATTACAGATGGCTTGTGCAAGTGATATGTCACTTTTGACTGTTTTATTGATGATTTCCTTTGTTAATGGAAAAAAAGCTGTCCAGACCTACAAGGACCTATGTAAAAAAAGTAATTGCTAAATCATGAATGAACTGTGATCAACCATGTTTTTTGGAAAGCTGAATTGAATTTCTCTAGCTACACCCAGGTCTGATTACTGCCAGAGCTGTTGAATCAAGAAATCAGTTAAATAAAATTTGTGTGACAAAGTGAAGAAGAAGAATCTCAAAAAGTAACACTTCATGCTGCGATCTAAAGAAATTCAACAACAGATATTAACAAATATTCTGTGGAATGACAAGGCTAAAGTTGAACTTTTTGAAAGGTGCGTGTCCCATTACATCTGGTGTAAAAGTTAAAGCACTTCATAAAAAGAACATCATACCAACAGTCAAACATGGTGGTGGTAGTGTGATGGTCTGGGGCTGCTTTGTAACTTCAGGACCTGGACGACAATTCTGTGATTGATGGAACCATGAATTCTGCTCTCTACCAAAAAATCCTTAAGGAGAATGATCGACCTTCACACTTGGGTTCCTTACCAGAAAAATGATCCAAACACACCAGCAAGTCCACCTCTGAATGGCTAAAAAAAAAAAAAAAAAAAAATTAAGGTTTGGGAGTGGCCTAGTTTAAGTCCGAACTTATGTCTGTCTGAAATAGTGATGGGTCGTTCGCGAACGAGCCGGCTCTAAGAGCCGATGCTTTGTAGAGAGCCGGAAGAGCCGACTCCCGTCGGGTAGAGCCGAATCTTCAGCCATTCTGCTCAGCTCTGCTGAGAATCCATGCAGGCAGGAGCGGGACTTTATTTTGATGGGCACACTATGCGGCCAATCACATGCAAAGACAGACTAGGATCATACCATTATGTGAAAGAAGGAAGTGTAGTGGTACAGGCCAGGTGCATGGAGCAACGTGGAGACTTAAATGCAAGTGCGTTGCGAAAAAGTGAATAAATAAGCAAAAAATTCTGAATGCCAACCTGCAGTAAAGACTTTTATATAAAGTGTCATAATGTTAAGACTTTACTGTGGTTCTGTGTTCAGTTGTTCGGTTAAAGGTTTGATTAAAATGTTAAATGGTAACTGTATTTTTTTTGTAATATATAAAAATGAATAAAAAATAAGGCATTTATGAAAACACTGAATAAAAATTGCTTACCAACACACAAACCATTCATAATTAGGCTAAAATATAAGGCTCCGAGCGATGCTAAATGAAGAGCCATTTGGGAGCCGAGCCAAAAGAGCCGAAGCTTTGCAAAGAGCCGGACTTCCCATCACTAGTCTGAAATGCTGTGGCATGACCTTAAACATGCCAACCATGCTCGAAAACCCTCCGATGTGGATGATTTAAAACAATTCTGCTAAGAAGAAGGTGGCACAACCAGTTATTAGGTTTAGGGGCAATTACTTTTTCACATAGGGCAAAGCTGGTTTTGACAGTTTTTTTCCTTAATAAATAAAATTATCACTTAAAACTGCATTTTGTATTTATCTTTGTGTAAAATCTAAATTTGTTTGTTGATCTGAATCATGTAAGTTTGACAAAAAAAATGAGGAAGGGAGCAAATACTTTTTCACAGCACTGTAACATTATAACTGATACATGATTGATCCCCTTGGGGAAATGATTCACCAGTATCCAGCCTGAGTCTCACTCTGTTGGCTACTTTCCCATTTACTGTAACAATATCAAACTGAGGCTCTGTGAATAAAAATTGTTGTAATTCCTATGTTGCTAAGATAAGAGAAGATAAGAAATCAATGACAACTCAAACGGACTATAGTGCAATTGATTGACTGACTGATTTATTGATTGATCGACTTATTGATTGTCTTTGTACTGTTGATGTTCTTTACAGTTATTTTCTTT
This sequence comes from Sandelia bainsii, assembly GCA_032362345.1. Classification (NCBI taxonomy): domain Eukaryota; kingdom Metazoa; phylum Chordata; class Actinopteri; order Anabantiformes; family Anabantidae; genus Sandelia; species Sandelia bainsii. Next base: position 1,293,103 of record JAUMHL010000021.1, on the reverse strand, counting down.
TTCTTTCTTCTGTTTCTGTAACAATACAATTTCCCCAGCACAGGACAAATAAAGTCTTATCTTATCTCTTATGTTGTTCATCTGGACTGTAGTTGCCTTCCTATGCATACAGTACATGGTATGCATTAAGAGATAACACTGATGTAACCAATGTTTTCTGGACTTATTAATGTTGTGAATGTTTAGTCGCTGATGTCTCCTCTTCGTTCCGTCACACTACAGCTGAACTCTGAGAATGAACTTGACTTGCTGAGCATCTTACCTAAAGGATGGCAGCCAGATTTCTCCACCACTATGTACCCCTGCATGTTGATGCCATCCACCCGGGCCACCTTCCTGGCCCGGAGGTATCGTTTCATCATCGAGCTGGACCTCAGCCCCTCCACAGGGATTGTGGTAAGACTTCAACACAGTTTGTTAGCTTCCTGAACGTACGTACGCTGTTTTGACGTACTGAGATTGAAAAGTGATTTGCATGTTTGTGTCATTTACAATCAAGGATAGTTTGCTTCAGCTCATTGCAGAAATGTTTTCTTAATTTGAGTTGTGTTTTATTTCCCGTTGCTACAGGATGACAGCACAGGAGAGATGATCTTCGATGAGGTTTTTCATGCCTTATCGAGGTGCCTGGCTGGTCTGACTCAACCATTCAAAGTCCCCGGAACTGATCAGCTTTTCAAGCCTAAGATCTTTATCACTATCCTGGCGTATTCATCAATTATTGGCCTCACTTCTCATCAGGTCCTATTTTTTAAAACTGTACTTGTATTCGCTTGTTTTAATTTCTGTGTGGTGCATAAAGCTGCTGTGGGTGTTGCTACAGTCCTCTCATAGTTCCCCCTCCTCCCATACAGGTTTTGGTACAGGGATGTCAGCTGGATAGAACAGACCTGGATGAGTTCCTCCATCACATCTATCAGCAGCTCAGGGCAGTGGAGAGCAACATCGCAGAAGTCCTCCATCGGCAGCATGAACAGGCATGTGCACATCAACAGAATTTACAGTATACTTGATAGAACAGTGGAACTACAATTTTCAGATGAATCCTTTGTCAACAATGTCAGTATTGTTAGTGTCAGTTAGTTACTCAGATCTATTGTCTTAGTCACTATTATACTAAGGTAGGTACAGTCTAAGCACCTTAGTATTGTATTCAAACCAGCTTGAAAAAATTCTTAGCCATTCCTTCAAGAAAAATAGAGATTTTCTTTTAAAATGTTATTATGGCTCCACGCCGGCAACAGGTGTGGCTGGAGGCCGGAGCTGTTTTCAGGTCGTCCATCTCTCTGAACTGATTAGATTTTAGTGGTCAGAGTGAGTGAGTGTGTGAGTGTGACCTTGTGCCTGTCCCATTCTTTTTAATGCAATATCTCAGGAACACATGAAAGGAATTTTATTACATCTGACACAAATATATATTTACTGATCTCCTAAATTTAGATTATCTGGAGTGCTGATTCTTTAAAGACTTGTTCATGGTCTGGTTTAAAGACTGTAGGTGAACTTGTGCCTGAGGCCCTGTTTGGTTTACAGTTGTCACCATATGCATCTACACCAAGCCAGTGTGATGGGCGGCATGATAGCTCAGTGGGTAGAGCAGTCGTCTCCCAACCCAAGGGTTAGCGGTTCGATTCTCAGTCCCAGC
>JAUMHL010000021.1:1261413-1291358 GCA_032362345.1 Sandelia bainsii | reverse complement strand
GCTGACACAGGTCTAGCAGCTGTCCAAACAACAATTTCCCCAAGGGGATCAATAAAGTGTTAATTATTATTATTAATTATTATTATTATTATTAAATATTCAGTGGTCTTAAGTGTTAATGAAGACATACACTGATGTATTTACTTTTCATTGTGCCTTTAGTCTGTGGAGCCAGTCCAAAATCCAGTTCTCCATTGCAACAACATGGATGAGCAAGCCCACAGGAAGCAGGGCATCTCCATGGTGTCAGCGGACACGGGTCTGGTCAGCATGGTACGCCAGGGCATTCTGGCCCTTCAGCTGCTTCCCCCTAATTCAAGTGCAGGTAGGTTTTGTCATTAAGATTGGGAGTTGCTTTCTGTCCAAGTTGCAGAACTGTTTCCTAAAATGTTTTTCAACAAGTCCAAGCATCCTGTCTCAGCATCCACACTCTTTCAACAACCAGAGCTATGAGTGCACAGCTACTGCAGCTTTTCACCCAGACAGCCTCATTTTCTCACTGCACTTGTGGTGTGTGTGTGTTTTAAAGTTGAGCTCTCAACACCATTTTTTGACAGGGTGACATCTTTATTGTTTCTCTCTTTCTGACTTTGTCACACCCCAGTTTCCACAGTGCACTGCTGTTAGAAAAGTGTAAAAGCCTCAGGATGTTTCAAATAAACTAGGTCATACTGTACATCGTACAGGATGGGCTGAAAAGCCTGCTGTCACAGCCTCCTTCTGTCTACCACCCAGTGTCTTTAGGATGTTCCTGTAGTCTCAGTGTGATGAACTGTACGAATGGGGAGAACAGCAAACACCATCCACACACCAATCACTGCCTAAAGTGTATGAACTATTTCTCACAGCTGAGGGAAATGACTCCTTTGAAGTATAACAGCACATCATATGACTTCATCATATATCATTAGTAGAAGATAGAGTTAGTAATTGAACTTGTGTGTTCCAGGTATCATTATAATAACAGATGGAGTGACTAGTGTTCCGGATGTGGCTGTGTGTGAAACCCTGCTGAATCAGCTCAGGAGTGGAACCATTGCCTGCTCCTTTGTGCAGGTAAAGACCATAACACCTTGATCTTACTGGCATAGCTAACATAGTTTTTAAAGTGGAATGCCACATATATTAGTGAGAGTGTGTTTCCATTTTTTACTGTGGGCAACGGCAATTGATTTTCTCAGATTGTCATTCTGCATTGTGCTTCCAGGTTGGTGGTGCATACTCCTACGACTGCAGCTTTGGATACATCCCCAACGTAGAGCTGATGAAGTTCATCTCATTAGCCACCTTCGGCTCCTACCTGCCCAGCTGTCCTGAAGTGGACATGAACAGTCAGGAGATGAATGCCTACCATAAGGCCTTCTTAACCTATTCCTTCCTCAAGACCCCTGAGTCGATGAACTCGGAGTACTTCTGTGGTGAGATGCGGAACCAAATTATTGCCATAATTGAATTACATTAGCTACTGAATACCATATCTTTAATTTCATTTAATCACTACTGAATATTTAGTGTAGAAATTTAAAAGAAACAGAATGCAGTGCACTCAAATATTTGACTTCGAAAACCGTGATCAGACATGCTCTCAATTTTACTTTCACTGAAATGTTCAATCCTCAGTCGAAGTTCAGCTGTTTTAAAATGATATTTTCCTCACCATACAGATTTAATTAAGAGTTTTTTTTACTTTGCATAGAAAAAGCTGTATTCAAGATGCTATTTCAATAAGCTTAATTCAGAATATTATAGCAATGATTTGCTTCCATAGTGGCTCAAATACATATTTACTATACTTGCACATTTATGTACATATGCACCCCTGAGTTACAAACCACCTTAATTAAAACATGCAAAAGTAAAAATTGTATTGTTAGATTTGAAATTTGTGAAATGCATTTACATTTTATTTTAGTAACAATAACAACAAAACAGATCATTATATTCACATAGAACAATGCAACCCAAATTTAACTGAATACAATTTGTTACTACATATTTGTTTTGCTTATTATCTGAAAATTACATTTACATTTCAGTGTTTTTAAAACAAACTTGTCTGAAGCATAAATGATAATGGTCCTAACACGGAGCCTTGGTGAACCCCAAAGACTTCAATTTAGAATGTTATTTATTTATTTAAACATACCATGATGTATTTCCTAATAACCATCAACCGTAGTTGATGGTGAAATAAAAATCACTTTTTCTTCTTTTTGTTGCAAAATTCTTCAGCAAACTGGGGTTGAGTGTCCAAAAGGGTTTAATGCTGTCCAACATCAACCAAAGCAACAATCTCATAGACTCATGGGCTACGGACCCAGTCTCCCTAGTCCATGTGTCTATGAGATGATGATGCTGGTATTACCTCTGGTACAGGGGACACTTCCCATACAGACTGAAAAATGCCGCCAGTAGACTCAGTGCTTGTTTGCCTGTTAGCATGTTAGCTTGTGGATATTACTTTTATGATTCCTGCTTGCTGCAAACTTTGTTAAGGCTCTGTGCTAAAGCTTGCTTAAATATACACGTTTTAATAAATGTACATGTTAGTGTTAATTATTTTGCATTTTGATTTAAGTACTTGTCTCCAGGTCATTTCTTACATCTGCTTCTGTCAGTACAGCATACATACAAGTTCGTATTTGTTATTTAAGGTGAAAAAACACATCAACATAACTGACATATTGAGGCATACTTGTATAACTCATAACTGTTTAACTTAAGAAAAAAAAACTGTGTATTCTTACTGGTGTTGATGAAAACCATTTCATGCTTTGTAGTGTCTCAGCACAGACTGTTCAATGAGTACCTGGTGTCAGCCAGTGGAAACCCTGCCCTGGTAATTAGGAGGAAGAAGCACACAGAGAAGGAAGTCCATGCTCATTTAATCAGTGTGGTGTCTGTGCGACTGAGAGAGGGCTACACAATCAGAGACATCAACCTCAGCAAAGGTAAATGTCTGTCTTTACCAAAAGTTTCAGATGTTTGAAAAGTCCAAGAGCAAATAGTTCAAAAAGACAGTGCAGTGTGAGACCTTTCTTCTTGTTGAGAATGATCCTCCTGCTTTCTTCAGGTGGGACTCAGCTGGAGGTGAAGCTGGTTCTGTTATGGAAACACAACATGCACATTGAGTACCTGGCAGCCGCCTCCTGGCCTCTGGACCCGGCCAAGAGAACCACGAGGGTGGAAGTGACGATGGAGGGAAGCTACGACATCCTGCATGACATCAGCTGCACGCAAAGGAAACCCATCACCAGCCCATACCGCACCTCCGTCATCCGTCGCTTCTGGAACACACTGCAGAGGTACAACATGTGATACTAGAGGCTGTGTTCAATCAATATGTCGGCCATAAAAGAAAGTTTGAATCCTATTGGATATATTGTTTATTAATTGCATGTGCTGTGTGTCCTTCCAGCATCAACCAGACTGATCAGATGTTGGTGCACCTCCAGTCATTCAATTCAATTCCTGAGAACTACACGATTCCTGAGAGCACTAAAAACGGAGTTCCTCTGTTCTACATCCCTCCTGGCTCTACTACTCCGGTACTTCTACTTTACTGCTTACCTACTTTACTACTATATCATAGTTATCCTACACACATCCAGCTAAGAGGATCCAGCTCTATAGAAACAACACAGAATGTTCAGAAGGATAAAGAAGAAGCCCAGAGTAACAGCTGCTAAAATCTTTAAGCTGGAGTTGGTTAGCATCTTTGTCTGCAATACATATATCATGTATCAATATTAAAATCATTAGACCCTAATCCAGCTAGTGAACTAGCAAGTTATAGAATAGACAGGAGGAAAAAATAATTTGCAGTAAAGGTGTCCAAGGTGACACCTTGAACACTGAGGCTGCTGCTGTTATATTAGATTTTTTAAAAAGTTCCTGGCAGTAATTAAATTAATGATGGCTCCTGCAGATTCCACATTTTTAATCTCAGTGGACTTGCCGAAATCCTTGTCTCTGCTTTTTCTTCTGTTGTCTTACCTTATTTTAACTGAACATGTCTCCTCTTTCTGTTTCCAGGTCCTGTCCTTGCAGCACAGTGGATCCAAAGACTCCTCTCAGTCCCAGTTTGCTTCCTACTGGAAGCCCATCCTCTCGATGGACGCCACCTTCTGGCAGAGATGGCTGCACATGCATCGCATCACTATCATCCTCGAACATGACATGTGAGAATTACCTAGTGTTTTATTATTTAAAGATGTTTTACACAGCCTATAAACAGCTTCAGTAGAACTGATTAGACTAGATAGATAGCGTATTGTACTTTACGATTCTGTACTTCTGTGCTTTCCTCAGCCATTCATATGTCAGATCCTCATTACATGAATCATTTTGTCTCTTTAGGCCTGTCCCAAAACACCTGCACACGGCTGGAAACAACGGACGCTACAGCACCATTCAGTGTCGCATCTCCCACTCCACCCTCACATCACTGCTCAGGGACTGGAGCAGCTTTGTGCTGGTGGAAGGTTACTCATATGTTAAACTTATATACAGGTGAGACAGCAGAAACACCTACTGAAATCCTACCAACTTAAATCATGCTGTTTATGAATCAGTCTGGTGATATCAGTGTGTTTGCATTGGAACTGGTGGTAGATGATATTTATTTAGCATCTTAATAAATCCCCTCAAATTGGAAAGGTTTGCAGTGAAAACTGTGTTCTAAGCTGGATGAAAGCCCTTAAATCATTCTCAACCTCAGTGTTTGGATGCCTCAAATAACTCTGAGATAAATTTGAGGGTCTAACAAAGTGATTAAAAATGTAAAGAAAGATATAAAATCTAAAGGCAGAAAATCCTCCTTTCAGCTTAGAACACACACCTGAGGCCAAGATGTTGGCCTGACCTTGGAACCACTGTCCGTGCTTTTGTTCGTTAAAAAGACACATTCATGCCACACCAAGAAAACTGAGTTTCAGTAAATTCTGTCTCCTCAGTTCATCTGACCAGCCTCCCACATCCTTCTACCTGGTCCGTGTCATCTCCAAGGCGCCCTGCATGGTGTTACGTCTGGGCTTCCCTATTGGTACACCAGCCCACATCAGAAACAAGGTACTGAGAGTCAAACATACGCCATGTACAGGAGACACTTGTACAAACCAGTGTCTCTGCAGCAGATCCCGCCTTAGCGAACACAGTCATTTCATTATCCTGAACAAAGTTAACAGAATGTTACAACAGGCTGGTTCTGCTTTGTGTGTTTCCTGTTTGTGTTTAGCACATTGGACTGAATATTGTCTTATTTGGTAGATGTATGCACACTGTGATATTGTCTGTGCTGCAACCCATTGTGATGTCTGCGTTGTTGTCGTCAGATTGTGGACGAGCTGCGCGAGCAGATACTCAAACTTCGGTTCCCTCATCGCGTTCAGAACAAAGAAGCCACTCCCAAGACCAAGAGGAAGATAATTGGCCACCCATCTCCATCCAAATCTCCCTCCATTCCTGCTCCCAAACCTGCGCTGTCGGACAGGCCGTGTGTGGTGGTGCTCAACAAGCCTCTGGAGAAGCTGCTCATAAGGTCAGGCCTCATGATAGTAGCTCACTGTGACAGCGCATCATGTGAACAAACAAAGAGCAGTTGTTAGAATTCCCTTTTTAAAAGTATTGGTTACGACATCTTTGCAGGTATGAGAAGCTGCCGCTGGACTTCAGGACTCCCTTTATTTTCAACATGGATAACTTTCTGCAGCCCTCCAACAGCGCCGTGCCCCTCAGCATGGCAGCTAACCGGACAGCTTCCTCCACGCTGGCCTCTCTGTCCCGTTACTTCCTGCACCAGCGCTGGGTGTGGGCCGTGCAGAGCAGTCAAGGACCGGCTGTAGCCATGCAGGCTGTGGCCCACATCCTGTCCATGCTGTCTGAGTGAGTTGACGCACATTTTGTTGGGACCACATTGAAGTTAGTACTTTCAGTGTCTTGATTAAAATACAGTGTCTTGAAAAACTATTCATACCCCTAGAACTTTTCCACATTTTGTTACATTACAACCACAAACTTACACAGTAGCGCATCATTGTGAAAAGAAAAGTGTGGGGTGCATTTGTGTTCAGCCCCCCTGAGTCAATACTTCATCAAACCATTCTTCTTTACAAAATCCAGCTCAGTCAGATTGGATGGAGAGCATCTGTGAACAGCAATTTTGGAGTCTTGGAGCCACTGATTCTCAATAGGATTTGGGTCTGGACTTTGACTGGGCCATTCTAACACATGAATATGCTTTGATCTAAACCAGGGGTGTCACATCCTGGTCCTCGAGGGCCACAATCCTGCTTGTTTTCCTTCCCTTCCCTACCCATTGCTGATTACCTGGTTCAGGTGTTTTGAGTCAATCAGAAGCTGTAACTGCAAGGATGGTTTGGCTCCCCTGATCTAAACCATTCCATTGTAGCTCTGGCTGTATGTTTAGGTTGTAGTCCTGCTGGAAGGTGAACCTGCGCCTCAGTCTCAGGGCTTTTTGCAGCCTCTAACAGATTTTCTTCCAGAATTGCCCTGTATTTAGCTCCATCCACTGCCAAAACTTTTGATCACTACTGCAAACATAACAAACTGCTACACAGTGAATGTTCAAGAAAGTATTTGTTTGGTGATAACTGAGGTGACCTGAGCTCTGTTGATGTCTGCAGCATCCGTATGTCAGAAGGCTTTCACTTCGCTGCCAGTGGAGAGGGCATCGTAAACATGGTGATCGAGCTGCCAATGAAGGTAAAGAACAGCAGGACAGCAAATGTTAGGTTTTCACTGTTTGCACCATACGGTTGGTTTCATCCTATATTATACTGCACATTGCTGTAGTGTACAAGTACATTTATGTGCAGTGTCCTTTATGAATTTCATTTCTGTCCTCAGGGCATGTCAGGAGAAACGGACACAGAGTTTCACTCTTGCATCGTTCAGTACATCCTCTTTCCTCCTCAGGCTACCTCTACTAAGGACAGGTGTGGCTCAGAGTGACCATCTTTATAACACACACTTCTCTAAAGACTGATTAGATTGAATGGGGTGCTGACCCTGCTTTACATTACAATCAAACCTGCACATATTTTGTGTAATTGGGATTGTAATGCTTATATTTTATAGCTTTGCTGCCTTTTGTCTTTCATGGGACGCCAGCTTCTCCACTGATGATGACAATGACACCGAGGTGGAGGCTGTAGACGTGGACACAGAGCTGAACCTTGTGACAGAGTGCTGGGTAGAACCTCAGAGTGGCACAGTGATGAACTGCATGGACCAGCATCGCCGCTTCCAGGGCCTCAAGTACCAGGAGATCCCTCAAGCTGTGTGTATAGCTAGTTAATGCAGCAGCTAGTGATTCAGAGTGATACACGGTCCATGCTTAGAGCTGTGAGATCTGGGGCTGATAGTGTACATCTCTGTGTACGTTTAAGAAGGATGAGGTTGATTTACAGTAACAGTGATCTGTTATGCTGTTATAGATCTTCCCAAGGGATCTAGCCTGTATGTCCACCATGATGACCTTTGAGTATCTGAGCCAGCTGTGTCAGAATAAGGATCAGGTTTGCTCACTCCCAGCAGGCCTGAAAGATGTGAGAGGTAATACAGAAAATCTAATTTCATACATCATTGCCAGCAGTTTATGATGAAGTAGCAGTACCACATTATAAACATGAAACAAATGGAATCAAACAGGGGCATGAAAAAGTCAGTGGTTTTCAATTTCCTGGTTTTCTGCATAAATTGGTCACAAAAACAAACACAAAAATTCTAAGCTGATAAAACACAAACAGTTGTGAACTTTTATGTCTTTATTGAACACAGCCATTAAACACACAAAGTGAAACACTAGCCTTCCAATGTTTGTCACTAATTCATTACAGTCACTCCGACTTTACTGTTCTTTTTTGTCGTTGACTGTGTTTTAGAAAACCAGTGCATTGTTCTTTTTGAAACTGACGAATGAGTTTGTTCTGTGTGTGCAGGAGAAGCTTTGGTCTCTGAGGGCAGCATCCACATGGTTCCTTTCCAGTTTGACCTCATTCAGCTGCTCCCAAAATGCCAGCAGGTTGAACTCTTCTTCCTCACATTCAGCACAGGTACTGTACTCTTACAGCTCATTCCAGCACAATATACATCCAACATGAGATACATTTTCTTTAGCAGTTTACAGTGATTAAAACTCACAGGAATCATAAAGTCTAGTAATTGTTGTCTTGTGTGATTTCACCTCTTTGTCCTCAGTGGTGGACACTGAGGAGCAGATTCACAGCTCCCACTGTCTGCCCAACGAGCTCCTGCTCGGCCTCTTCCACAGCAGCCTGGAGCACGAGCTCACTGACCGAGAGATCCCATTAGCTGACAGCGACCACGTCGCCTTCATGCACCACATCTTAGAGCGAGAGCGAGACGGCCATGTAGCGCCTTTCTCCTTACCTGTTATTAAAGGTCAGTACATGTCTGTGAGTCTCAGCTGCGCCTTAAGCCAAAGTGTGTGAGTTTACTTCCTCATTAACAGACCTACAGGGCTTTTAAGTCAAGACGTGCATCCACAGACTCTGATGAGTCTGTGTCTTCTCTAATCTATCACAATTTCTGTGTCTCTTATGTTGTGTGTTTTCTTAGAGGAGTGTGTGAAGCCTCCAGACAGACAGGACACCATGACGTCATTCCACACCACTGGCAGCAGCAAAGAGGTGATGGGATCTACCAGCACTTTACAGGTAATCTCATCCATATAACTCACTTTACACACATTCAGGTATGAAGCGGGTTCGTACAGTGACAAACACGTTTCTTCTGTGTCTTTGACAGAGTTTCAGTAATGCAGACCTGGTGGATGAAGAGCCCCTGATGGGGGGCAGGAGCTGCTCTACGCCACAGTGGAAGTGCTACGCTAAGTACATCAACTCCCAGCAGATCCTCCTCACCTTCCTCCCAGCTTCCTTCACGGGTACACTTTGAGTTTGGTTTAGTGTCACACAGGGATGACCCATCCCAGTGCTTTAATATTTTGTATCTGCAAATAACGTGTCCAATGTTATGGACTTAATTTGACACCTTATTATCCCTTCACACAAACTATTTCTTCAAAATTGACACAAACGTCCACTTTGCCTCAAGGATGAACTGATTAGATTTAGGTGATTTTGCAGATTTTGGTCAAAGATCGCTGTGACCTCATGTCTTTTCCGTCCTCATCAGCACTGTATCTCAGTATCAGATGGAGCAAATTTCATTACATCTGCCACAAATATCCACTTGAACTCATGGATGAACTGATTAGATATGTGAGTCTGCACAGACAGGCATGTAAACTACAACTTGATTGGTTGGTGGAGACATACAACTGCAATATGATCATTTTAATTTTTTAAGAGCTTCTTGCTCCAAATGCTGGAGGCCCTGATTCGAAGTTTATTCAATTAAAAGTCATTCATGTGACTTGGTTCTTTTGGTTTGATTATATTCTCAAAATGCAAAAACAAAAGTGAAACGTGGGCACTGTATTTGTTTTGCAGATGTTCTGATGTTGATGGCATCAGGTCTGGAGCCTCAGAGTAACATCAGCATGCAGGAGGACGACACGCTGACTCCCAGCGTTAAATCTCAGGCTGACTCTCTGTCTGGCTCAACCAGCGGCCTCGAGAGGTCTGAGTCTGGTCTCAGTCTTGCCAGTAAACTGCAGAGGAGCTCCAGCAGTGGACAGGTCCCCGCCAGGTCCCCTGTACTGTCACCTCGGTCTGAGGGCCAGATTGGGCCTGCGGACTCATTGATACAGGACCAGGACAGCTGGGTGTCAGAGACCGGGACTATAAGCTCAGGTCAGTCGTCAAAATTACACCCGTAACCCAGTTTTAAATGGGTTACAGGTGAAATTAGGTCAGGTCACTTTTATTACAGCTCAGTATCACAAATTAGCTTCAGGGGTTTTTCACAGTCAAATCAACAATCTGCTTATTGTTTGCAGACGTGGGAGTCCAGTTCTCTGAACCACAGAAGGCAGATTTCCACATCTGCTTCAGCAGGCAGGTTTCCCAGCAGAGCACCGGCGACAGCAGCCAATTAAAGTGTCCAGTCTACGTCTACAACTGCTCCCTGGAGCAACTCAAGGAGCAGCTGGTACAGCCCAGCTCCACCCGTCAGCCCAGAGACATCTTCTTCAGGTACCCACAGGGAGAAAGAGCTGCTACCACTGTGACAAGGAGTTTGCTTTAGTGCAAACATACTATCCATTAGCAGAGGATAATCTCCTGTTTTTGTATTTGTGGCTGTCGTTCAAGCACAGTTTTCTAGAAATGATGGACAAAGCTGTTTATCCTCTAACCACTGTATGACATAACTGACGCTTTATGTTTTTTGTTAACGTGTTTTGTGTCTCTGGTTGTCTTCACGGGTGAGAGTAGAGCTCAAGATGCTGAATCCTGGGAGATGTATCAGCAGATGAAGTTCAGGTAGCACAGCTCGATTCTGTTTCTGTGGCCCCCCTGTCTCTGTGCTGAGGCGCTGCTCAGCTTTCAGTGGATGCCTCTGAGATTCTAGGACGTGCTTGTCTTCTTGTAGAGTGGGAAAGCTGTCCTCCCTTGCCAGGCTTGTCTGTGCTTACCTCCTGAGGCTTGTGTCGCTACACTCACTCTCTCACACACACACATTAGTTCATCTACATTCTGTTGTCGACACACTTGTTACACACAGTGTTCTTCTTCCAGACACAAACGGGATCTTTGCTTCTGGAGACATTTTAACATGGAAACTCTTGTGTTTTCTTGCAGACGAGGCCTTTGTCAGTTTATGTTCATGTCGTTTTTGATTGGAGACGCATGTTTATGGAGTCTGCAGTGTGACTTTACATTACAAAGCTACAAATGCTACATTATATTTTTAAAATATTGTGTAAATTGTGAAGTATTAAGCATGTTCTATTGGCACACCTCAGATTCCATACACCTGTACACGCTGCTATATGTGTCTAACATGTTCAGGAGTTATTTATTCAGAACACTATGAGCTCAGACAGATAGGACTGTCTCTCTGTTTATTGCACTACCACTGGTATGAATGTGCTTGCTGCAGGTTTACGGATGTACTGTACTGTGTTGTGCGTTGTACGTTGCAGCAGTTTGTCTTCAGTGCAATCTTTGCTGGTTGAGGTTGTTCTTCACCTGTTTGACGACCCTCTCTCCTAATAAGTGAATTCCAACCCGAGAAACGCATGCTGTGGAGGTTCAGCCGTCGCTGTCGGGCTTGTTGGCTTCTCTGACTTTGCTTCATGTAGTGGACATATCTAAATGCTTCATTAAATGAATGCAATTGTATTTTCATTGGCGTTTGTGTTTTTGCACATAAATGTGATCACAGTCATGTGAATGAACTTAGATCTGTTGGAAAATACTAGATGAACTTCATGAACTCCATGTGGTTTCAGCAGATCCTTCATTAGTCTTATATGCTGAGTACGATTATCTCCTGTGTGTGTGTGTGTGTTTGCTGTGCTGTCTGTCGTCCTCTGGCAGGTCACTGTCTCAGGACCGCAGCAGTCCGTCACCATGGACCGACCTCCTGTCTCAGCCTCACAAACACAAGGAGCTGGCCAACTACTGCAGCCTGCTGCAAGAGCATTACCACCAGAGCTACGTCAAAGGTGACCCCCGCTCCTCCTCAACTCCACCCACCTACATTCACAAGAAACTCTCTCCAGAGTAAACTGGTTTTCTGTCACTGATTAATTACAATGCTTCTGAAACCAAACTGAAACTGCAATCTGCATGCATCCATGTCAACGTTTCTGGAAGACGAAACCGCAACATAACCCCCGCCCAACCCACTCCTCCCCGACACCCCCAAATTAATAGAAAATCACAGAAATCTGATATTTCCTGTTAGAAGAGGTGCTGTCCCTTGCCTTTGAGTGTGCACTAAGAAAGTAACATTGGGCCTCGTTCACCAATAGCACCAACTACTGCAAGAAAGAAAAACCTTCATCGGAGTCATGGCGTGTTCTTAAACTGCAGATTGGCTCCTAACTTTGTTCTTATCTCAATGAATCAAATTGACCTCATAAGTTTAAAGCACATTCTAGTTGTCATGTAGCATAGGTAAACCCCCAGTGCACATAAAAGAGCATGAGACTGCAGAGCTGTGGGCACACACAGCAGCTCTGAAGCAATAATCACACACATCTGCAGCAATGTGAAACAACTGCAGTGTTTGTTTGTTTTTTTATACTAATGAAATTCCTCTCCCTGTGTCCCACAGGAGTGTACCGCAGCCTGCAGCAGTCCTACAGCATCAGCTCCCTGGACGTCCTGATCGCCATGGACTACTGCGAGGAGTCCCTCCAGGAGATCGACATCACCTCCTTCCTGCAGACCCTCTGTGGGCACATCAGGGTGTTCAGGGAGCACGGCGAGGCCCCAAAACCTTCAAGGAGCCCAGCCACCTTCATCATCGGAGAGGTGGAGAAGGAGCAACCGAAGGACAGGGCTGTGATTGCATCCTCGTCCAGGTGAGACCAAGGATGAAGTGATTGTGAAACCTTGTGAGGAAGGAACAGAACACCAAGAACACCGTGATAACTCACTGCATGTAGCTGGTTCTGTTCAGAGTCTCATATCAATGTGCAGTATTCATTTTATCCTCAAGGTTAAAATTCCCACTGGAATTCTTCCATACGAGTGTGAAAACAAACTGCATCTCCTGTACACTGTAATGATTAAAATTGTCCACTAGGTGGTTAAATGATACTTTGCATGTCAACAAAGCTGGGAGGGTTTCTGCATGATGGTCCACACTGACCATTCTGAAAATACAGGTGCAACATAAAGTAGTGATGATGGTTGACACTTTGATTTCTTATACAGTTCCATAAGTGCTGTGATGATTTCATTCTTCAGCATGTTTTCTTTCCATATAACAGTGAATGCTTTAAACCTTAGGTGTCAAACTCTGGTCCTCAATGGCCACAATCCTGCTTGTTTTCCAGCCTTCCCTTCCCTACCTATTGCTGTTATAGTACAGGTGTGTTCAGTCAATCAGCAGCTGTAAGTGCAAGGATGGTTGGAAAACAAGCAGGATTGTGGCCCTCGTGGACTGGAGTTTGATACCCGTGCTTTAAACTGAGTGAGGTCTGCTGGCAGTGCACTCTTTTTCTGTGAGCAAACATTATTGTTGAAGTTGTGATTTTTCTGGCCACAGTATTGAAATGGAGGATGGCAGTGAAGCAGAATCTAGAGAGAAGTCTCTTGCTCCTACACCTCCCCCGAATCTGCATGAGCCAAAGACTGCCAAAATCCTCGAGTTCCCCCTGACTTTGCTTCAGACACAACCCAAGTGTGAAGTGTACCCGGATCTGCACCAGATAATACAGGTGACACCTGTGCTCCTCATTTCACGTTGTTAAAGTAGAATGTTTTATTCATTTTGATCATACGTGTTGCACTGAGTAAGTTCAAGCTGATTCAGTCACGTTTGTAATGAATCGTTTGACAGGACAAATTCATGCAGATCGTGTCTCAGTATTTCAAAACCGTGCCCTCCAACCCACACTACTTCTTCTACTGCCCAACGTCATGCAAGAAAGAGGTGAGTTAAAGCTTTCACATTGATATGTTGTGTTTGGACCAGACTGACTGCTTTGCTTTAATATGTCATTAAAACGTCTCACTAAAGAAGAAAAAACATAGAAATATGTATTTTTTAACTAAACACAATTAATGAGCACTGCTCTTGATTTGACTACGTAAACATCTGCGCTGTGGTTTGTCTCCTCAGGAGGACTCGGAGGATGACGAGACAGAGAGGAGACCCAGTGAGGAGCTGGTGTCAGAGGCTGAGCCCGCTGTGGAGGACGGTGAGCACCTTTCACTTTAATCACATATTTAATAAATGTTCTTTCCAGCGAGGGACGATGCTGTTGATGCTGTTCTTCACAGATAAACCAACCTAAGTGCAGAAAAAATCTTTAATTTCAGTATCAGAACTTCGTTTCACTGTAAAAATCTTGTATATATGGAGAAGCCAACCTGAGAAGAGGTTATGTGACCAAGTTGCTGATGCTGCTCAGTGAAATACTTGTCAGTGTTTGTGATGCGACTGACCACTTTATTTGGTGTTCTGTGCACAGAGAACGTGTCGGGCTGCTGCAGCACGACAGAGAGCGACACCGATCTGGTGGTGGAGTACGAGGAGCATCCGGCCACGAGCTCCCACGGAGAGGGTGAGGAACGGTCCCTGTCAGACTCCAACACCGTCAACCAGGACCAGGACTCCTTCAGCATCCTGGAGGGCGACTCCCTCCTGGAGCCCGAAGGCCCGCAGCTGGACATGCCGCCGCTGTTTGTTCACGTCACGTGTTCCGTCAATATGAAAAGCTGCCATGGCTCCGTGCCCATACAAACACTGCCCACCTGCCTCGGTGAGTTTTTGTTTCCAGTCTCCCTTATAATGAAGGAGTTTGGAGTTTTTTTTGTTTTTTTTTGGAAAGCTGATGCTTATTCCAGTTTTGTGATTGCAGGTGAGATTATTTCCTGCCTGGAGGATGCAGAGACCTTACAGTCGGTGGATTTGAATGAGCTCTCAGTCACTTTAGATATTTTTGTCCTGACACTACCTCTGGAGTTTGAACTCATGGCTGATTTCCATCACAACAGGTGAGTTACAGTGTAATAATGTATGTATAATAATAATAATATGTGTTACATACACCAAAAAACAGACACTTGCCTGTAGAATTATTTGTCCACTGTACTGCTGGGGGTTAGAACCTCAACAGGGTACTTTAATGTGAAGTCAGTATGTGAAGGGTTACATTTCCTCTTTGTGTCTGTGCAGATACACGTCAGAGAGCAGCGTGTCCCTGAATCGTTCACCAGGACAGCCCTCTTCCTATCGCTCTGATGAGGAGCTGATGGCGGCGCTGGACAGTCTGAGGGGACCAGGTGTTGATGGGTGAGCTCGTGCAACACGTGACAGCTGGATGTTCTCTGATCCACTCGGACTCTGTCCATTAACAGTGATTTGTGTTTTTCCCATCAGTGTCTCAGGTGATCCTTTATCCAAACTCCCACTTCCTCACAAGTTAGCCATTCTGGCCACAATGGATGAGGTGAGTCTTACTCTTCTTAATGTGACCTGTCAAGCAGAGAGCATCACCTCCCACTTATTCTGTATACTGTATACAATACATTAGATATGTTTTTGTTTACTTGAAATTTACATTTTTATTCATTTACGTGGTCAAACAACAATGCAGTTCAGGCAGACAAGTGGCGAAACAAACAAACCAAACTGCCAGACAGGCAAAAACTAAGAACTATTAAGGTGTCATGGACAGAAAACTAAAGGACACAAACAATAGAAGTACAATAGTGAATTTGGCAGGTGAGTGGGGAAAGGTACCAGGGGGACCAGGGAATTTCCTGACTGCGTTGAGTTGGTGAGGCACCAGTTTCTAATTGTACCAGGGTGCTTGGACACATTTAATAATTTCTTGCAGGCCTAGTTTTCTGTATTTTTACTGTTTTCATATAGAGACTAAAAACCTTATGGTCCATTAATTTTATTAATTCTAATGGTGCCAATGTACCTTTGAAAATGCACAGTACCATAACACTGTAAATTTGGAGGTTTCAAAGCCTAAAAGTCTACATACACAGAGTATTTGTAAGCACACTTACAACTGATGGGTTTTAATCTTTTAGTCTTGTTGAGATTGGAAGGGGGTTCATTTATTGTTCACTGAAAACTGTGACATCAGTATTTATGCTGTTACTGTTCACAGACAACAGTGATGAGCTTCTCTTGGTTTTGTGTGTGTGTGTGTGTGTGTTTTAGATCCGCTGGCTGCTGGAGGACGAGATCGTCTCTGCTCTTCGTCACTCTCGGGTCATCAGCTCGGCCACGCTGCACAAAGTAGCAGAGCACGTTTTGCGCTCCAGTGGTCGACCACACTGTCACTGTGAAGATGTCCCACTTCAGTTTGTCTTTGGGCCTGAGCAGTCTCTGGAGAAATTCAAAGAGGCAAGGACACACACACACACACACGTACAGCTCCAGGAATGTTCTCATTAAACCTGAAATTGAGTTTTTCTGTATGTGGAGTTTTGCAAAAAATCTGAATTAGTTTAATTATGTTTTAGGGAATATGCCCTATACCCATTATTACTGTTCTTTCTCACCCTTTCATATGTATTTATGAGCATAAGCGATCAGATAATATTGTAACCAGGTCTTTATTTCTAATTTCCCCAGTTTAAATTAGTTAAAATTCACTGCATTTTACTAAAAAGCCTTTTTTTTTTCAGAAATATGGCTACTTATGTTATTATGCATTGACTGTCCACTTTATTAGGTAGACATGTATAATCGAATACAACTTAATACAGCCGCTCTGCCATCAATTCTACTTTTACAACGTTATAATTTCTCAGTTTTTGTTGAAAATGAAAAAAAAAAGATGATCATTCTACTATTGAGTTCAATTCAGTGTAAATATTTAGCACCAAATCACAACAGAAGTCGCCTCAAGGCACTTTACATATTAAGGTTTAAGACCTTACAAAATATAAGTATATACAGAATATTGTAGAAAACCCAACAGTCCCACTTGAGCAAGCACTAGGCAACAGTGGAGAGGAAAAACTCCCGTTAATGGAAGAAACCTCCAGCAGAACCAGGCTCAGGGTGGGCGGTCATCTGCCTCGACCGGTTGGGGTGAGTGGATAGAAAAGAACAGTAGGGAGTGAAGGAAAAACAACAAGCAGCAGACAAAACACTGGGCAGGTTGGTAGGACCATATATGTATTTATTATTGAGGTCATGGTGGGTGGTGGAGTCGTACTGAAGTGTATTATATTAAGAGGTGGTCCTAATGTTTTGGCCAGCATAGTTACATGAATTAGGGGGTATTCTTGTTAAGAGAAAATATTCTCATAGTGAATACTCAGTATGTGTCTGTAAAGAAATGAACATGATCATGAGCGTTTGGAGCCATAGTTCGAACATTTGACTGGATGATGTCTGATCCTGCAGGAGTTCCGCAGAATGTCGTTCTCTGGCTACTTGCTGAATGAGCAGGACTGCTTCTACTACCTGTCCCAGAGCAGGCTGCACCCGCAGAGGATCCACGCTAACAAGAGCCTCTCTGAGAGTGCGGCAGCAAACCCCTCGCAAAATGTGGAACCCCGCAGTGCCGGAGCACAGGTGGAAGAGGTGACTGCGGGGAGCGAAGGAGAGGATCTGGCAGCAGTGGCAGACAGCGAGGTCAGATACTGTACACTTCACAGTGATGAGCAACAGCACACCTAATACGTGATTTTGTTTAGTTGATCTAAAGCAGCTTACAAGTTATAATAAGAGTGTAGAATGAGTGATGGTTATGTTACTACAGGACTGATTCAGAACTGATTGTTTGATCAAGACTAGTGCACATCGAGTCCTCTAATGACATCTTTTTTATCTGTCTCTGTCCCTCAGAGTGAAGACAAGAATTCCATTAGTGTTACTACTGACACTCCCAGTGACACGACTGCAGATGCGAGTGGGCCAATCAGAGCGTCGAAACCCGAGGCTGATGATTGTGTTTCTCAGAGCTCAGGAAACATAGTCGAATACAGAGGTCAGCCCAGTACTGATCACTGCACAGAGCCAACCTCACCCCCGAAAACTCTGTCAAGTGTCAGCCTGGCCGAGTCCACACAGTCAACCTCTCACAGTGAGTGGGTTTTTAAGCCACATCTGTAATGTATTCCTGAACTTCCTGCCTCAGCACCATTTGTTTCTGAACTGATGTGTTGTCTATGCTGGACAGGCAGGACTAAACTCTCAGAGGGTGTGACACTTTGTTTTTCCATTGTAATGTCAGACTATATGTTTGTTTTGTTTTTTGTTTGTTTGTTTTTTTTTAGGTTGTGGCAAACTCAGACCAAGTCGAGTTCAGAGTGTCGTCTCCAGCCAGGGCAGCCTGGACTCAGACATGCAGGGTGAGTAATCAGTGTTTGAAAGATGAGGTGGTTGTGACAATAAATATTGTGTCATTTCTCACAAGCTTGTGGAAAAGCACAGAAGAAGCTCCCTGTCATGTTGTGTCCTTTAGCTGAGGATTTTAGTTGGTGCATTGTGATAAACAGCTCCATCTTGTGGTTAAATTACTTCATTACATTTCCTGTAAACATGCTCTATGTGATTTGTTTTTTTGTTGGGTTTTTTTACATTTTGGTCTAAAGATCCAATAATGTCCCTGTGTTTCTGTGTCTGTTTCTTGCTAGTGTTAATAATTTGGATGTAAAAACATGTGGGATTTATTAGTTTTTACGCCGATGATACAGTGTTATATGGCAGAGTGCCCTCACTCACAGAGACACTTCAGAAACAGTCTCAGCTCTTTCAACTCAAATCAGACTTGTATTAAATGCAGACAAAACCAAGTAAATGTCACTTTCTAATTCAAGAAAATGTCCTTACACAATGTTGATATGACAGGGATGAACAAATAACGATGACACATTTTTTCATTGGTTCTTACGAAGACTGTTTTTTAAGTTTAATTTCATTATTAAGTATTTCTTATGTCATAGTGTTTAAATTCTACTGCCTTCTTCACATTTTGCCTCTGTGTGTTTGAAGGTTATGATGGCGGCAGCAGTGACTCTGACTGCGAGAGCCCCACCCTGGATGAGCAGGAGTGTCAGTCACCACTGATGCCAGACTTCTGGCTGATTGTTAAGATCCACCAGGACAGAGTGACGGTCTACTCCCATTCCAGGTCTGACTAGCCAGCTGCTCTAAACAGCACTTTTCTCCCTACAGATGAACATGCTTGTCAGATGCTTCATCACAGCTTTTTTTTTCTGCAGGAGTTTCACAGAAGGAAAAGAGGTCGGTGCTGAGGAGTTGGACAAGAAGCTGGAAGAGCAGGAGCTGCCTGAATACCTACAGCTGCATCAGATGTTGGTCAGGAAGATTGGTGACATCTGCAGAATAGTCAATCAGGTGGATGCTGCAGCACAAAACGACAAATGTTTCATAAAACCCTACAAATGAAGTGACATCACCACCTCATGACAGAATAAAAACAAGCATAGAACAGCACATATGTACATGCAGCACATGTGATCAAACAGGAAAACATCAAAGTAGACACACATAGATGAACTTAAACATGCGTCCAGACTTGTGCTCACTCATTTAATTAAGTTTGTCCAGTTTCAACATTTGTCTGTTACCCATAAACCTTTGCAAAGTCCTTGATTTTGTGTACATGGGTCTGTACTGCAACTAGCACACATACATGAACACAGTGTATATACAGTACACCATGTGTATTTTGTAGTGAAATGTCTCCTTTGCTTGCTGCTCACTATCTGCTGTATTTGCTGTGTGTGTAGCGTATGCTGCTGCAGGACCTACAAGACAGTCTTATGTGTAACCCTCTTCTGGTGGCTGAGAGTGAAGAAGACATCTGGAAAAACGAGTCTGTGTACAGGCAGAGGCTCAACGCCTCGGATGGTAAGTCAGGAGGCAGAGAAGGTCGTTTTGGTTTCACTTGTTCAGGTTTTGGAGGTGTATGTGCACCAATACAGTGTTGTACAATGCTGTAATGTACCGTGTTTTAACTCTGACCACACAGATTACAACACAGAGGAGAGCTACCAGGCCAGAGATTACCTGGCAGCCACCATGCAGTTCATCCATGGACATTTTGCCTGTGACGTGGTGTGGAGCACCATCATCCACATCCACCCACGCCTCAAGATGGGGCCCAATATGGGGGTGTCCAGGGGTGAGTGGTAGATCTGAACACTTCACTTCAACCACAACTATTAAAGCCTTTACAGTCATTATGTGCCAGAGGAGATTTCCAAGCAGCTGTTGGCTACTTCAGTCTTTTTTTTTTTTTTTTGCAAACAGCCTCTCAGTGTATTTCTGTCTCCCTGTTTTAGCGATCCAGGCCCTGCGCTCTGTGCTCAACTCTTTCTCTGTGGGCAACAGAAAGAACATGTTTGTCTACCAGGAGCGTACAACCAAATCAGTCTTCTACCTCAGGTTAGCCTTTCTTGTCATTGTTCAGTGTTTGTGTCCTCGTTCCTTCATTGGATTTCTGTCATTTCCTTGCATCTGGCATGAGAACGCCTTGCGATCACCCAGGAGGAGCTGGAGCACATGTTTGGAGAAAGAGTCAACTTACTGAACCTGCTACCACCATGAGCCAACCTTGAAAAAGCAGTTGAAAATGGATGGATGGACAGGTTGAAATCAGTAATCAGTAAAAACAAGGCAAAATCATTGTAGCCAACATGAAATGTCCAATATCTAAAAAATCCGACACGTTTGATCACACCAAACTTGAACAGATTCCCAAATTAGATATACTCCTGCATGAAGTTTTAATTAACTTTTAATTAACTTCAGCTCGCTAGCTTACTTACTGCACAAGTGAACGAGATAATTTGCAGCTGCTCTTCAAAGTTAAAGCTCATGGTATATACCAAATGATGCACATACATGCACAGAGAGAGAGAGCGAGGCAGAGAAACATCACTTTTTGAACGTACACTAGAAATATTCTGATCTGGACTGGGTTTTTTTATAGACTTTTATTGGTACAAAAAATACAAACCAAAAGCCGACAGACTGTCAAAACACCAGCAACCAAAGTGGCTCAGAATGGTGGTGGGGGCTCTGTTACTACTGTACCAAGTTCTAAGTCAAGGTTTATTGTCATTTCAACAATATACACAGTATTCAGTGAAACGAAACAACGATCTCCAGGACCCATGGTGCTACATACAAAACACGACACAAGACAACTCAAACTAAATATAAAAACTAAACATAAACTTAAACTATACTAAAGCTAAGATTAAAGCTCAGCTTTGATTTGTCTTTATAAAACAGCTTAAATGCAAGTCAAGGTTTTCACAATAAATCCTGCTGCTCTATGAAACATGCCACTAGTATAAAGGAGTTAGTTCCATTTGCAAAGCTGGTACATATCAGATATGAAACTACTCTTCTTTGTTACATGTTACTTGAGCAAACATGACACATTATATTTATAGAAGTTGTGCCATACTGCCTTAGACGATACCATCAGAGAGAGAGAGATATTTACTGGTTAATTCTTTGGCTTACTGAGTTCTCAGCACTTTCTTGGCTTTCAGGTACAACAGAGAGAAAGCTCTTAGGAGGGACAAGAACAGTAATAACAGTCATTGATTAACATTTGATATAATGGCAGGAATCTGCATTATTCCCAAAGTATCATAAGCACACAAGCACATTACCATACCTAGTTCCTTACATGTGCCTTGTGTTCATCTTTTCAGACTTTGTGAAACATCACTAACAGGGAAGTACTCTGACGTGGATGGAAACCTTAATATGACTCGCTCCATTGGGCTTATCAGGAGCCAAGAGCCCTTGTTGTCAGAGGACCTTACTGTAAGTAAACAACCAGAAACCAACCAATTTTTTAAAATTTGAGCTCTAACTTTCATGCCCTGGCCACCTCAAAGAGGTGAAAAACTCATGCATAAAATTATTAGAATATGAGTCTGGACAGGCAAGCATGTAAACTACGACTCCATTGGTTAGCAGAGGCGTACAACCACAATGGTTTAATTCTAGTTGTTCGTTGGAGCTGTTTTTCTGATGTGGATTGTCTTATACCTAAATTCACTCTAGTTTAAAAAAAAATCAGCATAAGTATTTCTCAATATAGAACTATGTAAATGCTAACAAGAGGTTCTTTGCAGACACTTAGAGACTAAGACAGAAGTTATTCACCTGTTCTTCTGATTTCCAGTTAGCTAGTTATGTTAATTATCAAATAAGCAAGAGTAGGGCAGTAGACAGATTTTGGTATGTATTGACTGGATTATCATATTTGCGGGTCTTTGTATTCATTTATATCAGAGTGCTGGTGCCAAACTGTTGTCTGTTTCCTCAGGGCTCCAGGCCTTCTCTGGAGGGCACTCGGCCAGTTGGACAAGTAGACAAGCACATCCTGCTGCTGGTACATGGAGTTGAAAATGCAGGTAAGAGCCGGGAAATACTGTATCAGGGACAGCTTTTACAAATCTTTGTGTGAAATACTAGATCAGTACACTAACCTGCCAAAGTCTAACAATGAACATATTAAACATTTCTGTAATCAACAGTATCATGTTAACATTGTAAACATTCTTACAAAGACCACTGATATGTAGTATTTTGAATGAATCAGTAGGGGTAAGGTATTTGGGGTGTTGGTAGATAAAATACAGTGTTATATTTACCAGAGTTCTGCATGTGAATAATTCACAAGCTGACATTTGACAGTGGTATTTACATGGTTACTCTCTATCTGTGGATGAAGCCTCTAAGGCTTTACGAGAGGGGAGAAAGAAGAGGGAGGCAGATCCTGCATAAACGACAAAGCAGTTCTCAATAACTGCCTAAATGCCTTCAGCTAATCGTGTTGCCTGTGGTGTTATGGGAGCAGGCATTTTGGAGCTGGATGGCAGTCAACACAAATGAAGCCCTGAAGCAGTGCTCTGTGCTCCTCAGTAGAACGAGCTGCTTCATGCTGGAGACAGTTTTGTTAACATTCTCTGCTGCACCTCTGAGCTCATGATGTACTGGAACACCAGACAGTTGTCTACTTGTCCAGCAGTCCTGCCATCAATCCTCATATGTAGGATTTTAATTAAAAGAGCTTGAGTCCCTGGGGTGTAAAGATTTGTTGCAGCAGGATGCTGTACTGCTTGTGCTCGTCTTGATGGCACTGTTGTACTGTGGATACGTCCCTGTCCCAGACGGACTGGGATTACATCAGTGGTTTCTCACAAACATGACTCATTGAAATTATTTCTCTGCTCATTCCATTCACTTTACTTTGAACTCGCCATCTTTTGCAACATCACTGGTTATATGTCGTAACCCTGCTTGGAATTTGCATATGCATGTTGTTGTTAAGTAACCAAAAGTTAGCAGAGAAAATCTCACGAAGGCTGTGAGATACAGCTCTGTGAAATGCTGGGGACGGGAGCTTGTTTTCAGGTTTCACACAAATTCTTAAAAATAACAATTTTATGTATTGCTGACAGAATTTAAATTAGTTCCAAGATTAGTTTAACTAAAATTGTTACATATATAGACTCATCTTGATCTACATAAGTGGAAAAGTTGCTCAAATAGTGATTCAACTTTGAGCTGATGGTTGGACATCTACTCGCCTCCTTTTTCTGCATCTGTCCTACAGTATGTTCAGATCTAGTGAGTTGTGTTGATTAAGTTGCAATAAAAGCATCTCAAAGATGAGCTTGAAATTTCATTTGCAGTGTTTGAAAAGAACCTGGTAAATCACTTGGTAATATATTGGTAATTATTATTTTTTTCCACTTTTTGTTCAGGACCAGAGATCACAGATGAGCTGGTCAAGGTGCTCCGGAAGCGCCTGGATGAGACCACGTTGGACATCATCACTGTCATGCTTGTCAGGAACTGCAAGCTGACGCCAGCTGATGTGGAGGTAAACAGCTTTTTGTCCACTGTGATTTTCAGATTTTCACATTTACCAAATGTAATGTTTGTTTCTGTGTGTATTTTGGGGGTTGAACTGAAGTTGTGTTGACATGGATGTGTCGAGTTCAGTGAACAAATAGCTTAGACTGTAGTAACTGTGGGAATTCTTCCTACTGGGACAACTCTTCATTTCTAACAAATGTATTCTCTCATGCTACTGAAATGACTTTGGATAAAAGCCTTCTAACCAAATGTTATATGAGCAGTTCATCCAGCCATCAGGATCTCCAGCCACTGATGTGATGAACTTCAGGCTCCCCCAGTCCTGTCTTCCTTGGCTGCCCGCTGTGGCTCACTATCTCAGGCAGAACCTCCTCATCTTCCTGCATATCCCCAAGTACACGGACAGCAACACCGCACACCACTTCAAGGTACAGTCCAAGTTGACCACTGTGGGTTTTCTGTGGTAATGTGACATGTTAATGTTAATGTATTTACTTAATGCCTGCAAAGGAAATAAATTGCATTCTGGCCTTTCTTTGAGGAACAGACGAGCAAGCTAGTTTTGTTCAAGCTGTTGAAGTCGATCAAAGATTCCTTCCTCCATGTATACCGCATGGAACCACTGAATATAGCAATTGCAATAAAATAAGTTGATTCTGGGGTAATTCAAAAGCTAAATAAACACTAAATCTGATTTTTCTGACTAACTTCTTTAAATAATTTTTCACTTGTAAGTCATTACAAGGCATGGATGCCAGTGTGCTACAAACAGCTCTGTTTAAAGTGATCTGGATTAAAAAGGAATACATTGTAGATATGGGAGGCTCCCAGCTCTGCAAAATCATTTTGACAAGTCTCATTGTGGTGTATGAAATAAATGCTGACTTGAGGCCCTGATTTGTTCTCCTGTTCTGTCTGCAGCATTACTTTCATCTGAGCAGTGACTTGGCTGATGGTGATATCTACCTCTACAATAAACCTGGAGGCCAGGGAACAGGAGGCAAAGGTAATCACATTCCTGCAGCCGTGTGTGTTTGTGTGTGTGTGTGCTAATGTTATATTACTGTAGTGACCAAAAAGATAAGATGAACCTGAAGATGGCTCCAGTCCCATTTACAGTGTCTTCTTCAAGATTAGAAACACATGGTCACAGATTCTACATCCATGTTAGTGGTTAGTCATCAGTCAGTTAATCATTTTTTGGTAATGAATGAATTTGTCAATCATGAAACCTAAAGTGTCAATATTGGCTGGTTTTCTCTGTTTAGTGTAAATGTAAATATCTTTGAGCTTTCAACTGTGGGTTGAGCTGTTGGTTTTTCACTCAGTTTCAGTTTGTTGCCTAATACATCTTGTTGTTTGTATGAGGTGTCTGTGGGTTCTCCTTCACATGGATGTTAGATAAATAATAATTATAATAACAATAAAACAAACTTTATCAATCCCCTTGGGGAAATTGTTGTTGGACAGCTGCCATACAGTACATGTCGGCACTACTACAGGGTTTCGGTGTCTTGTCCAAGGACATGTAGCTTGAAGAGCCGGTAATCGAACCACTCACCTTGGGGTTCATAGACAACTGCTCCACCAGCTGAGCTGCTCGCCTTGTTTGCTATGAGAAAGTAATTTATTGGAAACTGTTGCTTTGTCTGTTCTGGGCTACTATAGAAACATGGCGGCCTCCACAAAAAGAGGGTTTTGTTCCCTATGTAGATATAAAAGGCTTGTTGTTAAGTAGATAAAATACAACAGTTCATATTTTCACATGATTACACACTACTGACAACTATACTATACTACATTGTACTTCTCCCAATAGATCCCTCTAAATCTTACACACTGCACCTTTAAAATTAGGCTCTTAATCACACTGCTACATTGTCAGTTCAACACATTATCCTGGGTGGACTAGCTCAAGTAGTTGTTTCATTTCAAGTTTGTTTCATTAAGTAAAAACAGAAACCATCTACAATGATGCTACTTGCTTATAAAAGTAACAGTAATAATAATCATAATATACTGTAAATGCTTGAATGTTAGACAGGAAGTAACGACAGCTTATTCAGATAACTTAATACCCTGTTTTCTAAATCTTGGGATGATGTGTAAAATTTCTATTTGAAAATAGCACAAAGACAATCAAATGTAAAAACTGAGAAACTGGATTGATTTGGTTGAAAAAGAAATGGGACAGATGCAAGAAAACAGTTTTGTAATGCAAAAAAATATCTGGTGGAATATCTCATAACTAATTAGGCAAATTGACAAAAGGTCAGTATGTTGATTGGGTATTAAAAGAGCATCCCAGAGAGGCTGAAAATTTCCTCCTCCCTTCTCTTCCTGGTGAGTGTCTTTTTCACTTTCGGGTCCTCTAACAAAGGTTTGGGAGTTTGCAGGTTCTGTGCAGTTTCTTAGCTCTACCTAGTACTGCGCTGTTCTGGACAGAGTTCTGATGTTGTTCCTGGGATCGTTTGGAACCACTCTTCCGTCTTAGGAGTCATAGCTCTTGATATTGCTTGAAACTGGCATGTCTATCACGACTGCTTTCTTCTGTTCCTAGTCTACTACCACAATGTTTGTACCACAATGGTTAGTGAGCACTTTCCTGGCTATCTGGATCTGGAAGTCCTCTGGATCTTTGCCCTGTCGTAAGTATCCTACCTAAACTTGAGTGTCTAGCTCAAACTTGGTGCAAATGCTCCTGTACTTGATACCAGCCACTTGGTTGTGCCATTTAGTGTATGATCGAGGGTTGACTGTAGCCAGTTAATGCATTAATCTCGGCCTCACATCAGCAGCTGTGCACTGTAGAGGAGGGTGTGTGGTGGGTAAGAATCCAACTTTTGTTCTTGGTTGAACATCTAGTTGTTATATCAGGTCTTCCTAGGGCCAAGTTGTAATGTGTATTTGGTAAGTTTCAAGTCGTGTATATTTGTATATACATACTGTGTGTTCTCTGTGTAATATTGCATTATTATCTGTGCCACATAATTTCAATACATTTCAGTAAATCTGTGCAAGGGACAAGGCTAAAACCAATTGTGAATGGCCATGATCTTTGAGGCCTCTGGTGGCACTGAAATAAAAACAGACATGAATCTGTAGTGGAAATTAATGCATGGGCTCAGGAACACCTCAGAAAACCACTCCCTCATGGTTCATTGCTGCAACCACAAAGGGAAGTAACAATGCAAAGAAAAAAAAAATACATAAACAAGATCCAAACATGCCCCCGCCTTCTCTGGACCCAAGTTAATTGAAGATGGACTGAGGCAAGGTAGAAAACTCATGTGGTCTGATGAATCAAAAATTTAAATTCTTTTTAGAAGTCATAGAAACAGCATCCCCCAAACACAGAAGGAGAGGGACCATTCAGTTTATTATTAGTGCACAGTTCAAATGCCACCATTCATGATGGTATAGAAGTGAATTACTGCTCATGGCACAGACAACTCACGCATTGCTGAAGGTCACATTGAATGCTGAATACTGTGTATAGGTTTTGGAGCATCATATGCTGCCATCCAGATGACATTTACAGAGAAGAAGATGTTGTCTTGTCTTTCAGCAAGACAGTGTCAAACCACATGCTGTACATATTACGACAGCATCACTAGCAGTTTAGCAGTCTTAAAATGGCCTGTCTGCAGTCAAGACCTGTCAACCACTGAAAACATATGGTGCATTGTGAAGCCTAAAATACCGCAAAGCAGGCCCCAAATCGTTGAGCATCTGTGACTTTACTTTGTGTTGCCTTGCTGAGCTGTGGCTTAGGGAAACATTCTGCTTGTCTGTAGTGGGTGTGTTGCTGGAACTGGTCTGACGCTCAAAGTGTGCTCAGACTAAATCGGCTTTCATGCAAGTTTCTTTGCTGTCTTTGTGAATTCGTCAACAACTGCTACCAGCTGTACAGTTCAGTGTTTGGATATGGAACATACAGAGTATATTGAATGATACCTTAGTCGCAGACTGATTTCAGAGCTCAAACGTTTTACTTTATTTTGCTTTAGATTCTTCCTTTTTTCATGTTGCCATGAAATGGACACATAAACACTGGAGCTTTGTAGCATTAATGCTGGGGGTCTGGAAAATAACAAAATAACACTGGTCTAAAACACACACCTGCAGTGGCAAGAAAAAGTTTGGAAACACCCACACACTGTATTCTCATTATCTTTTGTTGGTTTTATTTAATCAGATGGTTGTAAATGGATTTCCCCAAGGGAATTAATAAGGTATATCATTATTACTTTCAGAAAAACACCCTTTGTAGTAGTAACTGCCTGACAAATCTGTGGTGTTCTACTAATTAGTTATAGGAGATATTCAGTTGTGATTTCTTCCCAGGCCTTCTGCAGCACTTCCCAAAGGTCTGCTGTGCTGGTTGGGCAATGTTCCTGAACTCTTTGGTCCAGATTCTCCCACACCAACTCGATAACCTTCAGATCTGGTGATTGAGTATTCCAGCAGCTACTTTCTTCTCCAGATAATTCTTACACAACCAGGAAGAATACTTGGGCTCATTGTCTTGCTGCAAAACAAAGTCATCCCCAATCAATGATTGCCAAGAAGGAATGACATGCGTATGGTATCCACGCTGATTGAGGATGCCTTGCACACAATGCAGATCACCCACTCTCCTATTGCCAAAGCATGCCCAAAACATTTCCATCTCCATACTTCACTGATGGTGTTAGGTAGGCATCTGTCCTCTTTTCATGAGCTCTGTGTCTAAGCTCTGTACTGTATGTTCTTCACTTGGATCAAAGCACCTCAAACTTGGACTTCCAGTCATCTGAAATCCACTGTTAATCCACATCTTAGCTCACTGCAACCTTTTCTTCTGATTTTCCAACCATAGTAGGGTTTTTTATTGGAAATTCTGCCCATGAGGTCAGCTGACCTGAGTCTCCTACGCACAGTGTCTGTGTACACTGGTTTCTCTCTCATTTTATTCAATGATGCAGCCCATTCAGGAGCAGTGAGGCGTCTGTTTCTCAAGGAGGACACTCGTTAAGTATTTGACTTCTTGGACAGATGTGCACTTGAGCCTTCCACTGTGTCTTCTGTCCTGATTGGATCCAGTTGTAGTATGCCTCTTGAGACTACGGTATCTACCTTTTAAAGAAATCTTTAATTTCTTGGTTATATCTCATAGAGAATAACCTTCCTTACTCAAGAGTTTCTAGGGAAAGCTGTTTTGTTTTGTTATTTTTCATTCTAATTTACGCCAGAAATGGTCACTCTGCCTATGAAGGAGAAGCCAAATATAAACTCAAATTTGTATCAATTTACCCTACATGCACTTATTTTAAGAGGTTTAACACCTGGGAGGGCATGAATGATCAATCTAAGACCATCCACACATAAACATCTGGAAAAAACAGATAGTTACAGAGCCTTTAAGTTTAACACTGATTGAGTAGCAAATG
Source organism: Sandelia bainsii (assembly GCA_032362345.1). NCBI lineage: Eukaryota > Metazoa > Chordata > Actinopteri > Anabantiformes > Anabantidae > Sandelia > Sandelia bainsii. Next base: position 1,262,445 of record JAUMHL010000021.1, on the reverse strand, counting down.
GTAGTTGTTTTGTAAAATGTCATCTTTGCAGTTTTAGATGGTTAACTTGCTGATTAAATAGTTACAGATGAATATGGAACATGTTTTCTGTGATTTGGTATTTATTTTTTGCATTTCACTGTAAACATCCAATAATGTCTTGGTGTTTCCAAACTCGTTCTTGCCTGTGTATGGGCAATGGATGACAGTCGGAGTGGAAGAAAATCACTTCACACAAAAATGCATGCAGACTCTACACACTAAGAACACTTGGAATGTGTGACCTTCTTGCTATGAGGCGACTGTGTCAGCCAACTGACTTTGCTGCACTGGTGTTAAATTGGGTTAAAAGTGAGTAACTGATGTTGGTACGTTCCTAATGCTGTTCTCTGGGTGTCTGTAATGTTGGCCCAGGTACCATGTCGGAGCTGGTTCAGCAACTCTTCCCACCTTCTCAGTTTAAAGGTACCACCATATGTCTCTTTCTCTCCCCTAGACAACCTTTCACAGCCGTTGTGTTGCATGAATCCCATGCTGCTGTTGCAGGCTCTGTGTGCGCTGCTCCTGGCCACGTTTTTACTTCATGGTATTTATTTGCAACGCTTTACTTCCTTCAATTTAAGCTTCCCTCAGCATTGTTAAAAACCATGTTCATCTTTGAGTTGACTTTACAGTTAGCATGGACCTCCCAGGTGCATGAAGTTTGGTGTTACTGGTGAACTGGTGTTTGATCCAGTGTTTCTCTGCCTACCACAGATTTGTCTGAACTAGCTTTTGTTGCACTCACTCCTGCTTTAAAAAACATAACACAACCGCACAACATATTTTCAATACAGTCAATGTAGAAGACAATACTGTAGTTTTATTCCCTTTATGAAGTGTTGAATAACCCAAACATCAATCCCAATACATGTGGGATATGGTGTCCTAAAAAGTGTAAATGATGGCTTCTGTTTTTAAATTGTTTGTTTTTAAAAGGGCAGTAGTTGCTGACATATATTTGAGCCTTTTTTGATTAATCAAGCTTTTATGAAAATGTCACCCTGTGTAACC
>JAUMHL010000021.1:1238987-1253674 GCA_032362345.1 Sandelia bainsii | reverse complement strand
AAAACCATGTGCAATGATGGTAACACAACTGAAGACATGTATCTTTTCATGAAACACATGGTCATTCCTATGTGTGTGCAAACTTTTGACTGGTAGTGTACATGTACATGCTGTTGCTCTGTAAGTGTGTAAGTAAGATAGGAAGTCAATGTTGTGTTTGTGACAAGTTTGGGTTTAAAAGTGCTAATAAGTTAGCTATTAGGCTAATTAGCTGAAAAGCTGTCTTGTTTGCAAACTGACAGCAGTGCAGTTTCGTGGCCAATAACAATTCAAAGTGAGCTTTGGATGTTAACACTGACTGGTCACTGAGCATCCTCCATGTGAAGCTGAAATGCTAATGTGGACTGCTGTTCAGGTCCAAGGTTCTTTTTGTGTTGCTTTGCAGAACTAAAATGATGCTTTAAAAACTAATTTCATCAAATTTCAATTTTAAAAATTGCTGATACATTTGGAAAATATCTGAATGTCCACATACACTGAACAATATTATGCAAAGCACGGCTGTGGTAGTAAGAGAGCTGTGGTACCATGGGTTTCCTCTATCGTGAAGTTGAGTTGTGAGAGTCAGCCATCTCACATGAACCAGCCTATAAACCAGCACAACTCTGGGCTTTCAGTGCTCCAGGACCTGTGTGAATGTCCTTTAATGCAGTGTGGGTTTCTGTGGCTGTGTAGGAGGCAGGTGTCTCAGCTGGAGGAGGGAGATGTGGGCACTCTACACCCAGTCTACCAGCTCACCTGCCAACCGTGGATCACTTTCATGGCTCAACTCGGTAAGCGTTAGTTAGTTCTCCCATATTTTTACCAGAATCTAGAAAATAATTTCAGAGTGCACTTTTTTGATGATGACAGGTTTTATTGTCTGTGAGCTCACTTTCTGTTCCTTCTGACTGGGCTGCCTTGTGAACAGGCTGCGCCTCCATTCAGCAGTGCACTGCTGATATTGCTTCACACTTCCTGCTTCCTTCCATCTTGGCAGAGGTTGTCAGTTTGGTCAATTCTCTGGCCAGTGATACCACTGTGAAGGCATTTGAAAAGACAAGGTGAGTTGTTTGTGCTAGGTATTTTTTTTTACTATATGTGTCTTTGAGCCTGTTTCATCACTGACAATTCAACTTTCCTTGTCTCTTACTTATCACCTGTCAGTTCACTTGCGTCCATCAAATACACATCAAATCATTTTTACTGAGAGTCTACTCATTTCATGTGTTGGGTCATGTAACTTAGTAGGATAGACTACTGCGTATACGCACCAAGAGTGCATGCAGTGTGCTGGTATAGTATACTTTAGTATAGTATAGAGAAACTAACCACCAAACAGAATAAAGAATAGGAAAAGCTTTGGGGTTAACTGTCCATGACAAGCATAAACCAGCAAATGTACCAGCACAAAAACACACTCAACAAACTTCAGTCATTCAATCATTCTGCAAAAACCTACCTTAAAAAGTAAAACAACAGATGGTAAGACATAACAAATTCTCAGTCAGTGATCACTTAGCAGAAGACCTTCTGACACATTTTGTCAATATTGTCTACTTATCATCATCATTTTATTATATATTATTATCATTATCACCATTAAACTGCAACACATGCCAACAGCACTTTAAGGTATTTCGTTGTTTGTACCTACAATTTTCTGTGCTCTACCACTATTGTGTTACAGTTGTGTTATACTGTGTGTAATCACAGTAATGGTTTTGTCTGTCTCTTAAACATTTTTAGCTGCCCCCAGTCGGGAGACGTATTTATACCGATCCCTCTTGTTCCCAACGTCAGCCAGCCTCCAGGCGCTACGAGGAGCTTTATTCTCATTGGCCGCAACTTCCATCAGTGGTACTGTAGCACAGAGCAAGGTAACTGCTAAGCCAGAGGTCACCTACTGATTGATAGTCATCCTCTGCACTGCTGACTACACTGTACTGTACACAATGCAACACAATGAAGCTTTAGTCATTCCTGCTTGTGACGTTTATTTTTCCTTCTTTTTGTTCAGTTTCTAAGTTGTGTGTAGAGGCCTGAGAAGTATCTAGAAGTACTAATAGTCAAAGAAAAGTGCAACAGTGGATTCATTTAAACATACAGTAAGAGAGTGATTATGAAGCTCAAAAGTGCTCAACAAGTCGTTTTCCTCTTTCATGAAATTTTAATGACTAAACTGAACCAACCAACCAGAGTGTTCTGTTCCTGTAAATGTAAATGTTTAAAAATGTGAACAAGGAAATGCACAATATTGGCCTCCAGACTGCAGTAGAAGAGATGTATAATGGAACTTCTCAAGTATAGTGCAAGTACCTCAACATAGTACATATGTAAATTTATGTAGCTATTGTCACCACTGACCTTTGTGCAGTGTTCTGATATCTGATAAACCAGATCTATTACTCCAACTGGATTTGTATTTTATCCTCCCCCAGCAAAGCCTCTTGAGGTTTTAATATGGCAACTGCTGTTTCAGATCTGTAATAGAAATAGGACAGTTTGTAGCAAACAAACTCCAAACCAATTGATTCTAATTGCTGATAATTGCTTTATAGAACCCAGGCACCTGATGTCGGTCAAAATAGTTTTAAGTCATGACATTCATGACAATGGTAATGAAAAATTAGAATTCAAAGAGAATAGTCTAATAGGAGAGAAATAAAAAGTGCTCTCCAGTTGATTTACAGTGAAAAAGATAAAGATAACAGAATGTGGTGATGATCATGAGGAATCCAGCTGATAGTAATGAATGTTAAAGAAAGCTTATGTTCATAAGTCTGTTATAACTGCACCACACTTTCAGCAGCCCGTCGCTAACAGCTGTTTAACCTCATGTGTAGTGTAGAGGAAGAGATCTAAGCATAAATGTTGTGTTTTCCAGCTTTCTGCTCGCCGCCGCTCCTTGATTCTGTGCTTCTCTGTCCATGCTAGCAGCTGTCTAACATAAATGTGTTATTTTACAAGTGTCTGCTCACGTCAGTTCATGTCGAGCTGTGTGTCTGACTGTCCATGCTTTCTTGCTGTTTGTACCATCTCTGTTTGCCTGCAGAGGACAGTACAGATGAGGAAAACACCCCAGTGCTAAATAGGTTCACATGTAAGTTTGCCTTTAAGCTTGACACATTAAAGCTGACAGGATGTTTTTACAGAAATGTAAAGCTTAATTTATGTTTTTGATTTTCTTTATTAAATATATGTTAGGTAACAAAGAACAAAGACTATTCAAAGTGCTTTAAATCTCTACAGAAGACATGACGCAAAGACATTGGGACATATTTTTATGAATCGAGATGTGAGGTGCAAAATGTAGTCAACCCTAACCCATGGCATGTACTAAACCTCTTCATTGATTGCAATACACTGCAAGACCTCAGGATTCTACAGTATGATCGTTTTGCACTATTTTTCACATTCAAGTGACTGTGTGTATTTAACCAGTTAATTTGGGAGTGACTGAGAGTTCCACCACTACTATCACCAGTTTGGCAAAATACGAGAATTTGAACAGATCCAGTGTTAATGCATTTTTCTATTGTTAGCCAAGTGTCACTGTCAAATCTCCCTTGTAAATTCAGAAATCTATCTGCAGCAGGTTTTATAAGTTGCTGCTAATTTACTTGAATTTTTCAAGCAAATTGTAATTGTTTGAGAGCTTTTAAAATAAATATAATTATCTCTAACACTCACTCACACTTCCAATCTGATGTTACTGATGCTACTCCTGACTTGCAGTTGGTGCTGTACATCTGCATGAAAACTGAGTCAGGAAAATAAGAGAAAATACATGTAGGACAGAATGAAATAAAATAAATATACACAGTTGATAATAAATTTACCAATTACTAAAAATAAAGGCTTATGGTTTCAGCATAAACTATTGTTTAACCTATAGTACTGCTCAAAAGTTTGTGGTCAGTTAGAAATGGCATTGTTTTTGAAACAAATAGATTAAAATTTAATCACATTGATGCTGATTAAAGAAACAGTAAAACTGACCTTCTCTAGACTAGTTGAGTATAGTTGAGAATTTCATCTAAAACTTTGGCCAGCATAGTCATTGGTTCTCAATCGTGTTGGGCTGTTGTAGAAGCAACTGGACCATATGATACATAAGAAGTGCTCATCAAGCCAATCCAGGTTTAGGGAGGTGCTTTAGGAAGCGAGGAGTGAAAACACTTAACACACAGATTATTTCAACAAACTCACAACTAGAATGTCCAAGGTCTGCAAGACTGTATCTAGTTCAGATAAAGGCTTCTTGGACAAAAGCAGCATTTGAAGGACACAGTTATTTCTTTTAAAAACCAGTATTTCTAAATTTGTCAATCACTATATTTCCTATTAAGTTTGCTACAATTCTTATTCAGACTCATTTCATGTATGCTTTCAAGGAAAACAAGGACATTACTAATTGACTCCAAACCTTTGAACAGTAGCGTATCTCTGTCAGCGACAGTACCTCATCATTTCTTATTCCCTCGTGCTAATGTCCCCAGTATCTAAATAGATCCTGGAATCTGTATAATTTCCCTAATATTGTGGAACGAAAATTTTTTTTATTCTCATCGTCTGATCCTTTTGCATACATGTTTTCTTTCAAAAGTGCCTGGATTGTAAAGAGTAGCCTTTGAAAAGACTCAGAGAATCATCATGTAAATCAGTACATTTAGCCACAGGATTTATAAAGAACCATTAATCCGTTGTGCAACAAATGTACAGTTTTGAATTAATTACATTTAAAAGTTAATTAAATATACAGTTCTTTTCAGAGCCAATGAGCCTTCATTTAGGTGAAGAACAGACAAAAGATTGTCCTGGGGGTCAGTAAGGAGCTTGTGTTAAAGGATTACCACAGTGTACTGTCCATCTCGGATTCATATTACTTTACCATTTCACTGAGTTTCTCTCTCTTCTGCTCAGCTCATAAGGGCTTCCAGCGCTTTGAAGCTTTGGAGCAGAGTGATTGGTTCAGTCCTAGCCAGGTCGGGACAGGACTGGCTCCTCGCCAGAGGTTCCTCTTCATCAGCATCCTGGATAAAAAGGTGACTTGACATATGGAAACCTCTGTATTGTGTACATCACTGAGGCCAAGTGGAGAGTTCAAATTCAAAAGGTCCTGATTGTATTCAGCTGTGTCTACATGTTTGACCACTGAACTGCAGTTATGTTAAATCCAAAAATCTTGCTCAACTGTCTATGAGATTTCTTCCTTTGAGGACCACCATTTTGAAGGCAGAGGCAAAACCTGGTCTTAAATACTGGCTAATAGCTAGTCAATATTAGATTGAAAGTGTGGACTGTTTCCTCCATCTGAATGTCATCCTCTTTAACATGTGTAAACGTTCCATGTGTAACTGCAACAAGAATCCAGTCTTCTTCTTCAGTTATTGTTTGGCGATATCCATTAGTCTTGCTGGTGATATGTTTGACCTGTTTGGTGCATTGGTGTAGTCCTCATTGGGTATTAGTTGGTGGGACCGTACAAAGCTTTTCCAAATGGATAAAATTTATTCTAAAATGTTAAATGTGTGTTTTTGACTTGTTATATGTCACAGCACACTGTATAACCATCCTTTCTTTAGGTGACTCTGTACAGCTATAACTGGTCTGTGGACCTGGGTGCCTCTCTGAATCGTGGGCTAGTCCGCCTTGTTCAGTGGCAGAATGCAAGGGCTCATGTCGTCCATTGTCTGCTCAACCAGAAGATGGGCCTCTTCCATCATTTTTGCTTCTCTGATCCACCCATCCATGAAATGGACTCCAAGCAGGTAAAGACACTGTGACAGAGGCTGTCACTGAATTCCTTATCTTACAGTTTGTTGCTGTTTTATTATGCTTGTTTTCTGTGGAGCTGTGGATCAGTAATGTGTCTCATGGTCTTGGCAGCACAAACTGCAATGAGCATACATACATTTTTTTAACTGTGCAATTAAGCATCTCAGTTCTTCTTGATTATTACCCCTATATATATCCTCCCTTGTTATGTCATTCTGATAATATATCATACTTCCACTAAACAATCTTTGTCCAGTGGAAATATGTAATGTAGGATCTTGAGCATCAGTAATGCTTTAACCACCCTAGGTTAAATACAACGAGTATTTGAGTTCATGGTCATTAATGTCATTTTAACACGAATGTTCCTCAGAAATATCTCTTATGATCCTTTCGCTCTCTGTTGAGCTCTAGTCTCTTCTGTCTTTTCCAGGATCCCAACCCTTTTCTCAGCCCTTCTATGGAGCCTGATGCATTGCTGCGTAGTGCAGTTCCTCCGTTGCCCAGTAAAGAGCAGGGTAGACTGGGAAGCTCTAGCCGAAGTCTTGCTCCTCTCCACTTCCCCTCTGAGCTGCTTCCTTTTGATGAAGCTCTGAGGGACGTCTGCACCATCCAACCCTTGATGGATGGGGATATGGTGGCCCGACATGGAGGCCAACTCTTGGAGATCAAAGCTTCTGAACGGAGAGGTGAATTGGTTAATCTTGCTACTCCTACTAAGTACTAAGTATTTTACATTTTGTTTGACCTTTTCATTTACAACTGCCTTTATTATTTGAATTGTTAACTGTTAAAAGAAGTAATTCTATCCACAGTTATGTTTATTATATTTTTTTCCAATGAGCTCATTAAACTCCACATGGACTGGAGAGTTAATACTTTGACTTTGTTTTCACAGAACTGGAGAAACAGATGAAGATAGAGAACCTGTTTGTGACTTGGCAGCAGAGGTCAGCACAGTCCAACATGCCCATTTCAGTAAGTAAATTCTTGTTTTGAGAGCAACATGCAGACATGATTAAAATTGATTCTTTATATAAAAACATTATTAGTATAGTGTGATACAGAATAAAAATAAAAAAACAAGTGACCAAATTTATTTGGGCAGCCCACTCAGGTAAAGTCAATGTGTGGGAAACACTGTACAACCACCTGAGCCACAGCCCTTCTGGCCAGCTGGTACCTACAGTATCTGCTGCTTCAGGAGACCCCCGGGCCATCAAAGCGGCCACCAGCGGATTTTTGGTTTCTGCCACATCAGTCACCAACAACCTACTGGTCATAAGTCAGACTAGCTGCTTCCACAATAGAGGATTTAACCATTGTCCATTCAGGTTCCATATCCACAGCCTCCCTTGGAAGCAGGAAAAATTATTGCATCGCAAACAGAAACACAGTGTGAGCTAATGACCTGACTGAGGACATATCTGGTCTAAGGTCTTAGTACAAAGTACACTTATGAACAATCATGTGCCTGAACGTGGTGTTTGTTATGGCCAATCCATGACTAGTACAGAAGTCCAGTAATAAAGCATCACTTGGGTTCAGATTAGATAAACTTTTCCTCCCAGTCCACCAACAGAACTATGGAGTCTCCAGGGGGTGCTGGCCCCCAACCAGAGTCTCCAAGAAGGCCGGATACTCCAAATTGCTGTTTGGTGCGTAAGCACAGACAATTGTCAGATCCCTCCTTCCAGTGACTTTCAGTCATAGGAAGGCGACCCTCTCGAATAGCCTAATGTTAAGTAAAGCTACTAGAACTAGGCAGAACCAGGAAGAACAGTGCCTCTCACTACTTCAGTGCTTTGAGAAGCTACAATTACAATTATTTGCTCTAGGAAATAATTTAGTATTGCCTTGTTTGAAAGTGGACGATATCCTCAGTTATCTTTAGGTTTACCCTCTGCAGTTTTATCATCTTACACAGTGACAGTAACCATGAATGTCTTAACAGGGGACAGATCTGGAGATCCTGAAGCAGTCGTCCAGGCTGGTCCACTACTGTGCCACTCCTCTCCTCTTTGACCCTATATTCCGAAAGCAGATTCAAGAGGAACAGATTACTCAGCCTGCCGTGAAGGTATGTTTGTTGTCTGACTCAAAAGAGAATTACATGAATTTTAGGTTGTTTCTTCATTAACTCATGTCTATAGATTGTGGTAAAGAAGATTAATTAATATAAGTACCAGTGTTCAGTAGAAACACAAACTATAGGTCTGACACTAGCGCATCTGTCCATTCATCCAGTTTTTGCAGCCTAAGTTTTGGTCCTGTCTACTAAGCTCAGTTGCTGTAGTGACTAAGATCTTATTTGTGTGTACTCTTCTGGAAATGTTTATGAAATTATATATCTGCGGCAGAAACGACATCGCTCCAGTGACTCCACAGCGTCAGGTCGGGACCGGAGTTACAGCACTGACTCGGGTGAAATGCTGCCCAGCCGGCTGAAGGAAGAACCCTGGCTGCTGGAAATTTCCAGCACCTTCCTTCAGCAGTACGTCCAGTACCTGCAGAGCATGGGCTTCATTCTGGTCCAGGTCAGACCTCAGTCTCCAGCTCGCAGGTCTGTATCTATCAAAATAGTTTAGAATATTTTATGATGTTTTTTTTTAAGCTTGATCAAATTAGTCTTGAATCCATCCTTCAATGTATTATGATGCTTTGTGCAGGACACAGCCTACACATCAAATCCTAATGACAGTAGTAAAGTAGACACTTTATTGTTTGTGTAGTAACTTAAAAATGTATCACTCCATTTCTGCCTCTTCCTTCACTATTGATCTTGATATTTGATCCTTGTCTGATCTGTTATCTCCCAGAACTAATACACCCTGGGCTGGTGTAACCAGAGCAGAAGCAGGGCTTATGCCTGTCCTGCCTGTCACTTTCAAGGCTCAGACTGTGTGGCTCACTCTGAACGATGCTGTTGGCGGTCCATCAGGCCTTGAGCCCAGGTCTCTCTGGTCTCATATTGCAGACTAAACTGACCCCTATCTTCCACCCCACCCTCTGTCTTTCAGCATTGCGCGGGCTCGTGCTGCCATGCTGAGCTCTATGTCATCGGAGGGGAGGATGTCTTTTTCTTACGTAAAGCAGAAGAGCGAGGACAGTCCAAAGGTTGGTGTCCACCTCAGAGATGCAGAAATCATCACCAAACACACATTTGGGGATTGAGCCTGTTATTGCAACAATGGCCCCAATACATTCTGTATGTCTCATTAAAAGTCTTGCATATTGCACATTGAGAAACAGCACCTCAATCTAATTTGTAATTCTTTTTCAACTCAGCTTTCAAGTGCTGTGACATATTTCTGAGCTCTTTTATGAATGTATTTATTACACAAACACATTGTAAAATGGTTTGTACACCAACTTCACAGACTACAACACCTGGCACCACTGCATATCACCTCCAGAGGGCGCTGCCAGGGGGGATTGTGTTGATGGAACTGGCTTTTCAGGTGAGATGGGAATCACAAAGGGTGCTACTAACATCACAGCTATGTAAATCTGTTGATCCTTTTTACTCTTTCACCTCATTTTGTAGAATTCATGTATGTGTACATTTAATGCCAGATGTTTTCTGGAGCATCCCACATATTTTCACTGACTTTCTCCAGTCACTGGTGTTGGTACATGACAGTGTGCTATGATAATCAACTTTCAGTGACTTTAAACATGGGTTCAAAATGGTCAAATGTTTTTAAAAATGGTTAAAATATTGCTTGTGACAGTAAGCAGAAAGCTAGTAAATTAAAAAAATATTTTAAAAAGATTTCTCTTCATGGAAACTTTAGGCAGATTTTATGTCTCAAATTGATTTTCATGTTGACCTGATATGAGTGTGCAGTCGTAGGTAATCAGTCTAAGAATGCTGTAATAGTGTGATTAAACTAAAGTCATGCTAACAGCTCTGTGAATCTGTACATAGTGCTAGCAGCATATGCTAAAATACTCATGGTGACAATGACAACATGCTAAAGTTTAGCAGGTGTAATGTATACTGTCTTCCAACCTGGCAAGCTACATGTCGAGGTGTCCTTGGACAAGACACTGAAACCACGTAGTAGTGCTGACACCTACTGTCTAGCAGCTGTCTAAACAGCAATTTTCCCAAGGGGATCAATAAAGTATCACTTATTAAACCAATCCAGTAAAGTACTGGACAAATTCAAATTTGACCTGATGATAAGTCAATTTATCTTGATCAATTTAACATGTACATCTGAAGAACACGTAAAATCAGTCCATCCATCGTTGATATTTTTCACTCTGTAACAAGTCTTTGGCAGTGCTAGAGGATCCTGTCTGAAACGTCAGGGGTCAGAGATCTTTGAATGTCTGTACAAAAGTTCATGGCATTGTATCTAATAGTTGTTGATATTTCACTTATTGACATTACCATCCCTAGAGCCACACTGCTAACACGGCTATCATAGGACAATCTAAATCGAAGCAGGAAAGGTTGCAAAACCCTGACTTTAAGTTCAGTGGGATCTACACTTCTCATACTGCAGATCAACTAGACCTAGTTTAGCTGCCTGGCTCCTGTCAAGCTCCTTACTCCCAGTTTATTATACACTTCCTGTTTGTAGTTATGAAGTCCAAGCTGAGTTAGTTGAATGATGTCGCTTGGGTCATTTTCTCAGACTTGACTAAGACTAATAGAAGAAAATCTGTCAGTTTCAGTAGGCAGGTTTCATGACAAACATCACAATTAGTTTCCTGGTGCTGATATTTTCTTTTGACATGTCATTTTCATGTGCTTGTATCTTTGTGTTGGCCATGTGTCTTCTCCTTCTGCCAGGGGTGTTACTTCTGTGTGAAGCAGTATGCACTGGAGTGCTCACGCATTCCCATGGGCCAGACGGTTAACTCCCAGGTAAGTGCTCTGCAGAATCTGCACTGCTGTGTGGATTACGCAACATAAAGCTATGTCTGTAGTTGGGATTGAAAGAGAGAGGGTAAGAGAGCAAAAGAAAATTGAAGACAAAGCAGTTTAAATGTCTCAATTTGGTATGTGCAAGAACAGATAAACTGATCTCATTTGATAGCAGTGGTTTTATAGTAAGATGCAGGGATTTCAGGGGCCTCTGGAGGAGGTTTGAGAATGGTGTTGCAGGGGTACTTTGGGATATTACAGGGCTACTTGCTTTCAGGGATCCTGGACAAGGTTTAAGAGGGCAGATAACGTGAAAGTTTGGATATTTCAGGGTGTAAGTGTAATTAAAAATAACTCTGCTAATGACAGCATCCACTTTAGCAATTAACTGTTATCTACCTTGGTACTAAAGTACACATGAACTCTTCTGACATGGAGATAGCCTGGAACTAAATCCTAATGAATGTCAGTCTGGGTGTATGTAGGTATGGTTATGTACAGCTCTACTGTATACCATTACTAGATATCTAATACTAATCACAGTCCTCCTGTAGATATACTACAGGAGGACTGTGATTAGGACTCTTCTAGCAGCTGATTGAGACATTATCGCATTTTTGTATTTTTGCTTTTTGCTATTGATATACATAGCCTTGAAAAAGTATTCATTCAATTTTTGGTCTAATATGACAAAAGCACCTTCTTCTACATGTTTGCTTTGTTTCCTACATGGCTTGTGGCAAACAGGACTACTTATGGGTTTTTTATTCAACAATGGCTCTCTTCTTGCCACTCTTCCATAAAGGCCAGATTTGTGGAGGGCACAACTAATAATTAAACTAAACTAATAAATAAAAGATTCTCCCACATGAGCTGGGAATCTCAGCAGCTCCCCCAGAGTTACCATGGGCCTCTTGGCTGCTTCTCTGATTTGCAGCCTCCTTTTTGTTTGGGGCATTTCTCCTTCAATCTTCTCTTCAGAAGGTGTAATGCAAGTTTAATAGGGTTGAGGTCTGGTCATTGGTTAAATTGTCCAGTAAATAAACAGAAATTACCAGAAACGTTCCACTTGATGAGGTCCAATCTTCAGTTGGTGGAGTTTCTTGGATCATTGTCTGCATGATGAAGATCTTCCCTATTATTTTTGATATTTCTCTATAAATTATTATACAAAATGTTTCTGTACACCCTTGATGTGATCCTGCTGCTATTATCATGAGTTACTGCATCAAAAGAGAACCTGTTCCAGAAGCAGTCATGCAAAACCATTGCCAGTCCATATTTCCGATCCTTACTGCTGATGAGGGGTTTGCATCTTGTGGTATGGCATCTGTATTTCTGCTTGTGAAGTCTTCTTCAAATGGTGGATTGTGACTGTTGTTTTGGGTTTGTCTTCACAGCTCTGACCATCCTTATGTGTATTTTCTGGTTTTTATTTGTTTCTTATATCACTTCTGTTTAGTTATGGGTTCTTCTTTTTCGTGGAAAAGTACCAACAAATTTGTTCACATCTGTAACTTCTATAACTAATATTTTCACACGTACACTTATTAGAATTTTTGAAATAAGCGACTGACACCATAATATCAGCTGATTATTTTATTTGTACTTCCTGATTTGGATCAGGAACAGTTGGCAATGGTTCATCACAGAGAAAAAACATTCCAAACATGGACCACTGCTCTCTCCAGGGCTTCGATTCTAATGTATGATTAAACTGTTAGACAAATTAAACTTTTATTTTTGTAAGGTAAAGACCTGGTCACAGCACCTTTTTGAGGAGATGAAACTTGTGGCAAAATCAGTTCATTTCAATAAAGATCCCTTCATCAGTGAATTTGTTTGCAGTTGTAAATCTGTGCAAATATTTCATGTTTCAGTTCAACACTTTCACCCAAGAATTGGTTAAAAATGCTTGTTTTAAACTGGGCTGGAGCACACCAAAGCTGAGCTCTGCCTCCTGATGCCCAAATGGCGCTCCCTCAGAGCTCAGCTCTGTCTCCATCTGCAGCACATTTTTCAAACTCTCCTACCTTTGAATTGCAACCCCCTCTTTTTTCCACATCTGGGATAATAAAGAATACCTTTTGAAGGGTTCCAGGCTTCTCACAAGTAATTTCAGCAGCTGCCATCATCTCCTGCCTTTCCACCTTGGTTCTATTTTACAGCAGATGAACTTCTCTCGCTGTTTCCCTTCTGTCCTATTTGTGACTGTGACTGATCCTTTATCAGATTTGGTGACTGGTGCAGTCAGAGGCAGAGGAAGATAATGAAATGATGCCATGACATTAGTTTCTCTTTCATGTCAAAATGTCACAGTGATGCAAGAGTTGATTGTGATTGTGATTGATTGATTGTGGCTTTATGCACAGCAGGGTGACAAAAGTGGTGAGAAAGCAATTATTACAGTAGGTGAATTACCCCCCAAAAAATGTGATAATTAATTGTCAGATATATATTTTTTCTTAAACACTGAGATACATTTGTGAGAGAAGGATTTATAATTGCAGTTAGTATTTATGTGTTGTCCACATGTCCATTCTTCACAAGCCAAATCCAGTCTCCTTCAATACACATCATGAATAAATGGAAAGTGTGTAATCTAACAAGGGTTGTTAAAATATTTTTGATGATAAACACTACTGCATCATATTTTAAGCTAAACTTGGTAGTGCTGTCAATATGTTGTTTGGTTGTTTCACAATAAAAGCCTATCGCTGCCCTAACTATAATGAAACACATTTAGGACAAATTATGTTAGTATCAGCGGTACCTGTGTAGCGCAAAAGAAATCAGTTGGGCTCCTGCTGTGGCAATACACAGGTACTATAAATAATAAGGTGATATGCATAGTGGATCTCACCACAATGTAATGAATGAATGTCAATATGTATGAAAATACTGTACATACAGCCCTCAGCAATGACTTGTGGCTTTAGTAGTCGACTAAGGCACCACCAGCCTTGTTAAATGGAGGTCCACAGCTCCAGCATTTGTACTAGGTCTCTTACTTAATTTTTGTTGTACAAAAAGGTTTGAGGGTTAGTTCTTGTAAATTAGGATGTAGTGTCTTTTCAGTCTTCCTTTCCATCCATCTGTGTGTCTGCCCAGTCCCATCTCATGTCATCTCTCCATCAGGGCAGCCTCCTCACCAAACCTCGTTGCAAGCCGTTCCCAGATGCCACCCAAGTATCTGACTGTGCGGTATGTCCCAGCCATTCTCAAGGGAGGGGTGTCTCACTACAATCAGGCTTCACCTCTCCCCATTGCTCTGCTTGCTGCCATAAGTTCTGGTCTCTTCCTTTCTCAATCTACATGTCTGTCTTGTCTCTTTGGGAATAATTGGGTTTCAGTGTTTAATGACGATCTTTCAAACCCGTGGGAGCTCCAGTTGCCACAACATACAACTTAACATACAGTAAATAAGTACCAGGTTTAGCTGGATTTAGGATCTCAGAGACTGGTTTAACATGGGCAAGCGAGTCAAACTCCCTTAATTGGCTTTTCCTCCTTGACTTTCAACAGGCTGTCCAACTTGGTGCTTGCTGGTTTGGGTTTTTGTGGGTGTCTCAGCTTGTGATTTTCTAAGTGTCTGTGCAACTGCTATTATTCCCTCTGCCCTTTCCCTAACAATCTTAGAGTATTTCCTCTTGCATCTTTAGTAGCAGGGCTTGATTGGACCTTGAACTTTTTAATACTCTGTACAGTTCTAGGGGCCTCTTCTGTTTAAATTGCATTGTTTTTCATATTTATTACAGTGGGTATAGAAAAGAATCACCCCCTTTGAAATATTTCAATTTTTTTGATTTACAGCCTTAAATGAAAAACCACACAAAAAATATTTCTTCCCAGCTTTACTTACTCAATGCAACCTATAACATCCCAGTGAAAGATATCACAGCTACAGCTCAGAAGAATTAAAAAAAATAAAAAACAAGAAATACTGAGATTAATAAAGGATCACCCCGCAATGTCAATATTTTGTTGAACCACCTTTTGCTTTAATGACAGCCTTGAGTCTGTTGGGATACTTCTCTATCAACTT
>JAUMHL010000021.1:1188605-1200579 GCA_032362345.1 Sandelia bainsii | reverse complement strand
ACAAGAAAGAAGTCCAGTTGCCATGACTCAACTTTCAGACAACTTCACCTGGATGACTGAGAATCTTCACAGACATGATATGATATAGTACCTTGCACTGACTGTTCTGCTGAAAACAAGTCAGTGAACTCCACTGACCATAATTCCTTGCATATTTTGTCCATTCTGGAAGTACTGGAACAAGATTAATTTTTGTTTTTGCTGTAAACTGAAGACATGGGTTTATTTGAGACAAAAGTGTTATTTGATGCCGTGTTCACCTTGATACATTAAACAAACCAGAAGATGGAACCTTTTGTATCATATTACAGCTCTGCTGTATTAGGTGATAATTCTACTATATGTTTATTATTCAAAGTCAAAGTGGTTGGTGGAGTTGTACTGGAGTGCATTATATTAAGTGGTGTTTCTAATCTTTTGGCCACACCATCATCAAATCAAATCAACATTATTTGTATAGCATATTTAAAA
Organism: Sandelia bainsii; assembly: GCA_032362345.1. Lineage (NCBI taxonomy): Eukaryota > Metazoa > Chordata > Actinopteri > Anabantiformes > Anabantidae > Sandelia > Sandelia bainsii. The sequence continues at coordinate 1,200,108 of JAUMHL010000021.1, read as the reverse complement.
AGAGTGTTTGCAGGTGACATCATTGAAGAAGTGAAGAATTATTCTTTTAACAGATTCTGGGAGAGATGGTATACATTTTGGAGCTTGTTCAAAATGACAGGAACTGTTGCCCCAGGATAACAGTGTGTGGTGGCATTAAAAAAATGCACATTTCTAAGGATAGATCACTGATAATGAGAGTGGTGGGAGAACACACTGGCCAAGGGTTTGTGAGCTACGCCGAGGAGAATGCTCACCTGGCGTCTGTGGCTTACAAAGAATGGTTTGTGCGATCCAAAATCTAAATCTTTGAACTTGTATTATATATATGTATATATGTATAACTAAGTCGGAAGTTTCGGACCTGGGTGAATATTTTCCCACTGGCTTCCTCAAAGCCATTAACAACAACCTGCAATGTGATGAAGAAGCTTCTCCCTTTCCCTGTAAAACAGGTTGTCCACAGCAGTGACCCAGACTTGGGCGATAGGGACCTGAGGGATCTTCATCAGTTGAAAGGCAGGGTGTCGGTGGAATTGTCCCTGGGAGATCAGTCAGAGAATCATCCACCACGGACAGGGGCTGCAAAGTTGTTGGAAAGATTTAGGGGCTGTGGTTCAAATCCAACAGAGTTCTTTGTACCATGGCCCATAATGGTGTGGAACAATGGATGTGAGCTGCCCACTGCTCCCCCCAAGGATGGGTTAAATACAGAAGTCAAATTTCGTTGTAACATGTAAATGTGATCAATGACAATAAAGCTGATTATCTCTATCCTTAGGTCTGATCCAAATGTGATTTCAGTCCTCATACTGGCTGTCTGTCAGCGTATGCATAGGGACTGCAGGCCTCACAGCAATCAATAGTGACTACGAGACATCTGGTTTAGTTTCCATTTGGGCTGCCACTTGGACCTCAACATTCACCTCCACCACAGCGTTAAGAGACTCTAGCCCCAGAAGTGTGGAGGCCAGGTCTGCCAGGGCCTGTGTGGAGAATATTTGGGTGGATGAGGCAGAAAACACAAGAGGTGACACCTACGAAATGTGTGTTGGCTTGGACAGAAGCAACATCTGCAAAGCCATCTATCAATTCTATCGGCCCTAAGACAATTGACCATTTCCATCAAATATAAGTGAACATTACAGCAGACCACAGTGTCAGCCATCTTGGTTACATAAATGAGAGAGATGTAGTCAACATTGATTGTAGATGGTGGCAGGCAGAGACTGTCGCTGAATTCCTCACTTTGTCAATTGCATCAGAGATTACTGCAGTTTTCTTTTGGCTTGTTTTCTGTTTTGAGTATATGAGCAAAACTGCTGGACCTCCTGAATAAATTGTGGAGCTGTGGATCAATATGCAATGGTATTGGTAACACAAACTAAACAAAACTTAGCTGTGCGACCGAGCATCTCTGTTCTTCTTGATTATTACCCCTGTACATATCTTGTCTTCTTATGTTGTCCTGAGCATCATCATGGAAATACAACCCCGTCACATCAATGGCCTTGTTTTTCAAAATGAAACTTTAACTACCTCAATGCAATTTTGTCCTTGTCACTTTCCATTTATCCTCCTGGATATTTATGATCAGCTGTGTTGTAGAGAGATCTGAATATGGGAGTTTTCCCTCTGTAGTTTTTTTAGTCATGCTGCCAGTTACAAAACTGTTTGCTAAGCAAATTTAACATGCCATACTCCTCCACACTCCTACTCCTGCTCTCCTCCACCTTCACATCATAGAGTCAACTGTTAAATCAACCTCACTGTAGCCACTGCTGCACCACTGCCCTTTTACTTACATTGCTGAGTAAGAGGGCAATGGTGTAGATAGAAAGTTTCCAACTTTGAGATCAGTGACTTCTATTTCCACAGCCACAGGTCAGAAACTAGAGAGGGAAACTAGAGCGCACTTGCATTTAAGATTTTGCTAGAAGGATAGTTTTTCCAACTGCATTGAGTTTTTTGGCAGCGTGTATGTGGATTTTGACACTACCTTGGACAGTACCAGTCTGAGAACTGGGCTTGTGAAGAAAAGGTTGCTGTGTCCATTATTGGAACAGGCTGTGAAAATGTGGGAAGAGAAGGCACATGAGGAACAGTCCTTCCTTCCTCAGCAACTGCTGCTGAAGTAAAATAACAATTTTATTTTTTCCCTTCACTGTTATGGGAAAAAATAGTGATGTGGCCACTAAGCTGCAGGTTTTTCTTATCTCTGTGTTTCTAAAAATCCATTAAAAGCAGATGGCAGATCCCACATACTGCAGCTTTATTCAAGATAATCCATAATTTGAAATAACAGATCAATTTAGATGTGTAATCTCTTTCATGAATTTATTCTGTCACAGTCATTGCTGTTGCAACTACTAAAAGTAGTTCTGTGCTTCCAGAATTTTATCACAACATAATTTTGCAGATTAATAGGGTTTCAGCAGCACATTTTTCTCTTAAGGCATCCCTACCAGGTCAATCCAGCCATGATGATGTTGACATAAAGAATATAATGCAGTTATGTTTATAAAAAAAGGATAGAAAACTATCAAATAAAAATAAAGCGTCACATAGAAGAGGCAGAGATGTAGTAAAGCAACATTTTACAGCAAGGAAGACATTGCCCTTTTAGCCTGCCCCCTATGACCAATTACAAAACAAGCTCAAAGAATAGAGAGAAGCAAACTTTTCTTTCCCTCCGATGGCCCTGCTCTTCATCACTGCATTACTAATGAGTGCAGACAGAAGGCAGAGTCAGAGCAGCAGAAAATTTGCCTGAACCGAACTTCATCTGTCATGGTCCTGATGAGAAGCAGAGGGAGTACCAGTGCATGGTTTGGCCCTCCAGCCCATGGGCATGGTACAGCCAGCTCTTCCACACGTGGGCATCTGGGCCCTAAACTGCTCCGCTGAACAAACTCGCCCAAAAGTTGCTCTCAATAGCTACCAGGGCACATGAACAATTTTCTGGAAACTGTAATAATACCAAAAAAGGTTATTCAGTGGCAATGGGCTTTCTCAATTCTGAAGAATTGAACTAAAACAAGTCCAGTTGCCACTGAATAACCTTTTTTGGGATAACCATGACCTGGATGACTGAAAATCTTCACAGACATTGTAATAATACCCATTAATAATAATGAACACTGCAGTGATTATACAGTGTACATTAAGATTAGATAAATGTCTCTTCCCTGCCATAGCTCCACTGAACCATTTTTGTCCAGTGGAAATATGTAATGTAGGATCTTTAGCATTTGAGTTTGCAGGAAGCGATGAAGACTGAGAAGTCTGATGGTAGCAGGGCCTTGTTTGCGTTTTGATCGTCGCCTGCTGAAAACTGTCCAGTTACAGTGAATCAGGACTGAGTTCCTTCATCCATTGCCCATTTTGGTCCATGATCAGCTCTGATGACTGATGACGCTGATGACTCCTCCGTCTCAGCAGGTTTTCTCAGTGTTTCTGCCCTGCCCCACACGCCCGCCTCCTCAGCTCCTGGTGGATATCAGGTCTTGTGGATGATTTCTGGTGGACTACAGGTCTCTTTCCTGGGATCACACCTGTGTTTTTCAGGGATAATAGCTAGTAGCTAATAGTAGCTGAAAGTTTAACATCAGATTCTGTTCTGATTCTGAAGCCTGCACTGTACAGTGCCTCTAAAAAGTGTTCATCCCTCTTGGAGGTTTTCACCTTTTACAAAAAATATAAGTTCTTATATAATAAAACATTCAAGGGGGTTGAATACTTTTTATGTGCACTGTACATCATGGCACCACAAGTGCAGGCTCAATTAAAATTGTTTGCTCATTCATGGGCATCAGTGATGTCAAAATCTAAAGTGGTTTTGTCTTTTGTTCATGCTCAGTGTTCTGAACAATCTAACATTTGTAAAATTGGATCTGACTAGGAAGTCAGAATCCAGTATTAAATTCCTGTAGTGCAAATAGCCTAATATTAAATATAGCTAATTGAATGCGACAGAACCAAGGGGAATGGTGCCTCTCACTACTTTATAGCTTTGAGGAGCTACAATTACAGTTCTCTCCTCTAGGAAATCATTTAGTATTGCCTTGTTTGAAAGTAGGGAATATCCAGGCTAATTAGAAAGGTTTCTGTCTGCCACAGTGACAAGTCTCAGGAGAGGTTACATGGTGGCATTAAATTTACGGATTTGATATTTCAACAGACACCCACACAGCTCTCTAACTGAAGCACATCTAAGTAGAGGTCAGCAGCCAGACCCAGGTCCAATGGGGCTTACAGCCATTTCTAGCTTTCTACAGCTATGGCATTTGTTTTTTTTCATGCTGCTGGATGAACTAAATCAACAATTAGATGTGAGCTGACTGCAACATAGTCAGGTTTGGATCTGAATGCCAAGCCCCTGTTCTTACCAGGCTAAATTTAGTGTCCATCTGCTGAGTCTTTGATGTTACAGCTGCCTGTGAACACAGAGTCTGACCACGATGAACTACAATATGGAGGTCTGTAGACTTGATTCATGAACACATAGTCGTTATTATCTTGTGTATTACCCTCATCCCACTCCTCTCAATGTTTACCATCTGCAGTTTCATCATCTTACACATGAATAGCTCCACAGGGAACATATTTGGAGACCTCAGAGGAACAGATTATTCAGCCTCGAGTGAAAGTATGTTTGTTGTTTGACTCGTAGGAGAATTACGTGAATTTTAGGTTATGTCATGATAATTAACTTGTGTCGATGGATAGCAATTTAAGTCAACGCTGTCTCATAAAGACAGTATAGCACATTAAAATCTATGTACTGTCAACACAAACTACTTTATCCAAGAGCAGCTTTGCTTCTTATGGCAGTTAGCAGCAGGATATGTCAGGGTCTTGAACATCTCAGGGCAAGTACTACACATGGACCTATGCCTGGAGAGATTTCCACAGATGTTTTTTTTTAACCTCTTTGAGAAGATACCATTTCATGGCTACCCTGAACCCCTCCTGCACTCAAGCTTTTGTTTCTTTGACTACAGAAACTGGTGTCCACTTTCATCTGCCAAATATGTGTGGTGATTCTGGAGTCCCTTGAGCAATCAAAGCCTGAAAAGACTTTGAGCATAGCCCAAATATATTGATAAGGATGATATAAAGACACTCCAAGAATGGTGGCTTCTTTAATAGTTCTTTTACACTTCAGGAACTTACCAACCCATAACTGAACTTTCTCCCCTTATCTTGGGCTCTACTTTTTCCCTTACGCTTTTGAGACAAGTTCTGAGAGTAAATTTCGGCACCTCACACAGAGCTCTAAGAGTTGAGGGACTTGTTTTTTTTTATTCATTAATAACAGAGAGGACCCCAATGTATTTACTGTCAAACAAACTATTGTAGCCCAGTGGCTTCAACTGACTAGTAATGGCTATGAAATTGTGATATTTGGGTAACCAGAAATGACATCACTCCTGCCAAAATTGGCCCAAAAATTACACTAAGGAAATTTATTCTAAAAAAACACATATGGAATTGAACAGTTCAAATCTATTTTACACATTATGTCCATCAGAGGGCAATATAACAAGAGACATTACTACGTTATTAGATTACAGTGCATAGAACAGACATTCAGCCTGCCAAGCAAGCTGTGCTGTGATATAACATGAAGCAAACATATCTTCATTTTATTCTGTTTATAATATATGTTTTTTGAAACTTTGGCTTGAATCCAGGCTTCAAAGCACTATGAAGCAGAACACATCCAATTCAGCAAATCGTTAAGTAGATTTATTTCACACTGCACTTTACTGTGTGCTAACTTAAAAATGTATCACTCCATTTCTGCCTCTTCCTTCACTATGAGCTGCATCCATCCATTAGTCTTCATATGTGTTTTGATCCTTGTCTGATCTCTGATCTCCCAGCACTAATACCCCCATGGCTGATGTAACCAGAGCAGAAGCAGGGCTTACGCCTGTCCTGCCTGTCACTTTCTAGGCTCAGACTGTGTGACTCAGTATGAATTATGCGGTTTGTGGTCCATCAGCCCTTAGGCCCAGACTTCTCTGGTTTGACCAGAGCATAACTGACCCCTATCCTCCACCCCACCCTCCATCTCTTCAAGCATTGCCAGGGCTCATGCTATTAAAGCAGAAGAGCAAGGACTGCCCTATGGTTAGTGTCCACCTCAAAGATGCAAAAATCATCACCAAACACACATTTAGGGATTAGCCGGACTGTGACCTTAATCCCTAAATGTTACTGGTCCTAGCAACCGGCCCACAGTTTGCTCTGAACCAAATTAGTGGGCCAGTTTGTAAATTTGGTCCATTTTCCCCTTAGTTCAATTTCCTTTCAAAATGTCGGTAGAATAGTTTTGTAAGCTCATTGGTTAAATGGATCTGGGGTGGGCCCAAGAAAGTAAACACAGGAGAAAGATCCTCTTCTTCTTATCTGTGAATATTCTTGAATGGAACATTGCTATGCAACATGGAACAAATGCAAAACTTGCATTTGCTCATAATCATGGCAATTATCTGGTGAAATATATCAAGCAAAACTCTGCCAGCAGAATGTTGAGTACATCTTGACAAAACATCTTAAAAATACAACACCACATAACACTTTGTTAAGAAGATTGATAGATCAAGATCAAGATCAGATCAAGTTCTCACCACAAATGAACTGCCCCAGAGTTAGCTTGCAACCAGGTTCAGAATACAAGACATTTGAGTAATTGGATCACAATCCATCTTAATGATTGTTTACACTTGTACTTAGAACTGTCCACTTGGGATTTGATTGCCTAAAACACAACTAGCAAGCAAAGTATAAAGAGGACTTTGTTTTCTGAGCTTTGACCTCAGTACATTGCTATTCAATCTACATTTTTTCTGTATTTTTCCAGTAAATCCAGATTTGTACTGTACTGTTATGTAGTTTTTGTAGTGCTCCGTTCGCTGCAGGGGGGGTCAACCAACATAGTGTATTAGTTTGTCAGGCAGTGTTAACCTTTTCAGACTTGCTAACATCAGTGAGTGGTGGCTTGGATTAAGAGTTCTTTGTACTTGCCCAACTAACTGCAACACCTCACAACAAAGGATGTTCCCTGAAACCCAGTTCTGTTTTTTTAAATCAGGAGATTATCTGAGATTAGCAGAACAGAAAATCAGGTTTTGGTGGAACATTTGTCAAACATATAACCTTTGTCTTTCTGTCCTGTGCTCTCTGTAATGTTGGATGCATGAGGGCAGACAATGGAGTAAGAAGGCCACAGTGAGGTGAAAAATATCATTTTAATTCAGATGAAGGCAACTGCACTAGTCAATGAAGTGCAATAAAAATTTATGGGTAGAAAGCCAATAAGAATAATATTCAAAAACAGTCTCATTTCAGCAAAATTTGCCCTTTTTATGTCCAAATAGGTCACTCACATGAGTCATATAAATCTGCCAAAATAAAGGATATGGAGGAGGGTGTGGACTTCTCATTCAAACCATCTGGGAGTGGGCATTATTGATACATGTGGCAACGTAACTTCACTTCTGGCAATAGTCATATTAACATGTGAGGAAAAATTAAATCAGATAAATTATTTGTGTTAATGTTAAAGTTAATTTTCTGATATTGTTGTTAGTTAAGCTCAGGTATGTAGCAGCTTACTGTTTTTAACTGTAACTGATCATTTCCATTTAAAATGACAAACAGGAGGTCAGATCATCTGTTGCTAAATAACATTTATTTCATGACTTAATTGATGACAGCCCGAAATAACACTTGCTGTTGTCCAGTATATGTGCTTTTTGCAAGTCCATGGGGAAATCAATTTCAGCAGGTAAATGTTCCAGTTAAACTTCTGTAATATCATCAATAAAATAAAAACAACTTTTAGTTTTGAATCATATTTAATCAAGTTTTGATTTTGGAGAACAAGCTACCTTTCATAGCTCTCTGACACATCTTTACTTGCTTCATTATTATCTTCTTCACCTGTATTGCTGCCATTTTACTCCATATATTTCCAGTCAACTCAGTCTAATTGGCAACCCTCAACTGTTAGTCAAGCCTGACCAAGTGAGATCTTTTGTGCAAACACTGAACTGTACCAACACTGAAACAACACACAGCTGCCCAAGAAACAGCCAAGTGCCCCATCTTATATTCAACCTACTGTACCTTCCTAGTAAACATCCTTTTCAAACTACCCCCACTCTATTATATACTTTTTGTTAACATCTTTTAGTTTCAAAGCCTGAGATGACTTAACTGAGTAATGTCACTTAGGTCATTTTCTCAGGCTTGACTAAGAACAATAGAATAAAACCTGGCTTTCAAATGCTAATACAAGTGTCAGAAAAGTAGGTTTACACTGTCTGAGTAAACCACTCACTGACTGTGGCCTCACTGGCTCATGGCAAACGTCACAGTTAGTTGTTGTGCTTGTATGGACAGATCACGGTAGCTAAATCTGAATTGAAAAACATTGAAAAGTCAGTTCAGTTATATAGTACAGAATCACAACAAAAATCATCTTCATGGCCTCTACATTGTAAGGTTAAGACCTTACAGAAAACCTCCAGCAGAACCAGGCCCAGGGTGGGTGGCCATCTGCCTTGTGGGGTTGGGGTGAGTGGAAAGTAGAAAGAGGAAAAAAGAACAACAAGCAGACAAAACGGTGGACAGGGAACTCTGGAAACATACAACTCTGAAGCCAAGGATAGCTGCAGAACAGTACTGAGAGAGGGAGATAGAGGAACTTTGAGATGCTTCTAATTTTAGAAATATTCCTCAGGTGGAAGAAGGCAGTTCTACAGATTTCTTTTATGTGTGAGGAAAAGGAAATATTCTGGTAGAGAACTATTTCTCATAGTAGTACTTGAGGCCAACGCTATGTCACCTACTGTAACTACTACTAACTAACTACTAATTAATTTGTTTTATCCGATTTCACAGATAAATATAGCTGGGTGTCATCTGCACAGCAATGGAAATGTATGAAGTATTTTCCTAATCCATCTGATAAATAAGATTTAAACCAACATGTGGCTCCTTTATTCCCACTGACATGTTCTAGTTCTTTGTACTAACATTTAGTGATGTATTGTGTTGAATGCAGCACTAAAATCTAACAGGACAATTATATGGATGAGTCCACTGTCTGAAGCTAAGAGAAGATAGTTGGTGACTTTCAGTGCTATTTCTGTATTGTGATGCACTCTAAATCCTGACTGGAAATCTAAGTCTAAATCATAGTTGCTTTGCCACTGCTTTGAAAATAAGCAGATATCATTCTATAACTGGCTAAAACACCTGTCTCTATGATACCTGCAGCTACTCTGAGAAACAGTGAAGTAAACTTACTCTGCTCTCTGTATTCATTGTACTGTCTTCTTTTCCAGGGGTGTTACTTCTGTGTGAAGCAATATGGACTGGAGTGCTCACGCATTATCATGGGCCAGACAGTTAACTGCCAGGCAAGTGCTCTGCAGAATCTGTACTGCTGTGTGGATACGCAACATAAAGCTATGTCTGTAGTTGGACCTGAAAGAGAGAGGGCAGGAAACTGAAGATAAAGCAATTTAAATGTCTCAATTTTATATGTGCAAGCATTAGTATACTGATCTCATTTGATAGCAGTGGTATATAGAAAGGTACAGGGATTTGCAGAGTGTACTGGGAGCAGAGCTGGCTCAACCCATTTTGGTGCCCTAGGCAAGATCATGGTTTGGCGCCCCGTAATCAACTGGCTATACCCCCCACCCCACCCCCTGCGAGTGCACAGTCCATCCTAACCGTAACCCCTAAACCTAATCCTAATTTAACTTAATAATTTTAATAACTTAATAATCAAACAAGACTACATAAAAAACATATTTTCTCAGAGCACCTGTCCAGGACAGATGTAGAACAAATTTACATGTTACTGTACAGTACAAGTAAAACATGTAGCTGCAGCAGACAGAGACTTGATGTGTTCAACAGGAGAATAATTATTAACTAGTAATGATCAGTGTTTCTAGATCTCATGATAGACATAGAAACTTTGAATAACTGTTCACCATCAGGTCTGATCATCTGCTGTATTAAATCTGCATGTTGAGTTCATATTTCAAACTTGATAAATCTGCAATCTTGATATGTCTTTGAGGTCGGATCCAGTCTTTCGCTGCCTCTCTTTCTCTCTTTCTCCCACTCTTTAATTTATTTGTCCAGATTTTCCCCACTTATTCCTGATCATTGTCGCTTGTTGCTCTGTCAGCTGGAGGTGTGCGTGTGTGTGTGTCTGTGCGGGCAAGGGAGGAGGGGGCGCATGCTGTGGGTGCAGTAACCGAGGAAACGTGGTTGTGGATGGATCCTGGCTGTAAAAGGACTAACTATCACGTTTCACTTTATTGTGGAGAGAATCATGAGGGGTTTATACAGGGAGCAAAGACCAAATAAGTAACTAAACTTTAGAAAACTAGCTCAAAAACCCACGACTGATGATATTTACGAGCAACCGTTTATTTTGAGGGCTTGAAGCTGTGCCCCCTCCAGCAAGTGGCGCCCTAGGCGACCACCTAGTTCACCTATGCCAAGAACTGGCCCTGACTGGGAGGTTTGGGAATGGTGTTACTATAATGGATGACATTTCAGGGGCTGATTAAACTGAAATTTTGGATATTCCAGAGCATAACTGTAATTAAAAGTAACTAAGTCACTTTGATAATTGACTGTTAGCTTTGAACTGTACAAAATCAAACACACCTGGAGTCTTCTGATATGAAGCTTTAAATGTCAGTTCATCCCTAAATACTTTCACATTTCCCTCCTCTGTCTCAGCTCCAAGCTCATTAGTTCTATCAATAGAAGTAAATCTTTAAAACCAACTCATAAATACGGTATATAATTAATTAAAAAAAAAAGGTTTAGTTATTACGTGAAACAGCTTGTCTTTTTGTCAAATGTTACTCAAAAGGGATTTAAGAATGCTGGTTTCTTGAGGTAAACTTCCCCTGGAAATTGTCTGTGCCATGTACAGTGGCAAGAAGTTAGTTGGAATTTATTGCAATTATATATTAATTTGTCTTTAAATGCTGTCAGCTCTTCGTCCAAGTTACAATAATGTACAAACCTATTCAAACTAATAAAACACAAATCGTTGTATTGTCCCTACTGAATTCAAACAATCATTGTAGAGTGTCCTAAAGGATGATGTCAGGGTGACTGTCTTCCAGCTGAAGCTAAGTAGTTACCAAATGTTGATGCAGCATGACACTAAAGTAAATTTGCTACATAATAGTTTCAACGAAAAAGAAAATGTTGCTACTTTAACTACTTAATGTTAAAAGTTAAGTTTTAATTTTAACGCATCTGGCTTGGAGAATTAATTACTTTACAGAGAATTAATTACTTTACAGGTGGCTTTTCAACACACACAACCGCTCTGTACAAAAAGGCCCAGAGTCGACTGTATTTTCTGAGGAGGCTCAGGTCCTTTAACTTCTGCAGCACCATGCTGCGGATGTTTTATGAGTCTGTGGTGTCCAGTGTCATTTTCTTTGCTGTGGTTTGCTGGGGC
>JAUMHL010000021.1:1167270-1178970 GCA_032362345.1 Sandelia bainsii | reverse complement strand
CCTTACACTGTAAAGTGCCTTGAGATGACTTATGTTGTGATTTGGCGCTATAAAAATAAAGTTGAATTGAATTGAATTGAATTCAATAAACTACCTGTCTTCTCCAACTACTAAGATTTCCCAAATTATCTTTCCATTGGAAAATCCTCTCGCCATAGTTCAGAAATACATTATAATGTCTACAATTTTATACTGATAATATAGAAATAAGAATGTTCAAATTGTACTATCACACACACAGTATTCAAGAGTGAGCACATCACTGTGCAACATCACTTAAAATGATACTATCTCACAGTAGGTCATTTGTTAACGATAATAATTAATGATAATAATTAAGATATGTAAGTTAAGTGTGTACTAGTTGGTAGGTTCAACAGGAATGCTAAAGCTATATTGTGCTGTAAATAAACTTGAATACCACAGCTTTCTCATCACTTGTGGCCTGAGTTGTTTCTAATGCAACTTGGCCCCAAATGGTGAGGGATTGTCTGAACAACTTAGGAAACCTAGGAGACTAGGAGAGATGGTGATGGTACAATGATACAATGGAGATGGTACAATAGCATCAGCAGGTACTGCAGATTAGCTGGAAACTCAGTTGCAGTGGTTGGGAGGAACAAGAGCGGACTGCTAGCAACAACAGAAGACACATTCTCTGCGGTAATCCTCAAAAACAAAATCCACCACAAGCAATTCATTATTTACACCGTCTTGCACAACTGTTTCTCATTTGGCACAAGTGTAGTTTTTTTTAAATTGGTGTTTCAGTGACAGTGATCAGACACTGCATAAAGTCAATCTCTATGGACGGTGTCCAAACAAGAAATATTGGCAGCACAGTCTTTGGTAAAAAAAATAAATAAATAAATGAGTTTGGATCAGATGCTGTCCAGAGTGTTTTATGTGGACCTGGCTGGGACTACCACAGCCACTACACAGAACCAGCTGTGAACCATGGAGGTGGGAGTTTGCTGATATGTGGCTGCATGAGTGCAAAAAGGTGCAGAACCCAGTAGAACAACCTTGGACCAGAACAAACCCTCCGGCAAAGAATAGCTGAAAGAATCATCTGTGATAAATGGCAGAAAATCAGAGGAAACGAGAGTCGGATGATGACTGCCCTACCAACTGATCCACAGTTGTCCCTGTATCATAATGCATCAAGTGGGTGGCAGATCTTGACTGCAGACACGTTGCTTTAGCACCTGGACTTTTTCACTACTGATTCATGTTATTGTAATATGTACAGATTGTCGTTTAGTATTTTGTTGCTGAAATAAGCAAGACCTTATGTGGGTAAGACTTCGCCTGGATGCTGGATGACAGCACATGTTACAGTTGAGGTTTACATACACTCATGACACAATGAGAATGACACAAATGATTTTTTTGCTGGGGCATAATGATTGTACAACATACATCTTCAATAGAAGAAAATCCAAAGAATTTGATGCACATGAGTCATGTTGGTTTTTTAAGTCAAAATTTTGCAATTTTCCATTGAGAAGTTGTTGAACTATTTAATCATAAAGTCAGAGTGTTGAACCTCACCCTGTCCTTATTTCTGAAAGAATCAGCCTCTCTGAGATGCTCTTTTTATAACCTGTCATCATTTATTATTTTATTCATTAAATATTTCTCCAAAGACAGCAGAAATGAGCCAGACAGAGACTGGACATACTGTAACACATTAAGTTATATTTAGAATGGTGGACCATGCATGTGTTATACATTTGGGGATGATCTCAATAAAAATCTAGTGACCTATTTATGTAAATACCCCAGTAGCAGTCAGGTGGAGGGAGGGGGAGCACACTGGAAACTAATCTTATTGTCAGGAGAATATCCATCTTGATAATGAAAACATGAGACTGAGGCGATGCTGGGAGATTCAGCCATCTGTTCAAGTCGAATTCACTTCCTTTATTATTATCAAAATTATTCAAAACCAGAATAATAAAATAATAAAGGCTAAGTACTGTGCCAATGCCAAGATTTCTAATGGTCTTAATGGAATATGAGATGATAAGATGGAGGATTCAAAAGACCATAAAAGACAATAAAAGAATAAATAATAAGAGGGGAGAGAGGTCAGATGGTTTTAGAGACATGAAACTTGAAAGAGATTTATTTACTGGCAGTCACCGTGGCTGAAAGACTTAAAACCAAATCTTTCTAGTGTAACTGCTATGTTATAAGTGGACTGTCATTCTGTATTCATGTGTAACAGTTTTATTTTACTCACCAATTATGGGCAAATATTTGTGTATGTTTTGCGTCAGGTTTCCGTCCATAATTTGCCAGTGAAAGACGTCCTAAAACAGTTGAGACATTTGTTAAGTCATCAGCTCGTGATCGTGATGTCTTACATAAATATTTTTAATCTTCACATATATAATACATAATATATACCACATAATACCCATTTGTTGAGCACCCACCATTTGCAGCTTGATGTTCGACTTTCCGACCTTCTCCAGGATTTCAGCCGCTGCAGACACAAAACTGGAGATCAGCTGAGACAGAACTCCTGGCAGGAAGCCACACTTATTCTGTACAGCATCACCTCTGCTGATCACACTAGTACAACATAACACAACACAACACATCTCATTCTGCCTAAATCCACTTTCTTTAGGCTTGTTTAAAGAAAAGTGTGATTCAGGAGTAAGTGACAGTAGGTGCACTTCTATCAATGGAAAATTGTCTTATTGCTGTTTGTTTGGTTAATAGTTAATGCCACACTTTTGTCAGACACCTTTTGTGATGCATTACAAATAGAAGATTTTACTGAAATGTAGATTTAAAAAGCTCATATAAAATGTCTAATAAAATATTAAGTTTACAATAATATGTAATATTCAATTGCTTCCATGTGCACAGACAAGTGTAAACTCATACTGAGCCTGTTCTACAGGTCAGACTGTGGACAACTCCTGCTCTCAAACCAAGATTCTACCACTGATGAATTAGAAACTACTTTAGATTATAAACACTGTATCTGTTTTCCACAACTTCACTGAACCAAACCAGAGTATACCCTAAAAATCACAGAGGTTTTATTCCCCCCTAACAGCTTGGGTCTAATCTGCCTGACAGCAGCAGCAACAGATCAGTGTGCGTGTTTCCATGTCAACAGTACTGTGAATTGTATGTGCTGTCTCAGTGTCTTACCTTGATGAGGAGAGTCCAGGAAATATCTGGGATCTGTAATCCTCGTGTTGATTGGTTCGATCAAACCAGTGATACCTTCCTGTAAGGACCAGTGATATGTTTATTCAGGGTGGTGTGATGTTCAACTGATGTTATCTAACTAATACCAGACATATTACTACATAAATACATCATTTACTGTATCACTACATTACAGAGAAATGCAGCCTGTGACAGATGACATGAGCTGAAGAAAAACCCTGAGACAGTCCCCCACAACTACTGAAATGTACTGTAGAAGCTGCAGAAATATGAAAATAAACACACTAAAAATCTAAAATACCTCACAGTAAACTGGAAATGATGATGATCATATACTGAGCAGAATCTTACATTAGCATTATGTTTGTAATATGCTACAGTATCTTTTCAATTAAATTCACACTGCATTAAAACTCCACATTCATTCAGATGAACTCTATATTTGAGGCCTGAACTATGTTTACACTCAGGCCTCATCCAGCAGGTCTGGATCACTTGTGAATTTCCCAAGAGCGGAAATATTACCTGAGAGAATAATTCTCTGACGTAATATAATCTAAAACTTGTGTTCTAGAGGGGGTTCTTCATGCTGGAACAGTTTATTTGTTTTACACAGTGACTGTGAGCAGCTTCCTCATATCTTTCCATCACAGTGAGTTTGCTAGATTTGGTAAAATTATATCTGTAAAAAGACTCAAATTAGAAACCAGAAAACTGATAACTAGACTTATTTCTGGTAAATGATAAAATGTAATCAGGGACTAAAGAAACCCGACAAGTTGAAATGTTATCTTCTCTAACAACAATGCTACAGTCTGTAGGTAGTGTCCTTTGAAACTTTTGTTCCAGTGTCCCCTCCGGATGAGTTACTACCTCGACAACAACCAGCATGACATCAATAAGTTGTACGACAGAAACCACAAGTTTGATTCAAATTTCAAATGCAATCCAGTACAATCCGGGTATTTGGTACACTGGTACCAAACCAGAGTGGTGAAGTGGGAAGGGTCCTTAATTTACCAGTTGATGTACTTCCCAACCCTTACCTATGGTCATCAGCTCTGGGTAGTGACCAAAAGAATAAGATCACAAACACAAATGGACACAGTCTTAGAGATACGGGTTCGGACATGTAGAGGGACTCTGAAGTAGAGCTGCTGCTCTGTCGTGTTGAGACGGCTCGAGCATCTGACTAGGATGCCTCTGGGGCACCTCCCTTTGGAGGTATACCGGGCACATCCAATTGGTAAGAACCCCCAGGGCAAACTGAAAATATGCTGCAAGGATCATATATCTCATCTGTCTTGAGGATTTCTTGGGATCTCCCAGGAGGAGTTGGAAAATGTGGGTGGGACTACCTTACTAAACCTGCTGCTACCGTGACGTGACCTGGGATGAGCGGCAGATAATGGATCGGTGGACAAATACAATTACTCTACTAGCTGATGTTGTTGGTGTGTTGGACACCTGCCTTTGAAAGGACATCAGCAGCATAGTTTAGGTTCTGCACAAAGATGGCTTCCATCTCCTTGGCAACCGCAGGTCTGTGTGAGCCCACGGGAACCCTCCCTGCCATCAAGTGGATCCTGGTAATAAAACATGGAAAAGCCTTTCTGTGTTACAACCTGTCAGACAGGTAGGAGGGTTTCAGGTGAAGTTATATTACATTAAGTGACCAATTTAAAATCATGTTAGCACAACACATTTGAGAGAAAATTACTGTCTGTGGACTGTGGATAACATGAGAAAGAATGGACTGAAAGCTGCACACAGACTGCAGGGATTTTCACATGGACCCTTTCATTCCTCTAGAAACAAAAACTTTCTCCATCAGAATCATGTTACACTAAAACAAACTAAGAGCATACGATTATCAAGGTCAATAATGCATTTACAGTCAAACACTGAGACACTCTCTCTCATTTAATACAAGTGTGTCCAGACTTATGACTGGTACTGTTTTGTTTTATGCATCTGCTTGAACCCCAGAAAATGTTTAAGTATGTAACTGGCTGCTACAGAAAGTGCAGCTTTTAGGCCTAAATGAAGAAAAGAATTCATCATGTGTGGCACTGAAACACTGGAATCATTTTCCAGTAGATGTGAAATCTTGTTCAAACAGTTATACTTTTTTTGCAAGTTTGCTACATGATAAGAAAACATTTTAGTTTTTTTTAAATTTTGATATACTTTATTGATCCCTATGGGAAACTGTTACTGGACACAACAATGGGGTTTCATTGTCTTGGCCAGGAGGAATCGGGAATCAAACCACCAACCACCGCTCTACTGACTAAACCACAGCTGCATTCATGTGCATCTTTGCTCTTCGCTCATCTTCAGTCAGGTCCATTAGTATCTGGACTTGGACAGTTTTCATCATCATGGTTCTGTGCGCCACCACAATGGTTTAGACATGAAACTATGAAGCTGTGTGTAAAGTGTAGACTGTCAGCTTTCACTGAAGGGTTTGGTCAGAAATATTTTAAGAACCATGATGGAAGTACAAATATCTTTTTTGTCTTTTTATTTTCCCGGTGTCTACTAAGCTTCACCTTTTGCAGTCCAAAGCTTTTGCATACTTCAAAGTCAGATCAAGACCCTGTCTGAACTCTGTCTCTCTTCCAGGAACTGCTCCAAGACCAAGATCACCTGCCTTCACATCTCCTGCAAAACACACATTGTATACTTAACATCGTGACATTCTCCAGATAGTAATCATTAACCATCTCCGGTGAACAGCTGGTGCAGACCTGGAGGGGTGTTGATGAGGACCACCTCCAGTCCTGTAGCCTCCTTCGCCCTCTGCAGCTCCTGCAGGTCAGAGTCGTAGAGCCAGGCTGCCTCCACAGCCTGGAAACCAGCCGAGGCAGCCGCGTAGATTCTCTGACTGAAGTCAGGCAGCTCCGTGAACAGCCAGGAAATATTGGCACAGAACTTCAGTGGAGCCATGTTGGTTAAACTGTAGGAGCCAACGACCCTGAGTTCAGTCTGTGTTCCGGACTTTTAACCTGCTAACAAGCGGTGGGGACCTACTTCAAGCTAGCCACGGTAAAAAGCGGAAGCGGACGGCTAAACTTTCACAATAAAAACGAAGCTGTGTTGAATACCGCAGTTCTCTCATAGCGTTATAACAACGATAATACACAACATATAGGTATACCTATTAGTGTTCAAAATATTCTTGTTTTCATTTTTGTTCTTTGCAAATCGTTGCGAAATCATAATAATCGTCTTATTTTGAAGAGAAGTAGCACATGTGACGTGACCATAGCAGGGAGTTTTGTTATTGTCACATGACTGGTAGCATGCCTCCTGCCCTGCCACTGTGCAGGCGCACTCATTTGAGAGTAGTTTTTTTTTATCTATTCATATAGTTTGTGTTGAATTCTTGGGCTTTAAAACTGTCTTAATGAGGTTCTATAATTTATTAATTTCTAATCTATTAAAGAAAACCCCACAGTATCTAGAGCACTTCACAGAAATTAAAAAATAGATTTTATTGGTGAAAAAAATATAGGGGACCAATCACAGCAAAATAATATGTGATAAGTTTTAATTCAGTTCCTTTGTATCTCAACCATATCAGAGGAAAAAACATGCCATTAAATGTAATCTTTCCATTCATTGCATTTAAGTATCACTTTATTCTTTGTGTGTCACAGGGAGTTGGAACCCATCTCATCTTACAAGTGGTGGGTGTCAAACTGGTTCAGGGAATGAAGCAATGAGGGAGTCCACATAAAGTTTACAGTAGTGAATCAAAAGGCATTTTTTTAAACTAAAGTCACCACAAAGCAAAAAGCAAAGCAAAAGCAGCCAGTGCAGTTACATAAAAAGAATAAATTAAATATCCTGTTTTCATTTAATATGGTTTCACAGAGCTCAGATACCAAGACACTGTCAAAATATGAAATGTAAATTTAAGTTACTTAAATTCAGTCAATAATTATTTACACAGTCAAGGTCAATAAATAAACCATGAAGCTCAACATAATCACCTTGAATATTCAAATATCTCAATTTTTGTATTCAGTTTTGCTGAACTAGTACTACTACTACGTGCAACATGTAGTCTGTGTTTAACAGTCTCTACTTTCTACTAAAAGCTAACTTTTATTAATATATACTGTATTTGTTTGTTTTTACAGTTTGCAACATTTCAGGCTCAAACACATATTGACTTGAAAAAGGTATCTGCGTGTATCTGTGAGACATCACTGGCTTTGGCCATGGATGTAGGGCTTTGATATCTCTTCAGTATTTGACACTGTGGGCGGATTGATTTCTGGTCACATGCTACAGTTAACTAGATTCCCAAAGTGTGTCTTTAACCCAAATCCAACCCTAGCCTAACCCTAACCACACAATTGAAATAAACTAAGTGACATGATGTGAGGGAGGAACAGAATCTGACACGAGACTAGTGGGGTTTTCGAACTGCACCACCTACACCGCCACAACACCTAATAGATACAGGATGTATAGTAAATCTCAAGGAAATGGGTCTGCAAACCCATTAGGTACAAATACTGCTTCCTTCCAACATCCAGTGAAACTCCACAAAAGTAACTTAAGTAACCTGGCCAAACAAATGAACAAAAAAACATGATATCACCAAAATTGTAATTTATAATTACACAATTATTTTTAGCCAGGAAGAAAGGAACATCAGCTGACCACATTCCCATGTCAGTCAATTTCCTACTGATGCTGGCCAGGACAACTACAGTAGGAGGTTGTCATATAGGACCCACCATGGACAATCACAGGGGTGTCCTTACATAAAAAATCGAAATAGAAACACAGGATGTGTTTTAATCATACTGTAGAATATAATATGTTTATAATAGGCCTTTTATTTTTGTGACAGCTTCCATGCAGTTCACTTCTCCACAATGTCAAATGTGAGTGGAAGCCCAGCAACCAAAGGCTGTAGATATTCACATTTCATCATCTCTCATTTAAATCAATTGTCTGTTGTGTTGATTCTTTGATCAGGGACCAGTCTACAGCTCATTTATCTTCATGCAATGTAGCATCAAACAAGACAAAACCCAGGGTCAAAGTCATATTACGGTCAAACAGTTTGACTCCATCTTGTCTGAACTGATTCATTTCTGTACCTTCTACATGGGTGGCTTATACAATGTGTTTGGTGTTGTTGCCATGAGGTTCAACATCTATAAGTAATTACTGCACACTGATTTTGACAAGAAGCAATTAAATGCTGCAAATAACAAGGTCCATTAGACAAGAAGACTGTCATCCTCACTGGAACGTACACTTCAGTCTTCAGTGTTTGGGCAGTCTGATGTAGAGGAGACTGATGCTTGTTTTACATGTGCTTATGCATGTTTGGAAGTTGTTACTTAAGAAAAAAGGCAGAGAAACACCAAGCCCTTTGGTTCCTACTTAAATTATAGACTTTGGATTGTGAGCCTAGTGTTTTCTCCCTGGCATTCTCAGTGACAACATCCGTTTCTGTCAGAAAGTGTTTTTTTTTTTTTCATTATACCACTACCTAGTAATGTTCAAGATTCTCCAATGCTACTGGTAAGAGGCTGCAATCCAACTGTATCCATCAGGTTGCAGTAAAACTAGATCAGACTAAAATGTTGAAAAGTTCCATGTTAGCCCAGTAATTAAAGTGCACCAGGTTCCCACAAGGCTCTGTTCATTCCCCTCTACTGTGGTACGCCAACAGCTACACCTTGCACTGCACCAATTCCTCAAACTCTGGACTCATCTCAGAGGTTGATCAGGGCATTCCTCTCTACTGTCTATATTAACGAGTGCTGTCTATGAATTTGTGTGTGGTTTTTTTTATTCTGTCTTTATATTATTGCTATCTTCTGCACCAACCCACCAATACAAATTCCTTAAATGTGAAAACCTATTTCGCGATAAACTTATTTCTGATCTCATCTGATCTGGTGGTTAATCAATTTCTCAACACCTACCTACACTGACACAGAATCTTTGCTTTTAAATGGACTACATGTCTCATCAGCATCTCTCGCTGGTGTGGATGCATGTGCTCAGACATCCACCTACTGTTAGTGAGGCCACCATCAGGTTGGACGGCAGGGATTCCTTGTGAGAGCAGGAAATTGAAAGGCAGACCACCAGCCCTCCTATATCCATACACTAACAAGCCTACAATGGGTTGACAGATCCAGACAGGACATTCTATTGATTTAATTTTTTCAGGCCCATGTTTTCACTGACAGCTACCAAATGCTGATAGATGTCCCTGCTACAGCAGGAGGAAATGAGGACAGTCTGGGTCACATGTATTCTGCGTTTCATGTGAGCCCTTGGTCTTTGTGTGTTATTATAGTATTTTATTATACTAATTTACAGTATTGGGGCAGGCAGAATCCTATTGTTTTTGTTCCTGTTATTAGGATTATTTTAAGTAAATGCACTTTTGTGTACTGAAACATAAATGGCGCATGTGGAATTTTTAGGAGCTGGCAGTAGAGCATGTGAATAAACTTACCCATTAGAAGGCACTATAATAAATGTAAAAACATTTTGTTTTATGCTTCACTAATGGTCACATTCAAATACTTTATGTTTTTATATAAAGCGAAAAACTCCATATTCACTTGCCCATGTTACTCATTCATAAATGAACAGACATCTTAATTGACAGATCAAATAAAAGTAGAGTAAGTCAAAGTAATGACATGTGGTCATGCTTGTGGCCCAGACCCGGCAAACACAAGTAGACCACGCAAGTGCCATCATTCTGTGCAGTATGTAGATTACATTAAAGTGTCTGGTCTGATGCACAAGAAGAAATTATAGGATGCAATGGATTTGCAGAAACACAAGAAAAATTTCAGTAGAGACTGAGAGCAAGTGACAACTGACGGACTTTGCTTAATTCTTGATCTCTTTTTTGACAAATGATGGACCCCACATTTTTTGTAATAAAGAAACGTCACCCAGTATAAGTATGCACGAAAAATATAGCACACCACCGGCCTTAATCTTTAAATGTGCCAAATGTTGGGTCCTATGGATTGCTACAGTATGTGTGCCATGTGTTGACCACTGGGCCCAACAATGACTGTCAAACCATGCTGCTAGACTCCATGAAAGCTGACTTTAAAGCTACTTTTAATTAAGCAAAGCGTAAATACTCAGCAGTCCAACCATAATACATCATTATACTATACTAGTACTATTTTTGAAGATGCAAACTTAAGTTTTTGCATACTAATTGTAGTAGATTACATGAGATTGTAGATGTCCCTGTTCAGTATCCCTAGGAATCAAGTTAATCATTTTGGGGGAATCTATATCACACAGTTTAACACCATCATTCAGTGTCAGTACAAGAAGCACTGTGTCCTATATGTACTTAAGAAGTGTGAGAAGGGAGATGGTGTGGAGGTTGAGGTGAATGATGCCATTTGTTGCTTACTGGATGTTTGCTGCAGTTCAGTAATGAAACTCAGCCAGAATTCATTCACACTTCCCTCAATTGGCTTCTCCCCTGTTCTTCTACCACCCACTTCTTCCCTTTCATTCACCGCACACATCCAAGCCTTATATTGCATCTCTTCTCATTCATAAATGGTCCTTTCCTTAATTATTTCTCTTGCTCATCTTGCAGGCACCCAGGCATGCTTACTCCACAACAACCAGAAGGCTCAGGATTCCTAGATGGGGCAGTTTCAGATGCCCTCATGTTGAACATTGCTTCACTCTGCTTCAGCTTCAGTTATCAGAGGCTGAGCCTGTGTCAAAAGTTTATTAATAAATTCTGTTGATCTCGTATTCTTGTGGTGAAGTCTCTTCTCGTTGAAGAATATGTATAGGTTTATTTGGTCACTCCAACGGACTTGCAGATTTGCATTTCCACAGCACAGCCAAAGCCCTGAGAAGTTAAAGCAAATTTACCTGCTGACATATTAAAAGCCCAATGAATTTTGAACATGTGCAGCATTATTGAAAAATGCTATATAAAATGCTGCACAGTATAGGACCAATCAGCAATGATCAGTATTGCAGATCACACAATGATAATACTACCCTGACCAGGGACTTTTTTGGAGGCGGGGGCTAGAAGATATGGCCTTTGAACTAAATTCTGGTGGAAACACAGGTAGAGAAACTAAGTTCCTCAAAAGGTTCCTGGTGCCTGGGAAAAGTGTCCCCAGTGCACATTGCTTGTGTATGTATCTTTGGGCTGATGTAAAACAAATGCATTCATATATGGAGACCAACTAACAGTGTTCCAATCAATTTGCCCAACCATAGCCATAGTTTATCCATTTTTAACTTAGCATAACTATTCTGCCCTCACTAGGTTGTAAAGCTGGTTTCTAGCTTGGCAGATAGCATAACAGGTCCATAATAAACATCCAGGAGTCAGCAGGAACGTTTTAGATGTTTACTGTCAGAAGTGCTGTAAAACTGTGATACAGAAATGAAAAATAAAATGTTACATTTCTGATGTAATTGACTTGCTTTTACAATCTCAAA
>JAUMHL010000021.1:1116683-1126837 GCA_032362345.1 Sandelia bainsii | reverse complement strand
GACGGGGAGCAGACACAGTCTCTATGGGGTGCTGATAGTTTTGGGGGGGTGACGGCAGTAAGGAAGCTGCAGAGAGGCGTGTAAGACTGCTACTCTGCATCCTGGGCTCCACTCCAGAGTAACTGTTAGAAATAACTTGTCAATACATTAGGTGTATTCTTGTTTAAATCCTGTGAATCCAATGTTACCATTAAGCAGTACTGCTCACTGATTTGCAACATTGACACATTAAAGGAAGAACCGTCATGGTACCACATGACAAAAAAATCACGTCACAGCACAAACAAAAACCACTTGTATCACTCAACTCTGCTTCCAGTGTTAAGTAACTGCACAAACTACTACACACTGGAGGTGGTGCCTCTGGATATGGAACTGCATGGTTTTTAGCTGCTGCAGTATGTTATTCCCCCGAGACTTCATTTCAGAGGTAGAATGAGTAAGAGAACACAAATTAACAACCACTTTGACTCTGACTCATGAGTCATTAGGAATGTATTTAGAAATAGCAGTAGCTGTTTTCAGACATTCACTGGAACCTGGAACCTCTCTAAATATTACCCAGAGGAATTGTGTATGAGAAGACAAGTCATGTCTGTGTTGGTCAGCACAGACTGACATAACCTAGCAGCTCCCCAGCACAGTACAAAATCCAATTAATGTCTTGCTGTGTCAATGTAGAAATACAGCAGGTAATTGTCTGAAGAATTAATGGTGACTGAGTGGGTGTGTTGACGAATCTGCCTTTCTGCCGACCCACTCAGCACAGCACCAGAAAGTATGGGAGATATTTATCATGCTTTCTCCCACGCTTCTCTCTTTCAGGAAACCGGGGCTATATACATAACTCATCATTTTTAATCATGCTACTGCTGCTGCAGGGGGTATGATTCAAGATATATGAATGACTTTCTGACCTCAGCAGCAAACAAACGAACAATAATTAACAGGTCATCAGCAACAATACTGTATCTGGTAATACTGTATATAAAAGACAAGTTGAATTTAGTCTGCAACAAACATTTCACATGTTTATAGATCAACGATGCCCAAAACTTGTAGTTTGTTCTCATATCTTTGTTCTTCTGGTTATATCTGATTAAAATGTGTTGCTTGTAAAATTAACAGGCCTGCACTGCTTTCTATAGAGCATCCTGTGTTGACCACACCATCGGTAGGGTCTTTAGCCCTCCAGGTCTCTCATGTCTCATCTGAATAAAAACTGTGAATGGCCTGGACCATCTTTTAATAAAGATTAATTGTTTAAACTTGGTATTAACTTACCAATCAAGCAAAACAACATTTTATAAAAATGCTCAGAATTTTTATTTAACAGCACGACCTTTTCTAATCAGTAACTCTTTGATCACACTTCAGCACCACCTTTCAGACTGCAACACACTCACTGACATTCTGTAATTAACACTGGGTTCATATGCAGAAGTTACAGTATGCCTCAAACACTGCTTTACATTTCCAGCCAACAGAACAACCTCAGTTTCAACTTGGTTACGAAGGGCTTGGTAGCCTCAGGCTCAAATGCTATAATGTCCCCAACACTAAACATTAATCTCAAGCTGTGTGTATGATCAGGCAAAATGTTTCATGTTCATTTATTTTCCCCTAAAGCCAATGCTATTATTATCCCCACAGAACAGTATACATTCTTTTAGTAAGGTTGGTTTTAGCTGAAACATGCTGCTCTTTAATCAGAACCCGCTAAATCATATGAAAATACTTCAATACAGAGAAATATGCATGTACAGTTTGCAGGGTGTCCAAAGAAATCAGTATTGTAAATAAAAATGCTATACAGCATTTTTATTCTTGCTATACAGCATTTTTATTTCAGTAAAAATCTACTGGCCCTAAATAAGTGGCTGCTTTTGCTGCATCGTCCCTTTATTCATTTCCAGCATCACTGGCTACCTCACAACCCCAAAGCAGAATATGTCCATGCTCATGATTTACACAAAATGTTCTTATTATCAAATGTTGCTTGTTTTTTCTCCTTTAGTGATCGTGGCTACAGAGCTCAATTCTAACCTTATCTGTCCACAGTTTCACTCGCTTATTCAAACACTGAAGACCTCAGATGTTGACTTTTGTGAAAAGATCACAAGTAAAAGTTTCCAGGTCTGCTACACCTTCCTGCATCTCCTCTGCATAAAGGGTTTGCTAAAGTTTTCTTGGTCTTCCACAGTTTCCTTTTTCTGCCATTTGTTAATGAGATTTCAGACAGTGGAAATGTCAAAGTGGTAGTGGAAGTGGTATGAGATCTTTGTACAGTTCCTGCTTGATATGCATCAGTTGTCTTCATTTTCAGATCAGTCAGTTACTTAGTTGTTTGGTGTTACCAGAAGGTTTGAAGGGCTGGAAAATGTATCACCTCTGGAAATCTGCAAATTCAGAATATGTTGTTATTCCTTCTGGTGACAACATAGCCCACATCCTCCAAGAGTGAGTTTTTTCTGTATTCTGTTCTGTGGTAATTTTCAAACAGAGGTATTAAAAACCTGTCATTGTGCTTCTGACAAATTTAACTGTGGATAGAACTCCTGCCTTTTTAATTTGGTGGTTCTGCCAGATTATCACAGCTGTTGATGGGGAAGCAAGTAGCTCAGTTGGTAGACCAGTCGTTTACAAACCCCAGGGTGAGTGGTTCGCTTTTCAGTTCCTCCTGGCAACATGTTGAGGTGTACTTGGACATGACACCGAAACCCCATAGCAGCGTTGACATGTACTGTCTGGCAGCGGTCCAAATAACAATTTCCCAAAAGGGATTAATAAAGTATTTCATTATTATTAATAGTAGTATTAGCATTAGTATTAGTATTATGTCCTGTTGCTTGTTAATATTTATGTATCACTGCTCAAGAAGCATGAAAATGTTGTTGCTACTTTTAACTGCATTACACTGTATCACACCACACCAATTAATTCATTTTAAATGTAAAATGAATCAATTTATTTAAGGAATAACTAGTAACTACAGCTGTCACATACATACATGCATACATAGTGGGGTGAAAAGAATAACGTTTGCAGGTGAAATATTGTAGAGTGAAAGTATGTGACAGATAAGATGCTCAATAAAACATCTCACTTAGCAGCAAACTCCAGTCTACTGTGTCATCTGGGTTCTGTTCTTTGTACATCACTAAAAAGATCCAGAATCAAATGAGTAATGCTGGATGTTCTAACCCTGAGTAAGGTTATCTGATTATGTCAGATAGATATGTGGAAAATGGGAAGACCAGCAGGAACAAACTTGATACCCAGCTGGGACAGAACATTGGCTCATTATAGGGGTTACTGAATCATCCTCTGAGCCACAAGCAGGAGACATCAGAGAGGGCTATAAGAGGGTTGCTCGTGAGAGAGTTGCACATCCACAGTTGGACTTCCTGTGCTGACACAGTTTAAATTTCAAGTTTATAGTTGGGGTGGCTGTGGCTCAGGAGATAGAACAGTTGCCTGCCAATCATAGGTAGTTAGATTCTGGGTTCCTCCTGTCATATGTCAAAGTGTCCTTGGGCAAGACACTGAACCCCAAGTTGCCCCTGGTGTGTCAGGTCAGCTGCATAGGTGTGTGAATGTGTGTGTGAGTGGGTGAATGAGACGCAGTGTAAAAGCCCTTTGAGTATCAGTAAGGTTAAAAAAAGGGTCATATACTGTAAGTGCAGATCATTTATTTATTTATATAGCGCCAAATTACAACAAAACTCATCTCAAAGTACTTTACATTGTAAGGTTGAAGACTTTACACAATATAAGTATATACAGAATACTGTAGAAAACCCAACAGTCCCACTTGAGAGGAAAAATTCTCTTTAATGGAAAATCCTCCAGCAGAACCAGGCTCAGGGTGGGCGGCCATCTGCCTCGACCGGTTGAGGTGAGTATAAAGAGGAGAGAGAAAAGAACAGCAGGTAACAGAGATCAAAACAACAGCAAGCAGCAAACAAAACATTTGGGAAGTTGGTAGGACCAGTAACTGCACATTGGAGACATATAGCTCCGAGGCCGGGGATACCTGCAGAGAGAGGGAGAGAGAGGACGAAGCACAACTAGGGGAGATAGAAGACACGAAGATAATGACATGCAATGGTGGCATATGAGTGGACTGAGAATAAGAGAGTTTACACTAACTAAATCTGAAAATAAACCTGCTGCTCTGCAGGTTTGAGATTGTGGATACGTGTTGCTGGGACAACAAGCTCAACATGACTTTAAGTAAGAATCAAAAGAACTAGCACTATTATCCGGCTAATTTGTTAATCCACAAACAAAAGACAGAGCCCTAATTTAGACCTCCTGCTGGCTATTAAACACAGACGACAGCACAAGTGCTAAGAGCCCAGGAAAACTAGTTTGACATAAAGAACTTTACCCTGTGTGGCTCATTCAGGAGCTGATTCTACAAAACGTTTATCTGATTGGCTTACATGTCATAGAAAGTGATGTTGAGGTTTTGGCCCAGGTTTACCCTCTGGACTGTAGTACAACGTGGGCACTGTATCCCTTTAAGTGTCAGTATATTTTTGGTCAGAACTTTAATAAATTTGTTAACACATTTTTTATAAACATCTAGACTACTCTAGTCAGCAGTACATAGCAAAGATATGAAGACCTCAGTCCTCACTCTTGTGATGCTGAATGCTGCCTCCTACTAGAAATTTCAACACCAGCAAAATCTGCATCATTGTTAAAGGATCATTCGCCACAAGTGAGACAAATTTCAAGGTCAAGATTCAAAATTCTTTATTTGTCACATGCATAGTTATACAAGTACAACACGCAGTGAAATGCTCCCTGAACCGCTTCTTTTTTATGACCGATGACAGATCTAAATAAAGTAAAAATAAGTACAACTTAAACAAAGAGCTCAAGTTAAAGGTAAAAATGCAATCTGAATTAGATTTTTTTTTTTTTATAATAAGGGTTAATTTATAAATTAAGTGTAGCAGCAATTCCGGTAGAGCATATGTAAAGTGTGCAAAATGTGAAGTTAAAGTGCACTGTGCCATGATAGCGTAACAATGTAAACAGAGTAATATAACAGTAATGTGAACAAAGTAACAGTAAAACACTCAACATGACCTACTTTATGGTTATTTTATCATGTCTCAATGTTTCAACTGTGTTTTCTTTTACTTTGGTTATGTGATCATATAATCTAAAGTTCAGCCAGTGGAAAATAAACTACCATAGTGATCTATGATCCCCACAATACTGGAAAGCTTTGAGGAGAAACTCAGGGCTGGTCTGCTGACAAACCATCTATGATGTTGCTGATGCTGTTTTCTTCTTTCTGATCTCAGTGCCAACAATGTTCTAGCTTCTTTGAATGCTGGCCACTGGACCATCTGCTTTACATCCCCTACTTTTCATCAGACACTGAGAATAGCACAAGGTGGACAAGTTAAATGAGCTCAGGTAAACGGGGTTGGCATGAAGAACTTTACCCAGTGTGACTCATCCTGCAGCTGTTTCTACAAAGTGAAGAGTTTATCTGAGGATCTTACAATTGTCCTGGGATGTGTCATACGAAGCTAAGTTCTGGTTCAAGTTTACAATGCAGCCTAAAATTTAAGGAAGAAAGAAGAACGGAACCTTCAGTAGTTCTGAAGCAGAGAGACTTCTACAGGAAGTGAACATTAATCCAGCTTCATGCAGTGATAGTGTTGTTTCATATTCATATTGTGAATAGAAGTGCTGGTAATGGTTAGTAAAAGAATGGAAAGATATTATTATAATAATCCTATGTGGAATCAATGAAAATGCAAAAACCAAAAAAAAACAACCAAAACTTTCTCCTTAGAACAGTTGGTGAATGAGGACCAGTGTCGTCCAGAAGCTTGTAGGGATAGTGACATGTTCAAAAAACAATAAAAAAAAGGTGTCCTTGTTCCATATTACTTGAGTCTGCTTTCATTGAAAAGAGACGCTCTTTCCTCTGACATGTTGCCTAAGTTGAAATCAGTGGCAGACGATGACACACAGTTGGATCACCTGCCAGTCTGTAGCTGTTCAGAGCTTTGGCTGCACAGAAAATGTGACGTACTGACGATATGTTGATAAAGGTGCACTGTCAGAGCTGTGGTGTGAAAGTGAAATATCTCTGCTTATCTCCTCTTAAATAAAACGTTTAGCAAGTATATGCACATTTATGAAAGACCTATATTTTATAATTGAATTGTACATAAATACATTTATATTGTAAATAAAGCCCACACTTAGTTTTTTATTATTTGCATCTGCATTTATTGATAATGTTTTTGTAAATTTACTAGGTAGTTATCCAAATTATGATGAGATTGTCTCCTAAGCTGTAGACATCATTTAGTATAGTATGTGCATGCTACAGCTTTTTCCTTTAATAAATGAAATCATCATTTAAAAACTGCATGTTGTATTTACTCTGGTTATCTTGGTAATTAGTTTGATGATCGGAATCATTTAAGTGTGACAAATATCAGGAAAGGGGCAAATACTGTGGTATATGGTTGAGGGAAAATAGTAATGATGTAAATAAGTCAAAATATTCTTTCTACCTGACTCACAGGGATTTTCATCCTTTTAGAAACAGATTTAATTAGACTTTTTCGACAAACATTTGCAAAGAGTCACTTGTGTCAAAGTGAAAACACATGTCTACTAAGTAACAGATATGGATTAAAAATATAAAACTGAAAATAAATAATGACATATGTTTTCCACATGTTGATGACTGAGCCTAATGGCAATAAAGCCAGAAATATTTGCTTTTAACTGTGGGACCCGGTGTGAGTCATGTGTATCCAGTGTACCTTGAGCAGTCAGGTTGTGTACATCCTTCCACATCAATAAACACTACAAGTCTGTGAGGTGTATGGAGGAGCAAAATATCAGTCATCAAATGTGGCTGGTGGAAGGTTCTAAAGTGAAACTTGTTGATCGGCTAACATACTATGTACAATGTACGTCATCATCTGTGATATCACACAAGATATTGTGTCAACGCTTTGACAGAATAGCATGAAAAAGTATGATAGCTCCTCAAAATTCATATCAAAACTGAGACTGATCATTCTGTCTTCTGCCTTGTAGCATCAGATCACTTATAGATTCTAAAACCAGTCTATAAGGATGTCCAGTTAAAATCTGTCAAAGTGTGCTCAAAGCATGTTATTCAGTCCCTTCAAATTCATCTCAAGTGTTTTCCTCTCCTAAAGAAAAAGACTTTGTGTGTGTAACACTCTCTAAGGAGTCAGACTTATACCCGTATGTCAGTTTAACCAGTATTTAACAAACCTTCAGTGATAGAAATCCAGCCAGTACTATTTGTGTACTACACTGTGATCATGAAAGCGCTCCTGGCATGGATTCAACAGGCCCTGCTGCGCGGGCGAACGCCTCATTCTGCTCAGATGCTGTTCAGGTGGTGACAGAGGAGGAGCGTAGAGAAGCCGGACAGCAGGAGACAACTGGGCCTGGGGGGCGAGCTGTTGGCTCTGCTTGCTGGTGGAATGCAGAATTTACTCATGGCAAGTAAAGACCTCCTACAACCTGGATCATACCTATCATACCACAGATCACAGACACAATTAGAAAAGATGTGATTGTTTTTTTGTCTGCTTGGTTATTCAGACGTACTGATAGGATTTACTGTCTTCAGGGATCCTCATTCACTCAACGTCACATTTATGTGACAAACCTGAGGAATCAGTTTGACCTTCTTGAACCTCTGTAGCAGCCTCGTCTCTATTATTATTCATGTAAACAATAATCTGACTATTTCCTTTTTAAAAGACGTCATCAAACAGGCAACACTGAACAATAACTTGACATTGGACAAAAAAAAACAAAAAACTATCCTAACTAGCCTATCCCACATTATAATGGCTCCGGAAACATCCGACCGCAGCCGACACATCCCGAGCGTGTGCATATAGATGAAGTGGGGGGGA
Source organism: Sandelia bainsii (assembly GCA_032362345.1). Classification (NCBI taxonomy): domain Eukaryota; kingdom Metazoa; phylum Chordata; class Actinopteri; order Anabantiformes; family Anabantidae; genus Sandelia; species Sandelia bainsii. The sequence continues at coordinate 1,118,885 of JAUMHL010000021.1, read as the reverse complement.
TGTCTCTCTGACACAGCGGAGCCACCGCGGACGTTCAGGGAGCAGGGATACCGCCGTCTTACCGGGGAACACTAACCGACAGTCAGAGAGAACAACACCACAGCAGCTGCACACGCTGAGCACAGGATTTACTGGACTCTCCGCACGGTGCTTTTTATCGACCCCCCTTTTTCCCTACTCACCTCGGAGATTAGAGCAAGTGTTTGTTGCGGGACTGGAGGAATTGGGAGACTCTTTCCTGAAGTGTGTCTTCATCTGGGTACCGCTCTGCTCTCGCCTCTTGCGTCTTTTTCCAGACATGCAGACGTGCAGGAAGCCTTAGAAAGATGGTGAGTTGGAACGTGTTTTTTTTGTGTGTTTGCGTGTGTGAAGTGTTGTGTGGTGACATGTGTGCGTCCAGCAGACTGGAGACATGTGCGATGAATGACATATTCACATTCTGTGGGTTTGACATTGCAGCCTGCACATCAAACTTACACAGACCTCCGTGTCTCACAGGCACATCAATCAGATTGTGTGTTTTTAATTGATATATTAAAAATACACGTCAAGCATGTCAACTTTCACAAATGAATTATGTCAACACATGTTTGCATTAGAATATTAAGAAGCCTGTAGAAGTATTCTGATCTGTGCGTTTTAAAGAGTCTATGTAACGAGTTTGTCATAATAAGGACTTAGACCACTGCTGTTTGATATTCTCTGTCTTTCTGATGAGCAAAGACTCGTTAATTTTGGCAGATTTTTAAATGCAGTTTGGTTCAGAGCGTCTCTCCACGGAAGAAAATAGGGGCACACTTGTGCTGTGCTTTAAAGACGGCATTTTAGGGATCAGAGCTGCGGCGCACGGCGCCACTTGCATCATTTATTTGCATTGTTTTCGTCATCTTTTTGGCCTTTGATAAGACACAAGACTCACTGAAGCATCAGTTCAGAATTTATGCGAGATGCTGTTCACATTCTGATTGCGCCTGTGCATCTGTAACATGGTACAAAAACACTTTTAAATGCGACGTTTTTTATATAACTTATATAAAATGACTCTTCCTATCCAGTAGATGCTCTTCTGAATGGTCTAAGTGTGGTGCGGTTGCCGTGCAGGTGTTTCAGTGTGTCTGCTGTGGTGTCTGCGTTCAGTCACAGATCTGTTGTGCTGCAGCATGTGTCTGACAGCTTATTCAAAGCGCAGATTTTGTTGTGTGTGTGTTTGTGTGTGTACTCAGCGCTTCAGTCTTTAAACTGCCCCGTTCGTGCTTCCGATGCAAAAATCCAAATGTTTTAAGACTAAAAATTAAAAATGTGAAAGGAGAAGAAGAGTGACTTTATGTGACACGGAGCTAATTGGCTGTAAACTCACCTGGATTTTGACAGAGCCCTAATTAGGCTGAATGGAGAATAGAGAGGGAGTGAGACGGGCAGAGAGGAGTGCAACAGATGGAGGGGAGAGGAGTGAGAGCAGGGAAGCTGGAAAAGAGGTGAAGTCACAGAAACAAGATGCAGACAGAGAGGAGAAGGAGGGAGTGTGTTCTGTTCTGCATGTTGTTCATCCACCCTTGACCCGCACTGAGAATGTATGATGGAGAGCACTGCCTAGAAGTGTGCATCTGTGTGTGTGTGTGTGTGTTGCTCTACTCATCTTAATGAAGGATGCATGAGACCCAGACCAGAATAAATTCACCACTGCACACACACACTGAGCTGCTGCTGCTCCCTGACAGTCAGTTTTCTTGTTTTGACAAGCGAATCTTTCAAATATAGCAGCACATCTGTATTTCTTTCATTAGCAATAACATGTTCTGACATTGGGCAAGTCTGACTTGTATCCAGGTACATAGTCTTGGTTTCATGTGTCCAGGTTGTGAGATTTCTTTCTCTGTCTGAATACAGGATGTGATTGAAAGATTTAATTTAAACTAATTTAATTTAATAACAGTGTCTGCATATACTAATATTCTATTAAGTGCAATAGCAAAAGGCCAAAAGGTGCATGCATACTATGATATAAATTATATTTTGTGTTTGGACACTGTGCCTTCGTCCAGTATTAGCATGCTGCTATGAGGCAGTGATTCAGTTCAATTCAATTCAATTCAACTTTATTTGTATAGCGCCAAATCACAACATCAGTAATCTCAAGGCACTTTACAGTGTAAGGTTTAGGACCTTACACAAAATATATATATACAGAATATTTGTAGAAAA
>JAUMHL010000021.1:1088804-1116489 GCA_032362345.1 Sandelia bainsii | reverse complement strand
GGAAGAAACCTCCAGCAGAACCAGGCTCAGGGTGGGCGGTCATCTGCCTCGACCGGTTGGGGTGAGTGGACAGAGGAAGAATTCAACTGTGCAGCACAGATCTAGATCCACAAGTACAACTATCAAATAAAAGCCACACACGCTGAACCTGCTGGTTACTAGCACCTGCTGCATTCTCCTTGAAACACAGTGTGTATGGATTATACACACTGTGTTTATGTCTGGAAAACACATGTTGCTGAATTTTCTAAATGTGAATTTCTAAATCACCCATTTTGAATGTTATTGCCACATTAACTGGCCATTATCAGTTTGTGATTGGGAGCATTGTTGACTTAGTAGGCCCTTATCATGTGCAAGACCTTCATCATCATAGTTAGTGGAACAAATACTAGTTATGTTGATGCAACAACATGGTTTGTGTTAAAATAAGTACTTGCTAAAACAAAACAGGAAAATAAACAGCTGCCTCCTGTTTCAAAGTCCTGTGTTCTTCACCATCCACCCACCGTCCTACTAATACAGACTTTGTTGCTCTTTCTACGACATTATAAAAGTGCTCTTGTTGCAATTACTGCAGCACCTGGAGATAATGCCTAATTATAACATACTTATGTCACATGATGGTAGGTGAGTTTGCCTCCCCTGAAGCATATTATGGGCAGGATAACAACTGATGAAATCCATTTAATAGGGTGATAACTTTCAAAAAAGCTGAACAAAACCCTATCATGTTGGAGTGAGGGTAGACAAAAGATATGTACAAATAAATACAATTAAGCTTCACTTAAAGATGTCAATAAAACATGTAAATAGTGGCATTAGTTAATGTATATTTTTGTTTTCACTTTTCTTTCACTTTTCTCCCTTTAGGATGTTCCATGTTATAACATATTTTATAATTTAATAACTGCAGGCATCTGACTGACTCAGACTTCAAACTTGTGTTACTTTGTCTTGATCACAGCTCCATCTAGGCTGAGGCTCTTGCTGCTATGATCCTAGCTATATGTGGGCTCGCTTCCCCGCCCTGTCTGCTCACACTCAGCCATCCTCTCAACTTTGATAAATTGTGTGTAATTTCAGGGATGAGCAAGCATGAAAACATGGGTGGAGAGGGCTGCTATATTTTGGATTTCTGTATATACAGCATTTTCACCCGGATTAGTCTGCTTATTGAGACAAGAGGACTAGAACACAGAACAGAAATAAGTCCCATATACCCAGAGAGTTACATAGGAACATTATGGTTCCATAAATAGGCCGTTTAGAACATTTCTTGAGTATGATGTAGATAGTGGCTACATTGCATTGAATAACACAAATTTAAGATTTAAGATATTTAACAGTTCACTTTAAGGTAATAACATTGTTATTTTGAAGCTAAACTAACTAAACACTCACTGTTTCCAGCTCAGATGTGAATATATGCTGCTTTATTTGTAATAGTAAATTGAATATCTTTGGCTTCTGGATTATTGACTGAACAAAAAAGAAAAAAACGCAACTGAAGACATCACATTCACAATAATTTGTGATAATTCCTCCACATGATAAGAATGTGTTGTATTGTGATTGATATTGATATTGCTGATGTAGTACTGTGATGCTGTGTTTGCATATGCGCTGTAATGTGGGCACATGTCCATACACACAACACTCCCAATGGAAGGTTGAGCTCACACATTGGAACAGTCTGAGGAAGACAACAAAAAAAAGTGTCCTCTGTCATTTGGAAATGGTGTAGCAATAAATCAGATGTGAATCAAACATCTGTGATTTGTAAGCTGGGTCGAAAGCCTGAACCACCAAAGGATGGAAATGTGAGTCGAATTTGTTCCACCACGTCAAGCACAAGCACCACAGTATGAGGAGAAGATCCTGGCAGATGTGGGAGCAACCACAGTAACAACAGACAACAAACTTCTTTAATACAAAAGGGTTGTGTTTGTCTTATGAGAATTATGAGTTCACTCAACTCATAAATTAAGTTGCTAAAAAGAAAAGTCAGTAGACTTCTCAGCATGCTTTATCCAAATGGTGGACACTGTGTCTTTAATACATAGATACATGAAGTCATGGTGGTTTATTTAACATAATGATTTTGTTCTGATTCTAGTATCTTAGGACGTTTGAGTCCATTTGACTCTTCAAGTGGACTAAGACAGTTTTTATAGGTACTGAATTTAACAGAAAAACCAGTAATGTTCAATAAATAATCATATTAAATCACACAAGATTGTTCTAATGAAGCTGACATGAGAGAACATACCATATTCTTGCAGTTAACATGACAAACTTGCTTCTATTGGAAACACGCTGTTACAGCATCAGTATAAAATTCATCATATTCATCATATTAAGGAGCTCTAAGCAACTTTACAAGAGTGTTTTATCTTTTTGTGACACAAAACAAAACAGCTATGTGTTCATTTAACATGTATTAAAGACAGCAATATTCCAGCATAAATGTTTTCTTCAAGCTATAAAACAAGTCTGCATTAACAATGCATGCTGGGAAGTCTACTAATGCACAAGTTGTGTTTATTTATCAACTTAATTTAATACATTGAGTGAACTTGCAGAAGTTCATTAATCAAACTCATCATTTCAAGGTAAAAGACTTCAAGTGAGAACAACTAATGCTATAAGATCAGACAATCAAAACTAGAATATTTAACATAACTAGAGCTAGTTCATTTAATGACAAAAATATATGTTGATTTCACAAAATCCTCTATGATAATTTACAGTGCTCCTACAACCTAGCTCACTAATCCACATCCTCAGTGTAAATTCTAAAAACTGTCCCAACTTACAAAAATGAGTTGACTTTACTTGGTTAGCAACAATATGTACTTCTTATTGGCTTTGATCAAGTTAAGAGTGAACAGAGGGAGAAATGAAGTTAAACAGTAAGTAAATGAAAACATTATTTATAATTATAACTTAAAACATATATCATATATGATATGATATCATATCATATACAGTAGCAACCAAGGAAGCAATTACATGACTACACCAGTAGGAGGCAGCAATGTAGCAAACGGTGCGTAGTTTTGAAAACTAGAAAACTTGCAAGAAAGTATTAGTGGGCTCTAAGCACCCTGATGCAGTTTGGACCTGACAGCTCAAAAACCCAAATGCAGTTAAAAATGACTTGAGAGAATGTGAATGAAATGGAAAGTCATGTATGAAATTTAGTTCTAAGTTTAAGAAAATCACACATTATATTTTACTTGAATTGTTTTAATTATTTGAAATAGTCATTCTGAGTAGTCAAGAGTGTATTATCTAGTTATGTCGGTGAAGATTCACAGTCATTCAGGTGAAGTTATGTCTGGATGAGCAGTGAAATGTTTCAAACTAACAAGAAAGAAGTCCAGTTGCCATGATCCAACTTTAAGATTATCTAGTAATTCATACTGATTTATAAGTGTACTACACGAAATAAACATTTGTAAGTACAAAATAAAATTCCTAGTTCACTTTACTTATTTTTTAGGACTGTTGGTTTGCATTCTTTTTTCAAAGTAAGGTTAATGCTGTGTGGTTGTGTGATGTTGTGGAACTACTTCTCAACAAACCAAATGTGTCCATGTCTGCTCAGCATTTCTGTGCAGCACCTCTGGACATACTGTAGGAGGCTGGTTAAAGTCAGGTTTGGTGTTGGTCCCTGTGCAGGAACAGTGGTGTCAAATCAAAGAAAACTGTACTAACTGCTGGTCAAAGCATAATGAAAACACAACTAGAAACAGCAATTAAATAATTGAGTCAGCAAGCTTTGGAGGTGTGGTTACCCCTGTTTCCAGTCTTTATGCTAGTCTAGACCTTAGGCTGTGTCATTTGTGGGCAGAAACATCAGTTTTTTGTCATATTCTCTTGGAAACATGAAAGAGAACAGATGTTCAGTGCTCTGCTTTTATTTATCTGGTGTCACATTTGTTTTCACAATGAGATCACATTACAGCTGGTTGTGTTTCCCACTGCAGCATCTTCAAAGAAAAGTATATTTCTTAATCAGAACATATGCAGCAGCACAGAGGACTGCTTCCTGTTATCATCCCATCTCATCTGTCTGTAGTGTATGCTGCCAAACAACAACAGACAGAATGTGCAAAATGTCAGATTTGCTATGCAAATCCAGTCTTTGGAGACCCCCCAAGAAGTGAAATGATTCGTCAGTGAGTTTTAATCAATGCAGTTAATCAACTTTTGTAATTAATTGATGGTTGTTAAGTCAGTCATCAAGTCAAAATTGAAAAGCACTCAAAGGTTTCATATTTTCAAATATTTCTTTCCGTTCTTGGGTTTAAGTCATTGTAAATTGAAAATCGGTGCGTTTTGGACAACCAGTGTTCCCTGTATGTAGTCAGGTGGATGTGTTATGTGTGTACATTAGCCCCATTTTTTCCCTCTCATATATTAATGTGCAGTGCTGTGACAGAGGGAACCATCAGTTTCTCTAAAGGCCCAGAAGGTTGGATAAAAACATGTAATGTATTTCCTGTACCAAACTGAACATCTGGCTGAAAACATCTGCTCAACCATTTAAAAAATATTGAATCCCTTTTCCAAGTTGCACCTTTTTTTTAACTGATAAAAACAATGATGGCAGCCCACTGTCTTGGACAGGAAACAACCTGAGAAAAATCTTTCTTTTTTTATTGTGTAGCAGACATAATGTTTTTCATCCAGCTGGTTGGTAGAGTGGATGAGAGTGGTACCTCTGAAATGATTTCTCAGAATAGTGGTAAATGACCCTCTGTTATTTCTTCAGATATGATAGGTTAATTATGTTTTAGATTAAACAGTGTGTACCCATGTGACTGATGTTTGCAAACTGGTTCTAGTTGCACCTCTGAATGTCCCTCAGGAAGCAGGAGTTTACATTAATTTACTTTTTCTCAAAAACAGTTTTTCACTAATTAATTAACAACTCGCTGTTTGCCTTGTGCAATCAGTAGCTCCACATCTAGTACAGGATGTGAATGTATAAGAACAGCTGTTGCTCAAGGGTTAGGGAAGCAGTTTCATCAATGTTTGACCTCTGCAAAGTTGAACATTGAAACAGTTTGTACCTGAGAAAGTCATCAGTTCAAATTTGCAATCCCTGTGCGTGTATGGGTTTTCTCTGGGAACTCCTGACACGCTGTTGTTTAATTAGCGACTCTAAATTTCCCATATGTGGAAGTGTGAGCATGAATGGTTGTCTGTCATAGGTTGAAGACCTATACACGGTGCACCTCACCTTTCACCCAGTGACAGCTGGTCGCACCTTTGTGACCCTTAAATCGTAAGTTGTTTGGATAATGAATGAATAAAAAGTGGCAAAAGATGCACTGTATGTTTTCCTGGTTATATTGTCAAACTAAATGCAAACACTGTTCACGTATAGCTTTGCACAGTGGTGATTGGTCACCACTGTGCAAAAATCATGGAAATCATTTCCAAAAATCATTGGAAATCATGTAGTCCTGGGTAAACAGTCTGTGTCTCAGCAGAGCAAAAAACTGATTTGATATCACTAGCCTCTGTATTCTTTCCTGTGGGCATGATTTGATAGGTTTGTTCAGTTTGTCTCTTGCGTTTTGTGGTATTGTTCCTGGGCTGACTGACCTATCTACGGAACAGTCCAGCTCGTCTCCTTTCATTCCCACAATGGAACAGGACCCACAATAGCCAGACTTTTTGTCAAGACTCTATTGTTTGCTGTTCAGCTGAAATGTGGCTGCCGGTGTTGTTTCATTTCACCTCGGAGTGAGGGCAAGATCCTATCAGCACTGACAGACCTGTGATTTCCCCACTGTGACACAGAATGGTTGCTGCTATCAAAAATGATCTCTGTGACGAGTATTTGGCCTGCGAACAGCTTGATAGTGTCCTGCTTTTATAATGTCATGTTTTTGTGGTTGAAACAAGATGTTGGTGTGGGACACAATCTGCTGAGGGACTGAACAGAGAGGACGAGCAAAGCACATGTACTCACACAATTACAGTGGTGGAAGAAATACTCTGTTAGAAGTAAACATCCTGCATTCAAAATGTTATTTAAGTAAAACGTAACTCAGTACACGTACATGCATATATATATACACACGTTGCATATTGTATGCTGTATTTTGTATTATTAATCAGATTCCAAAAAGTAACTAGTAACTATAGTTATCAAATAAATGTAGTGGAGTGAAAGTATCATATTTGCCCCTAAAAATAATGAAGCTGAAGTATGAAATAGCAGAAAATTGAAATATTCAAGTAAAGTAGAAATACCTCAAAATTGTACTTAAGTAAACATACTTAATTACTTTCCACCACTGCTTATTTGATAATGTGGAAAGTGGCAGAGCTGCCATACAAGACTCTCAACTTGGAAGCTGTCTTGTTCAAAGCCACTTGGGCATGTGGACAGAAGGAGCTGGGAATCAAACTGCCGACCTTGCAATACTTAGCCTGCAGCTGCCTTTGATAGGAGCCTGAGATTAAGAGTCTCTGTATTGTGACATGTGACATGGTCGTACCAAGTTTCTCACACTAAACCTAGAGTCGATTCAAGTTGCTATAGGTTTCTTTCACAAAATGTCTTTAGTATAAGTCCAAATTTGTTGTATTTGCATAAAGTTCTGGCTCACCATAAACACAAAATGTGACATGTTGACAAAAGAATGTGACATTTGGCTGAGCATTCGTAAGCTAGTTAGTTAAGCTAGATGTTGGATGTGTCTCTGCTAAGCTAGCCCACATTGGTGAAATATTGCCAGAAAAACACACTATTAGTGTAGTTTGGGTATCGTATCTCTTAGAAACTTCAGAATAAACAGCAGTGTAGCATGTAATGAACAGTTACCAGGTCTGTAGAGTTCAAGATGTTAGAATGAAATGGATACAATTGAGCCATGTTGGGTCACTTAGCTGTATTATACAGTAAAAAGAAGGTTGTAATAGGTGGAAGTCTGGTGGGATTAAGAAAAATGACAAGAAAGACAATTAAAATAATTATACAAGTCATTTATTAAGAGAACCTGAAATCTGCAGAATTATGTTTTTGATAAATGCTGTATCAATATTTGTTCAATTAGTCAATCAATGGAATTATTCCAACCCTGCCTCCTAAAAATTACGTTCGTATACGACGAAACTATAATCCCGATTACGTTTTTGTAGAGAACGTAATTGCAAATTAATTATGTTTACTGTTAATATAATGATCATTATTATAATGACAAGTCGCATATAAGTTGATACTGAACGTATTAATGAAATGTTCACAGGCAACATATTTTTGTCCACCAAAGTATCCGATCTACAACTGGTTTTCTGTCGGCGGACGTTACAGTTCAACATCCAGATATGTGACTGTAGCGATATTAAAGTGTTTTTATGGTTGGGATCAGGCATCAGCAGTGGGTTAGGATCAGTGAAAAACTGTGGGCTGAGTTAATGGATAAAAATGTCACTTCACACACACAGTGTCTGCATTAAAAATTAAACCAAAACACAATCTTTTTGCCTAAACCCAACCTCACTGGGGACTTTGGTGTCGAACTCGAGTCTCCAGCATGTCAGTATTGCACAGTAAACGCCCTCTATCTGCCCCAGCCACCTTCTTGCAAATTGCTTTGTGTTAGTAATTGTTGTGCATCATTCATTCACAAAAATGCGTTTCAGTACAACGTAAAAATTACGTTCTCTACTAAAATGTAATCAGGATTGCAGTTTCGTCGTACACAAACATAATTTTTAGGAGACAGGGTTGAATTATTCAGTCATAATCTTAATAGTTAAAAATAGTTATATCAACAGAAACAATTTAATTATTAAGGAGAAATGTATGAGGTCTGATTCCACTGATTGTAAATGTTGTAAGCATGAGTAGATTAGTGGATTTTCATCAAAGTTTCATTTAAACCTGTTTCTTTTAGCATTGATCAGCAGTTGATTGATGGTCTCCCCTTTTGGTACACACCGCGATTCAAATTGCCGCTCTCGCCTCTGTCTGGTTTCTCTGTCATCAGCGCCTCAGTCACACACTGCGCTGGTGCTTGCTTCCCTGTCAGAATGATACGCCTGCTATTTACTGCACTGCATCCATTAATGCGACTTGAGAGCAGAAGGCTGATAGCAGAGCTGTGAGCTGTTGCCACATGTACTTTGCAGTTGATTAAATGCAAAATGTTGTGCTGATATTCGATATGGGGTGTAGGGGCAAAGTTTAGACCTGACACAGAAATTAAGCAGTTACTGAAAGAATCAGGCCCACGCTCCCTCCATCTCGTTCACTCTGCTCCAAACTGCTGGGTGTTATGGATGAATAGATTCCAGTGTTAGAACTGTGACCTGAACATGGCCCTGAATGCTCTCTGAATGTAAAACCTTTCCTCTTCATCAGTTCAAGGCCATCACTGTGTTAGCGTTGTTTTGTCATGAAGGTTGATGGTAATACCCAATCAAACTGAGACTGAAAGGCCAGTATTCACTATCATTACTTTCTCTTATTTCCCCCACATTCTGGCTACAATGGAAACACCTTTAAACACACATGGGAAAATTATGCTTGGCTCCAGTTTACCACCAGTGTTACATTGTGTTCTGTGACCTATCGAAGTGTAGCTGTGCAGCAACCAGTTCACCTTAAGTCAAGTTAAGAGCATCAAGCAGCAGAACAATCAGTGATTTAAGAAACTGATCATCACTGTATGATAAAGAATTTATATGACAAACCACATTTCCTGAACAGCTGGGACTTCTAAAATGCAATAAAAGTTACAAATCTGTGATTTGTCATTTATCTTTAACCTTTATTCATGTGACATAAGTACATACAAATTAAGTGTTTTCATTGATCAACTTCATTGTATTTTTTAAGAGGAATCAAATTTAGAATTTGATGCTGTAACACACTCTTAGAAAAATCAACGTCAGTTTTTCCCAAAAACAAGCTGAACCATGGATTTATCACGTTATCTGACTTGACTCGGGCCCAGTAAACTTGGTGGAGCTTTTGCACAGAACTGATGTACAACTTCCTCCTTATTTCACAGAGTTCCAGGTTTCATGCAGCGACCGACTGTGTGTGTGTGACTGACAACAGTTTTCCAAAATACTCCCAAATGCCATGTGACAATATTCATCACAGGAGCATGCGTGTTGAAGATCAAACATGGTCAACAGTGGTTTCTGCCCTTGGTCTAAATGCATTTAGAAATTTCTGGAGTCCCTGAATTTTTTCACAGTGTTATGACTGTAGATGGTGAAAGACCTAAATTCTTTGCAGTGTTCTTTTTGAGCTAAGTGAAATTTTGCACAAAGTGATTGTCTTTGGTAGATGTTGCTTTTATACCCAATCATAATCCCCTCTCCTGTTACTTGTTAAATCATCTACAATGGTGTTAAATAAGGTGAAGTTGAATATTTTATAAACTTTTTAGTCGTATTTTGTCTCAGTGAAAATGCTGAAAATTTGAAAAACTTTTCTTTTTAGTTTGGTCAGATAAGTAAAGATAAAAATGAAAATGTATTTTAGAAAAAGTACAAACTGTTTTCTCTCTCATTACAAGTGACACAGAGCAGTGATAAACTATAGGATGAAAGTTTTTTCTGATGATGAGATGTCATCAATCCAAATTTAATAGTTTGAGCAGTTAAAGCCAATAAATCCTGTGATACAATCCTGACATTATGGATTCATATGTGTTTCTGTGGTACAATCCTACAACTCTGATCAGAAAAATGTACAGTAGTCGTGTACACAAAAGAAGAACTGTAGACTTGTTTACACAGTGACTGATGGGCTGACTGCTTGTTTCCTGCCCCATCTGACATCTACCAGCCAAACCTACAGAAAGTCAAACCAAGGTGTACACTGATAGCTGTAGAGCAGATTGATCACTGAAACTACAGGTACCAGTCTTTTAGCGGATTCTTCCTCTGATATGATGGAGGATCTGACATGACATATTATTGATTTATTTCCTTTTCCTGCCCCTGAAAACTCTTTCAGACCTGCCAGTAAGATTGCAGGGAAATATACCAGGAAAGTCAACTGTGAGTTAAGATTTTCTGCCACACAAGACAGTCCTGTGTATTGATATGGTATGAATGTTATTATAGCAAAATGGCCCTCAGTATTATTATAGTATAGTAGGGCACTATTGTCATTCTATCAACTGTCAAGTTAATCTGTCAGTTAGGTTTAAACATTTCTTCAGGGAGCAAAGCTGAGCTCTCTGATTGTTTGGCACATTAGTGTTTAATTGTGCAAATACTCTATATTGCCAAAAGTATTAGGATACACACATGATCTTTAATGGGTTCAATTCTTCTGGGAAGGCTGTCCACAAGGATTAGAAATGTGTTTGTGGGAATATTTGACTTTTTTTGTCTTCCAGGAGAGAATTTGTGAGGTCAGACACTGATGTTGGAAGAGAAGCCCTGACTCACAGTCTCCGCTCTAATTCATCCCAAAGGTGTTCTATCCTGTTGAGGTCAGGGCTCTGTGCAGGCCAGTCAAGTTCTTCCACACCGAACTCGCTCATCCATGTCCTTATGGACCTTGCTTTGTGCACTGGATTCATTGATTTTGAGGGGTGTCCCAATACTTTTGGCAATATAATGGAAGTTTCACAACACTAGTGTCTCAGAGATCCACTTGGATGAAGACAGACTGATAGATATTTTGCACAAGCTTTGTTATAAGTGTATCATCACTGCGGCATGTGCTGAAAGGAAATTGCTTTACCTTACTGCTTTTGTACTTTCCTGAGCATTGTCCCATGGAGCAAACTTACACTTATACAAAAAATTTTTGTATGAATATCCTCCTCAACAACCTGCTGGTTGTTTGCCATGTGGCTGCATCCTCGACTTGTTCCAAGTAAGGGCTGAAGTCCAATCACCAAGCAGACCTGCTGCTGTAACTGTGTGCTGGCTCTCTACAGGAAAACAAATGCTTCTGACAAGCAAACATGGCCACCAGCAGCTATCAGAGAGTCAGAACTCTCCCCTCGTGGAAACACTAGACAAAGATTAATTTACATAAATGGAGCATGGCATGAATTATTAAAATGTCCTATTTTTAGTGGAATTCTGTTGAGCTTTGATATCTAAATTAGATGTGTAATTACATGAGATGTTTTTAAGTTTGTTTTTTGTTTTTCTTTGACGGATCACAGAGGGAGTTCCACAATGAATTTGTCGATTTGTAAAATCATTGTTAAACTTTACTTAAAATGAAATGCTTAGGGTTTGTTTGACATTCAAAAGCTGATCTACCAACATTTAATATGAACTGAAAAAAGATTGGTTATTCAGTGTTCCCCTAGAACAGGGGTGCTCACACTTTTTGGCTTGGGAGCTACTTTTCAAATGTCCAAGTCAAGATGATCTACCTATATTTAAAAACACACACCTTACCTAGAGTACCTTGCATAACTGCATTACAATTCAGTACATGTGTGGTGATTATGTTACTCTGATGACTTGCACTGAATTGAGACTTCTCATCTGTGAGTAAATCCAAAACTGGGGGCACTCAACTTCAGCTGACTGTCAGCCTGTAGTGTCATATCTCATCCCCAGCTGCAGACAAGTTGACAATTTTGATGCGCGTAAACCAAGTGCAACATTTCACTTAGTTTGCTGTAGTTTTGCATTAGCTTGCACGTGCGTGGTGACCCATGTGTTACAGGAGATTTACAGATCTACAGTTACACACATATATAAAAAGTATAAAAAGTAAAAAGCAAACCACAAACCAATACGAAAACATCATCCCAACAGTAAATAATGGTGGAGGGAGCATCATGATTTGGAGCTGCTTCGCTGCCTCTGGACCTGGATAGCTTGTCATCATGTTGGGGAAATAAAATTCCTACATTTATCAAGGTATCCTAAAGGATACTGTCAGGGTGGCTGTGTAACAGCTAACCCATCAGAGAAGCTAGGTGGTGCTGTAGAACAATGATCCTAAACAAAGGGTAAATCTACTACAAAATGACTTTAGAGACACAAAATCCATCTTTTGGAGTGGTCCAGTCAGAGCCCATACCTCAACCTACTATAGATGCTGTGGAATGACACGAAGACAGCCATTCACATTAGATGTCCAGAGAATATGTCTGAGCTGAAGCAGTTCTGTGAGGAAGAATGGTCCAAAGTAGTGGCTAACAATTATTTGGGAATCTCACTGGTCACGGGTTTGAAAATTACCATGTATGAATGTGAAAAGTTATTTGTGTGTACCAGTGTGAGTGACTGACTGGGATGCATTTCATTAGCACGAGTAATAAGCAGTGACTGAAATTAGAGGGTCGCGGTTTCTCCCCTCTGTGTGTGTGAGTGAGGGTGGAGCTCAGCTCCTCCTCACAGAGGGGACACCAGACAGATCAACAAGGGAGGTCAGGTGAGACACTTTACTAGTTTATGACTGTATGTCTTTTCACTGGACTTTATAAGGAACATATGTCATATTTCAGTAGATTCTTTGAGAGATATGTGTTTACCAGAGAGAGTGAGCACAGGATCTAACACACACTAAGGAGTAAATATCAGGATGTCTTTGCATCTGCTGCTCTGGATTTTGTTTAAATATCTGTCTTTATTCTAATTGCACTCACATTTGACTATGATTGTTGACAGTTTGACCTAGTTAAGGGACTCCCAGTATGAGATCTATAGCTTTCTCAGAAAACATGAAACACAGTGTAATGCAACATATTGTATATCATGCTGGAATCTAATGACTCCAGTGCTCGAACAATGATTTTATTAGCTACATTAGATGCTTCATTTTGCCCCATTCGCCATATGTCAAGTAAAGTATTACCCAGTCACTCAACAGGGGCATGATCCATCTTTACTGACTTTTTGTGTAATAAGAATTGATATTTATGACTGTCAAAGGGGAGTGGTGGTAATACAGTATGAAAGCTGGAAAGAAAAGTGTATGGTGTGTCTTTTACAGAGCATTTCTGGTGCCTCCCTGTAACAGATATCAGACTGGCTTTGGAGTGGCCATTTATAAAGAAATGAGGGCCATGACATTGGGACTGCACATGAGAGTAAGAACCCATGCTGATGTTGTTTCTTTTCTGCACAGATAATCAAAACAGGTTTCATTCAGAAATTATATTAAATTTGGTGGAAGATATCCATCCTTGAAGCTGATCTGGAAATAAGGTGAATAACTTCAAGCCTAAAACACTGAAACTTAGTGAGATTCATTTGATGTCATTCCAAAGTGTGTTTTGTTTCATTACCCTTCACTTGTTCCATGTTTACTTGTTGTCGTGATAGACTTAGAATAAAGTACATTTACACAGCACTAATTCTATCATCTTGCCTTTGCTATTTTTATGCCCCCATGCTGGTGATAGCCAAGGCATTATTTTTTCAAGTTGTCCGTATGTCTAGCCGTCTATCTGTCCATCCCTCCATCTTTTCATCCTTTCATCCTGCCATCTATCTGTTCATGTGGCCACCCAATTCTTGTGAATGTCTGAAGAATGCTTGAAGGTAATTCCTTAAAATTTGGTATGAATGTCCAATTGGAGTCAATGATGAACAGATGCTAGTTTTTGGTGACCAAAGGTCAAAGACCTTTGTCCAATCCTTGTGAAATGATATGTCAGGAATGCGTTGAGGGAATTTCTTCAAATTTGCCATAACTGTCCACTTGGACTCTGATGAACTGTTCAGATTTTGGTGGCCAAAGGTCACAGAGAGAACTCCCTCTCTGCCATCTTTCTGAATTAGTATTTACATATACATGCATGCAGGCCAGCTGACAGTCTTGGCTGGGCCCGGGACAAGACAATCTTAGATTCTACTTTCCCCTTCTCTTTTTCTCTTTTCTTTTCTGTGCACAGGACTTATGCTGACCGGACATTTAGACAATTTACTGGAGAGCGCTAAATAAACTCAAAGTCAAAGGTTGTTGTCTGTGGCCAAACCATTTATGTGTAGGAGTGGGGGGATTATTGACACTATTTCAAGGACAATCACGAAGAAAAAAAACAAACACTTTATGTCATTAAAATATTACATATTTGTTTCCACAAATAGGCCCACAGGTGACCCGTTTGTCTCCCCCTGTCGGTGGGTGTGCATGCATCTCTCAGGTCAGAGAATTGATTAGAATTTTGTAGAAATTCCCAGAGCTCAACTATTTTGCTGTCTTTGACCAAAATGGAATAATTTACTACTTTATATTTGAATATTCAAATCATCAGATTTATATAGCAGATAATTGCGTTCTTATTTTGTTTGCTTTTGTCTTACTCATGCTTTTGTGAAACTCTTTGTAACTCTTGATTTAAGAATAAGTGCCATAAGAATAAGTGTGCAGGGCCCAGTTAGTAGAGAAGTGCATCCTTGCTAATAATATTACCTTGGCTACTTACTTAGTGTAAGTAAGTGGGCATTATTTGTTGCTGACCGTCTTTATCATCAGAACACCAGTGTTTTATTGAAAATTTACAGCATGGGTATAATGTTGTTCTTTTTGGACTTTCGATTTCTTGGTATAGATAGCTTGTAGTGGCCTGGTAGCTCAATGGGATAAGCATCAGACTGGGATGCAGAAGGTGGCAGGATCAAATCATAGCCCAGACTCCTAGTCCATCCCCCATACTAGGTGTGTCCTTGAGCAAGACACTGCTTGTAAGTCGCTTTGGATAAAAGCGTCTGCCAAAGTAAAGTTGTAGTATAACAATGGACTGTAATGATTTTGCGATTGCTTGTCATGACTCATTAGCATCACAACGTTCTTACTTAAAGTACATAGTGCTGACACAAGCAGTTAAGTTCACATTTGCAAATATTAATGCAAGGGTTTTTAATTTCCATAGGTTTCTGCTTGGAATAAATTCTTGGTCTGGTACAGGTAATACCACCTGAAAAGCACTTGTTGGCTCTATAGAATAACTATATGATATGGACATATCATGATGATAAGGACCTAATTTTCTTCACATTATAGAAGTCTCAAGCACTCATGCTATCATGTAAAAAAGGCTTTCTTTCTCATCTTTCATGTCAGCACTTTGCTAACATCCTGCACTGTTTTCCCGGCACTCAGCACCTAGTTGAGGGCTTCACTGGAGGACAAAGCAGGTCTGCTTATTTATGAAGGGATCTGGCTGCAGCCCCTGGAGGCCTGCAGGAACAGCAGGCATTATCAGTGGTAAATGGATCTGAAAAGGCTTCGGCCAAGACAGGCTCACCGCTGCCTGATTTATGGCTGGCGATGCAACAAACAGTTAGCAGGGTTACTGGCAGGGATATAAGCATTTTCATGGCCACAGTTCAAGTTTATTTCAGCTATAAATTCTGAAAGATATCGAACAAAAAGAGCAAGTAAATTTATGACACAGGGGATGTTGTTTGTGAGCTGCCAAGAGGAAACTGTGTTTTAATACCCTATGGACAAGGATGAACCTTATTCCCCTCTCTTATCTCAGATTTTTGTCCAACACAGTGTCAGAATAAATAATCCAAGTTTACGATATCACAAAAAGCAAAACTCCTTTGTCTTAAAACAATGAAGGTGTTCTCATCTTCTTCTATAGTTTCGTGACATTAGTGCTTCAAAGTCGTGTTAATATGTTTATCTAAAAGAGAAAGTTATTTTCAGACAAACCTATTCATTTGTTCTGTCATCTGTCAGGAGGTACAGCAAAAGATGAAGCCATGGATCACTGATCATTCAGAAAATAAAATACCTTTTCTCTACAATCAAGCCTATCTCTGGGATATACAGTACTGTTGATTTTCAGTTGGCTCTAATTAACCTTAGAACTCCAAACATTTTCCTTGGTTTCATTTACTTTATTTACAGAGTCCTGGACCCAGTTTGGAACAGTACTCCCCATCCTTGTGTAGGTTTTATCCAGGTAGTCCAGGTTCTCCCGCAGTCCAAAGGCATGCAGATTGAAGTTTGATTTATGCATCTATGTAAAAACTATGCAGAACCTACACCACTGTGAGCATTCATACTTTGTTTCTTTCCATACTCCTGTGTGTGTGTGGTGTGTCTATAGCTTTATTGTTGAGTTGTATTGAGTTTGATGATTAAACAATTATGTGCGCAAACCATAAAAACTGTTTGTGAATGACTTTTACATTACACTTTTAGACTAAAAGCATTTTTATCCCAGTTTAACCTGCTGGAGTTTGAAAGGTTTATGGAAAATAAAGGCGCAGTGAGTGAAAACATGTCCAGTGCGTCTCCTGACATGAGACAGGCTGTGGACTGAATGCTCTGTCCAGTAGCAAAGAATTACTGCTGTCACAGGTGATCAGATGATAAGGAGATCAAAAAGACAGAGGAAATAAAAGATGGGAAAATGAAAAGACTTCTTTAAAAGCCAGATAAAACATTTTTGACTTTTTCCAAGAACCTAACAGGAGCAAGGACAGACTATAAAAAAATAGATATCGCATGCAAATATATTAAACATCAAACACTGATATCTCTCATTTGCAGAAAAATATTCAAACTCTTATATTCAGTACAGTGAAGCTCCTTTGGCAGCAATCACAGCTGAATCTTCTTGGGTGAGTCTCTACAAGCTTCTCACGTGTAGATTTAGACCGTTCATTCCATCCCACGTGACAGGGAAGTCCACAGACGTCCTATGGGGTTTAAGAGAGTCAGAATCTTGTCCTGAAGCTGCTCAGTGTCGTCTTGGATATTTGTTTCATGTCATTGTTGTGCTGGTGAACCTTCACAGGTTGGGTCTCAGGTCTCATGCCCTCTGGAGCAAGGATGTGTTTAGCTTCTTTCGTCCTTCTCTTAACCCTGACCAGTCTTCCACCACTTGTTTTTCCATACATCCATTCTTCTGTTTCATAGTTAATGAAGTGACTCTGCTCCTGGAAACACTCAAATTGGTTTTATACCCTTGCCCTGATCTATGCCTCACCACATATTTATCGTTGACTATAGAGAGCCTCTTGGCCTTCATGTACTGGTTCTGTCCTGACATACAGTGTGAACTGATAGATTTCCATTTCTGACTTAATACATTTGTTGTACAAACAATAAAAAAAATACATTTTCAAAAGCTTTCACTTTATCATTTTGGGCTATGAAGGATACATTTAGATCATCTTAGTTTCCCAGAGACAGGCAAATTTATTCTTGTATAATTAAGTCATCAACACAGAGAAGTCACTGTTTTCTAATCAGTGTCATCATACATTATATTCAGCATAATACAGTAGCTTTGGAAATTGCTTTCATTTTTAGCACTATCATCAGAATAATGATTCAATTTGTCCAGTTTGGTTTATGATCATATTCCCACAGAACTAATGATGTTCACATCATCCTCAGCTGTACTATGTTCATCCATCCATAATCCAAACCACTTTGCCTGTTAAGGGTCAGGGGGGTCCTGGAGCCAGTCCCAGCTATCATTGGGTGAAGCACAGGGTACACTCTGGACAGGTCACCAGTTCATCACAGGGCTAATATTAAGGTCAATTAATGTGGTAGGTGGCGCCACACCCCGCTTGTGCTGCAATGTCATCACAGCGCCAGACCTTACTCTCGATTTATGAAACTCTCGGTTGGTGATTGGCTCATTGGGAATCCCTACCCAAACACTTTTCTCTCTGCCTCCTTACAACATGCCCCGATAATAAAATTATTATTAATAAAGACCAAAAACAACATAAAATTGTGTAGGACTCAGCACACATATTGTACAATGTTTGCATACTGAAACTGTAAAGACACAGAACTGTAACATTCTTTTTTCCTTTTGGCATGACTGTGTTTGGAGTTTTGGCACTACAGTTCCCACCATGCTTCACATTATAGAAACACTATTTAATGTTGCCATGAACTATATCTGAGTTCTGTTTACTCGACCTGAATCTGCACCTCAGAAAGTGATGCTGCATTTGGTACAGTTCCTGTTTCCGCTGTAATCATGGATGCACAGACAATAGTGTGTCAAGTTCAAGATCAAAAACAGATGAAGGTTCACACTGGGAATTAAAACTCCATGTGACTCCATGACAATCTGTTGTATCATACAACACTTGGACTGGCTGCGTCACTAATAACTCCACAGTTTAAGTGATCACTTACTCAGATCAGCAGGTGTCTCTTTTACAAAGAAAGCTCTGTTGACTGTTGAATACTTAACCTGTTGCATAATGCAGTGTGTCTGATGAGGGGACATGGTGAATCATCTGTGTTTGAGGAGACATTGGGACTGGTGGCATGCTTTGCGCCTCTCCTGTGGAGAAACAATAGATCAATGAAAGTGATTAAGTGCGGTGTGAATCACAAACAGCAGCTTGGATAAGGCAGGTGTCACGGTCTGAATTCAGCCTCCACTCTTTATTTACTGTTTATTGCTCATTAGGAGCCACAGACTGTAATCAGTTCCTGACATTTATTAGCCGGACAGGATCACATTTGTGCTCCAATTTACAGTATCCTTGTGGTCTGGCGAGCTGGATGGATGTGAGGGAGGAAAATGAATTGTTGGATTGTAGTTCCTCATTTGGTTTATCAGAGAGTACATACACTGTATTTGGAACTCTAGTCTTCTCTGCTAGTATCCAGGTGTTATTAAGGTGCCAGTATGTTCATGTGTTAAACATTTCTGTTTTCTTGTCAGGGTGGACTATCTCATTCATAATCCTGAAATATTTTTTCTGTACTATTATTACATGCTGGGTCTTTTACTGGAGCAGCTCGTGCCTCTGAATCCTGAAATTTACTTGTCAATGTACATAATACCTGTATTTATTGGCAGTTAAAACAGAGAGAGAGAGTTAGAAAAGCAAGGGAGGGAGGGAAGCAGTCTGTTAAACATCTGTGTTTAATGTAGACAAATTCACCATTTCATTTATTATTTCTGTAATTCTCAGTTGTCAGAAAACTGCTGTAGATGAAATCATTATTTTATCTACATTAGAAATTTGGCTTCAGCTTCTTTTCAGCACATATCACAATCAAAAGGGAGCTGAGCACTCAGCTCCTTTGTACTGTAGATTGACTGCCAAACTAAAGCATCAACCTCAACCTTACCTTCAACCATGCCAACTTAAAATATTAGCTGTCAACTCTCCAGCTATGGTTTTTCTTTGAAAATCAATCATATCACATTACTATGGAGATATCAGTGCATGGACCCATTACTGATCCAGCCGGGGATGATGCTACGTGGAAAATTGGCCACAAATGTGAAATCTAAATGGTTAATTGCTTGCATAAATAGAGATAGTAACGGTTGTAAATCTTAAAGCAGTTCCATCAACTATTACCACTAGTTGATGCTGGGGTACATGTTTACCCCAGATTGGCTCCCAGGGCATCCTTCGTGAAGCAGACAAAATAAGAACACCTGACATGAATTGGCAAATGCAGACGTTGTTTTGGAGAGCTGTTTTCCTCGTGACTGATGACAATTTTCAAATCCTTGAGAACACGATAAATCCTATCAAGACGACTATTAATCAGTGATTCACTCGTACACTGTACATGTGATATCCAATCTGCATTTAGCTCATTTTATTAATATTCATTGAAAAAATTGTTGTTAGACAGCTGCACATAGATGATGGCGCTACTGTCGGGTTTTGGTCTCTTGTCTAAGGACACACTGACAATAGCCAGAAGGAACTAGGAGTCAAACCACTGACCCTGTGGTTCATGTCCCACAGTTACCCCCTAAGCTCCATATCACCAGCTGATCTGCAACTGTAATAATAGTGTAATAGTTAAAGAGTATCTGTCACATAACTATAACAGCACTGCTTATTTAACATATAGCACACTACAGAGCTCTGGAAGCTATAAAGAATAATAACTGCACACTATAAAGGATTAGTTAAGCATGAGTAAAGACTTAATTCCTCATTTACAAAGCATTGCTTCTATATTAATAGGCAAAAGCAATAAAGTTTAGAAATGCTGTTGTAAATACTTTTTTCTTGATCAAAAAGCATTTCTATGTTTTTGATAATTGCATTTACATAATTTATTAATGATCAACTAATCATTTTTAAATTAACTATTATATTATACATAAACCCGTTATATAGGGGATTTCATTGGTTCATAAGATCAGTTAGAAAGTGTAATTAAATGATTAATAAAATATTAAAATGTAAGTGTACACACGTCATCGTACATACTGTTACCAAGTGTGTTAATAAATGGTTTATAAACATTTCTATATTCAATATTTCTACTATAAATCATGATTAATACATGTTTAATTACAACTGTATTACAACTTGTTAGTTACCTATTTTATATATTGACAGCCACAGCTGTATAGAAAAGCAAAGGAAACTGATTCTGTATCTGCAAATCTGTGCCTCGCTTTTCATTTTTATTCAGATGATAAATCAAAACTGCAATAACTCAATAATCAACCTGCTGTCTTTATTAGTGTATAAATTAGCACTGCCTAATTAAACTCGACATAAAAGTGTGCTCATGTGTAACATACAGTAACATAATTACACTTAAGACAGCAGTGCTGCTGGAATGAAGTGAGGTGAGTGTTGTCTCTGTTTCCTCCACATCATATATAGCAGTTGCATTATTGCCACCTGAGGTGAACTACTGCAGATCCATGAGTCATATTCTGATTTGATTAATTTGATGATCTGATAAACTTGGATTCACTTTGATTTTATGTCATAAAGTATAGTATGGACATAAAGAGAGCAGTTTCTTATCTTTTCTGAAAGGCTGAGCGTCAGTAAAACTAATTTCATCTGGCTTTTTTTTTTTTATATCCCTGTCCAGAGCTCATGAACATACTGTAGATACATTTTGGTGATTTACTTGCCCAGTGTAAAACCTTCCACTTTTTCTCTCTGGTGAAGTTCTACAGTATTTGACTTTTTTATTTATTTCGAGGTTTTTTTTTGCACCATTATCTTGCTGCATGGTGAAGCTCCCCCCAGTGAGTTTGAATTAATTTCTCTGTAAATTAGCAGACAGGAATTTTCTGTACACGTCTGAATTCATTCTTTTGCTACCATCATGAGTTAACTCATCAATAAAGATTAGTGAACTTGTTCCAGAAGCAGCTATGCAGCCCAAGCAATGGCCCTCCCTCCATAGTGGCTTCCTGATCCTACTGCTGATGAAAAATGTGCATCTGTTGTCTTTGTCTTTCTGCTGTTTCTATACAACTAAAGTGCAATCATGAAAACGTTTTTGTGGCAAACAAAATTACAACTGGATTACATGTTCTATAAACATAATGACCATAGCGGTGATTGTGGCTCAGTTTGTAGGACAGTTGTCAATGAACCCAACGGTTGGTGGTTTGACTCCTGCTTCCCCTGATTCTTGGCCACATGTTGAAGTGTCGTTGCAGGACACTGAACCCCTAACCCCTGGCCCATTAAATGTTTGCAGGCAACGTATTTTTGTCCTCCAAAACATTTGATCTATAACATCCTGTTTTCTCTTCCATTACAATATATAGGATATATACTCTGGAAATATATATATATATGTTTCGCTTCATTCATTCAAATAATATGTTTTATTACAACATGATGACAACATCTGAAACAAAAACGCGTTTGCAGTTTGGTTTTATAGAAATTGAATTTTCAAGAGACAGGGGTGTGGTGCAGTGTTTGTACAGTTGCTTTGATTGTTTTCCATCTTTTCTCAGATTCAGAATGACTTACTTGGGGCGGCATGATAGCTCTTCCAACCCAAGGGTGAGCGGTTCGATTCTCAGTCCGGCAAGCTACATGTCGAGGTGTCCTTGGACAAGACACCAAAACCCCGTAGTAGCGCTGACACAGGTCTAGCAGCTGTCCAAACAACAATTTCCCCAAGGGGATCAATAAAGTATCTATTATTATTTTCCCTTACAGCTCTTTGCTTTTCATGATGATTGATCTCAAACTCACATGTCTTCAGTGTACAGCAAAAACAAATGAATTGGCCTTGTCATACATTTTTTGTCATTCCAGTAACGATTTTCATTGTTTTTTGAATGCTACCAATCTTGGCGGATAAAACATGAGCAAGAAATTAGCGACATAATGAACAACGGCAAGAAGAACAAAGAAAAGAAGACATGTCTGTCATACAACATTTTCAGTGTGGGTACTTTTCTAGTACATTCAGTACCCCAGCTTACCTTAACCATCGACACCAAACCTTTCATTTTACTTTTATTTTCATATCTGTCAAAAGCTGCAGCTTGTTAGATGCCGATGGCTTCAGAACTTCTTGTGACAGCAGCAGCAGGCTGCTGTGTGCTTGCTGGACCTTTATCTGTAAGTGCTGCAGCACATGGGAGTGTGAGCAGCTGTGATTCTGAGTACTCATGACTCTCTGTCCAGATTTGTTGTTAATTAATGTTTAACTCTGCTGACATGAATACAGGGTTTGCTAATAACTCCCTTTAGATTGATTTGCTCTCTGTTGAATTATTTCACTTCAGTCTGCCACTCTTGATGAGCACTCACATAAAAGAGAGGAGCAGATAAACAGGTCAGTAATTGGTCATTTGATATTCTAAAGAGCATTTATTCTCTATTTAGAACAATCACTGATGCTGTGTTTGTCTAACGAGCTGTTGAAAGTGTTGATGGTGGATCAGGTTCTTCCTGAAATGAAATGCAGCATGTGATGGTCAGACGGTCATTCATCTGCATATTAACAGTTCCCTCAGGGGATGTTGAAGTTGGCAAGTCTTTTAAGTCAAATTAATCTTCATTGTCATTCCCGCATCCTCTCTCACCACATACCAAGGTGGGGGCTTAGCAGGAGCCCCTTAATGACCTGTCACATTCAACTGCTTGCTCTTGTAGATCACAGCAGGACAAGACCTAATTTTGAAGTGAAACTTACTTAAGTGCAACTGTGCTTTGGGCAAATTTTAAAAGCAGGGTGCTCACAGGTACAGTGGTAGAATACTCATACTGTATCTAGCACTTTTAGTAGTGTGCTAGCATTAATAGCAGCTTTATAAACTACACCAAAGACACCCACATGGTACTTTCTGGTCTTGCACATAAGAGTCAGGCATTTTTCTTTAACACACCAGGAGGTGGAACACTTCCCTCTCTCCTCTCTCCTCCATCACTGTATAGCATTGACATACATGTTACAGAATACAGAATTAACACTGACAAAGCTGATAAATAACATTAAGATCAATTGAATAGATTGTTTGGGGTTGTTGGGATCGTTGGGATATCTCATGCTCATTTGTATTATTTATAGCAGTGTAAAGATGTTTTAGACATTCACCCGTTAGGTTTTAGTGTGTCAAAATGTAGGCTAGCTTTACTGTATGTCATTCCAGCCTGTCACTGGATGATATCTGTCTAAACAATTAGATAAAATGTCATTCTCTGGGTTCTGCAACACAAAATAAAATATTCATAATGTACATATTTTTGCATTGCTGCATGCTGTCTTTTGGATTATTAGACATATGTATTTATTAATTGGCTCATAAAGATATTATCTTATTTCATGGTGTACCTTTTCTTTCCCAGAATCATGACAATAGAATAAGTCACCACTGGCAACTACTGATGTCTCCATCCATGTGAGTCATCCACATTTGTGTTGGTTTATGGATAAACTGTATAGCTTTTGCCTAGCTAGCGACTCCAAAGTGCGCAAAATTCAGCTTCAGGTGCACTGCCACCCTCCACACAGCTGACCCTGATTTGCATGAATCCCATGAAGAGCTTTGATAATAGCATTTGTGATATATGATTTGTGATTGGCGACCTGTCCAGGGTGTACCCCGCCTCTCGCCCGATGACAGCTGGGATAGGCTCCAGCACCCCCCGTGACCCTTACGAGGACAAGCGGTTAAGAAAATGGATGGATGGATATATGATTTGTGATCCAACAGTTAGTGCAAAGAAAACATATACCACATTTGCATTTTTCCCTGATAGGAAACACAGATGCTGAAAGAAGGACAATATCTGTTTTTGCACAGTTGTGTGTTAAAAGTCTAAGATAAATAAAAATATGATATAAATTGAAAATAAATTTAATATAAATTCAACGTCTCTTCTCAAGTGTGATCTGGAAGCTCCTTTCTGATGCATTTACACCTGCATTACCTGATCTAGATGCAAATGCAAGGCAAGCCTAGAACCTATCTCTGTTATGCCATCCACAGACAGCTGGGTAAATTTTAAACTCTCTGTAGTTTGGTGATGACCAAAGAAATGAGATTTTAGTACGCGACTGTGACCGTGAAGTGACGTCAATTTGAAATGTTGTCAACTCTGAACATTTGAGTTCATAAACATGATGTGTTTCTACCATGTATCCCACTCGTCTCTCTCATGCTCATCTGATGAAACGGTTAGTGCTGCTGAGTTGATAGCAGTACTGTAGCTGAATAAATCCACTGCTTAGATAGCCGCTACTGTGATGTTCTGTATGTAGATAGTATATATCAAATTGCACTACTGAATTATTATCCTCTAACACCCATTATTATTGTCAGCCAGGGTTTCTTAAAATTCTCTTAGAGAAATACATTCAAAGTTCTTTATGAAAAAAATATTCACAGCAAAGCCAAGATTTGCAGTCTCAGCCATCACAAGCTTGGGGAAACAGAAGAGCAAAAGCAACCAGTGAGGCATTATCTTTAAATAAAAAAAACAGACCTCTTTAGATGTAGTAAAAGCATTTGATTTAGCATTGAAAAAAATACTGTACAACACCAACATTAACCACAGCAGTATTTTCACAAGGTGTAGTCATTTACACATACAGTAAGATACAGGTACATGGACTTACAAACACAGCTACTTTTCAGTGTACAGGCTCCCCTCTTTGAATGAGTGACACATCAGCATAGATGCTCCTTTCTTGGCTGCATTTTTGACCCTCTTGTTCTAACCTTGCTTCACCCTCGACTTTGTACAGGATTTGGCTGCAGCTCAAATCTGAATCTGGCCGTGCAAGCTAAAAGTCAAGTGAGTCATTGTGGCTCAGGCTATAATTATTCTCAACCAGTCTGATTTTAATTCAGTCATTTCTGTGCCAGGTTTTTAAGGCACTCTGTACCTAAGCTTAACTAATATTGGTATGAGGTTTATTCCCATTTGAATGTGACAACAGGCTTAAAATGTCATTTTTCTCACATGCTGACTGAAGTCGCCTGAATGAATGCAGTTCTCTCAGCTATGCGTAGCTCGCATCGGCACAGATGATAGTGGTATTGTTGTGAGGGTATGAATTAGTAGGACAATAAAAGCATAAGATATATAATAGATAGAGAAAGATATATAATATTATCACTAAACGATGAATGAAAAGTCCAATTAAAACATAAGCCTGTTCTACGCGTGGATAGAAACACCGGTGCCGCCGCGTCTTCTCTTCTACTCCCGAGGTCTGAAGCTCCTGGTCCGGGCTACACCTCCTGCGTCACCGTTACTTTGGCACAACAGAAACCACACAGTTTAGTGTTACGCGTACCGGTCATAGACCTTTCATGCCAAACCACCCCAGCGCACTTTGATCGCTCGGTTTGTACTCACGCGTTTGCGGGCAGAGAGAACTTTCCCTCCGCCCTGCCGACGCGATGTGGTGTTGTGCTCTGAAATGGGCGCCTGTCGCCGTCTGGAGTCCTCTACCTGCAGCCGTAAGCCGCTCTCCTCTGCTCTGTCAGTATCCGTCCGGGTCGGGTCGTAGACCACTCTGGGATCCCGGCCTGGTCCAGTCCACACCGCCACTCCTGGCTGACCTCTGAAGCTCCTCTGCTCCAAACTGGCTCCAACCTGAAGGCGACTTTCTGTAGGCCACTGACCCACATATGTCCCTTCCTAACGTTCTCTCCCTCTGGCGTCCCTCTCACGGTCTCCTCGTGCTCTCTGCGCTTCTCAGCTTCTCTCTCCACGCTGTAACTTGTCTTTGTCTGTCCACTTGAAACACATTTCTACCTTCGGTGCGGCCACACTATTGGTCCGCCGCACCGTTCAATTGTACACAGGTGTTTTCGATAACTAATTAGGGGAGGTAAGTTAGTACAACATGCAGGCAGTGAGAAAACAATTAAAACATGCAGTAAAAGCACAACAAAACCATAAACAAACCTTGCAATACAAGTTAAAATACACACTAATAAAAAAACCAAAATGCATTCTGTTAATAAAAACACACTAAAAGACATTCGCCAGAGATGATAAAAAAAATACTAAAACAGCTACCCCGTCACATCTACATGGAACAACAAACATCATCATGTAATGGACAAACTGCCATAACTTCCATGGTTGCTGCCCTGCTTGATTTGCAACTATCCCTGTCCACAGCTAATTACCTGGATCAGGTGTGTTCAGTCAATCAGAAGCTGTAAGATATCCTCTCAGATAATGGTGGAGTGGGGGAAGCCAAGGTCATTTGGTATGTTCCAGCTTGACTGAACACACCTGATCAAGGTAATCAGAAGTGGCTAGGGCTGGGATAGTTGCAAATCAATCAGGACAATGGCCCTTGAGGACCGGAATTACCTGCCCATGTTGTAGACATTTTCGGAACTATCCTCCAGTGGCACTGTAGGCTAAAATGTGTGTTTTGCACACATATCATTTCATAATCCAGCCAGCAGATGTGGAGAAATTTTAATGAGCAGCTCCCACCTTTTGATTATAATTAACCCCCAATTATGTGGCTCATCATCACCCTTAAAGCAGTGGTGATGATGAGGTGTACAGGCAAAATTTTAGGCTAAAATCAGTTCAAATTAAATAGAACAATCAGTGCATTTATGAACAAAACTGGAATAAAATCACTCAGAGATTTAACAGAGGAGTTGAAGATTGACACGCAGTGTACTGTATATTACACAGGTGTTGTTGCTGCCATTTGCTTTGTGATCATGTGCTCTTATTGCAGAGGGTCTTAGAGATGCCAGAATCAATCCATTTGCAGGTCATATAAATGTATCAGTTCAGGGATCAGGGTGCAACATGGGAAAGGAAACGATAGTTTGGATGTAACCAGACAAGGTGAAGGTGCCACCATAACAGTGACAGTCTTTAGCTTTACAGTAGAGATTTCCAACAGGGCTCCAGATTTGTACCCTCTGCCCACACAAACAGACTCAAACACTAGAAGTAAGACAGACAAAAGACCCAGTTTGTTTGTACGCTAATTCAGGGATGTAAACACAAAAAATTAAGGAAAACTCGTCATGATCACAGATACCAACTGTTTATGTGATGTAAAAGGTGATTATATCACATATATTATGTGATTATAGGCTACATGACTTGGACTGCACATAAAGAATGGTGCATTGAAATATGTAGTGACTCATCACCTAGACAGCTTGATATTAAGAATTTTATTCATCATTATTGTGGGACAGTAGCAAATTCACATTGTCCCAGGTTTATAAAAAAGGAGGACGTTTGAACACAGACTGTAAAACAACACATTAAATACTTTTTTTTTTAATCTATGACCGCTGTTTGTGGCAAAAGCATTTTGCCAGCATTTATATATGCAGATCTCCAGAGAGGTATGCGACGCGGATTGTTTGCTGCTCCTGCTCGTTGGGTTTGATTTACGAATTAATTTCTAAACTCTAAACTCACTCATTCACTGATTGTTGGACACCGAGTGTTTTAAGAGTTAAATCAGACGCTTGTATAACTCAAGCACTTGTTTTAAAACTCCTGCTAACTG
>JAUMHL010000021.1:1010722-1033151 GCA_032362345.1 Sandelia bainsii | reverse complement strand
TTCAATGTTTCAGTACTTTTTACACAACTTGCTGTTCTCTAACAAGGAGCTTAACGACAAAATTCACAACAGGTGTTAGGTCCATGAATCGACCAATAAATTTCCTGCTGAATAAGGTATTAGTGGCTGGACAAAGCTGGACTGAAACACAGCACAGAGGCACTAATCGTGGCAGCACAGGAACAAGCTCTAAGTACAAGATCAATAGAAGCTGCAAATGGCGTTACTGATTTTATTCATTTATTCGTGTGGCCAGGGCTGACCATGGGTTGGTGCCTAAGGCGAGTTTATGTATAGACAGTCCCTGTAGTGAAGTACAACACACTGGGTTTTCATTATTTGACCGACCACGTGTCCTGTTTTTAGTGTACTTTGGTGATTAGATAAGTTTGCAGTGACCTGAATGCAAATATTATATTAACATGTTATGAACCAAAACTAAAAACCTGCTGCAATAATCAACTAAAAAAATCTTGTGATTCTTCAGAGGAAAAAATAGTTTGACTTTTGCTAGAATATAATGCCCAAGACTAAACTGGCCATATTTTCACTTCATTTGGTGTGCAGAAAATAATCTACCTTAGGTACCACTCTGTGTTTAACTTTTAGTCTGACTTTGGGAGGCTTTAGTCTGTGTTATGATCTTTCTTTCATCCAGCAACTTCTCCTTTTTACTGTCTGCAACCTTTTATTCTGCACATGTGCAGATACAAAGGCAAAGAAATCAGCATCATCAGTGGAAATCAGGTTTTTCTAATCCCCTGTGGGGGTAATGAAAAGCAGGCTTTTGATTTACACCACAGTTAAGAAATCAGTTTATTCGAGAAAGGTGACTGTAACCAGATTGCTTGCATGCATGTAAATGCACTGACTGAATATATGATCTGAAAGAGGTGAGCTAGGTCCTCAGAGACACTTTCTGTGTTCCTTCAGTGCAGCCATGCATTAGACTTCTACCTGCACTCTCAGTTACACCACAGAAACAGGAAGTTACCGGTCGTACACGCTTGACAGGGTATGTTGACAGGCCCCTCAGAGAGCAGCACTGGGGAAGTGGCAGGATTTTCTGTATTATAGGGCAGGAGAATTTGTGCTGTGAAACTCAATGAGCAAAACTTGCTCTTCCCTCCATCCTCTTAGAATATGTTCAATAGGCTGTGAAAATACATAGTTTCCCTTTACACAGAATTCTCTTATGAAATAATACCATCACAGTAGGACAGTTGAGGAGACTGTTCATTTAGACATTATTTACAGGCATATTTACTTTTAGAATTTTGACCACCATACTTATCAGTATGTCCAGCTCCATCACCAAACATGCAAAATTGTATTCAATTATGAAGTGATGTTTCATTCAGTGCCAGTATTTTCAAACCCCTTTGTTGCAACAGGATGTGCACATGGCAGCTATGATAACGTTGCAGTCATGGCTGTGTTTAAAGAATGGTTAAAGTTAAGCAGTTGTCTAGAAACAGGGAACCAGATTGTTTATATGTCACTTTGACTGATCAGAAGTTGCTTTGCATGGCTGCTCCCGCTTAGCTCCACAGCCTAATGAGTCTCTGTGAGGAGAAGACACTTTGTGTAAAACTGTTGTCACTTGTCATTGTGAATTGCCTCCGAAACACAGCTTTATTCCGCCTCACGCAACTTTTGACTGCCTGGCTGCATGCCTAGACACCATTAAATTCTTCAGCCCAAATGAGAAACACGTCTGTAAGACAAATGCCCTGTGGTCAGTGACAATGAGATGTGAAACAACAGGCTGTAAACTCAGGAGCAGAGGAATAGTTTTGCTGAAGAACTGAATAGATAAACCATGCTAAATAGAAGCGTGGTGGTGGCCACAAAGACTTGCAAGTAAGCAGGCTGGCAGGCAGGCACAAAAACTCAAGCTAAAGGAGCAGGCAAAAGTCAAACAGGAACAGGCAGAATGACCAGATGAACAAAGGTTGGAACCCAGTGGCTGGTGGGGAACAACAGACAATCTGGCAAATGGAAATAGGGCTGGTATTGTGCACTATATAGGCAGGGGAGCTAATGAAGGAAATCAGAACAGCAGTGTAGGTGGGTAGTGGGTGCAGTATATCTTTTGAATGAATGAAGTGCTAAGTGAATGTTGTAGATCGTATGTTTTGGTGAAAAAAAGGATGCTGTCTGGGTTCATTTAATGTATTTGTTTTTTATCAATGCATTTGTGTCCGGCCATTTACGTTAACAGTAAACATATTCTTATGATGTTTATAGAAAACATAATCCAGTTGCAATTACCCTCAAAAATATATTTGTGATTGCAGTTTAGTTGTAGCTTTTAGGAGACTGAGTTGGGTTTAGTACACACTAAACCAGACTAATGTACTTGTAGGTTGAGTTTAGCGTCAATGTTGTAAGTCTCAGGAGTCAGATGCAGACAATGTATTCACCACATGATCAAGGAGGTCTCCCTCAAGCTGCTCATGTATGGTGATGATGATCCCCATCATCCACATAATGCTGTCTGCTGTTCCCCCTAAGATGCACAAATACACCACCAGATGATTGCTTCATTCCTTTATTTTTGCTGCTGTTAACATTTCATCTTATTTTAACAAATGATCCACTAAACCCACACATTCCAACAGGCTGCCTTATTGTATGAATGAACAAATAAATGAATGACTAAATTCAGTTTGGAAAATAATTTAACATAGTTTACCATGCTCACACACTCACTGAACTAAAAAGGCTAAAGCACCAAACAAACATCCAAACTCCCACATATCAGTGGCTCCTTGACGCCTGCAAGTTATACAATATGCAGGAATTATGTAGCTCATCTCTTCTTGTTGTAAGTGGACTTAACATTTGCCTTAGTTCACATTAATAAAGCAACATTGTAGCGTGAGCAGCATCTCATTAGCAGCAGCTCTGACGTGTGTGAGGCGTTCAGGGACACTGCAGAGCTTTTGGAGGTTTGGATATCTCAGATTACACCACTGTACTGTACATTATTGAAGGTGATCAGTCAATGTGGATTTATTGATGGCGATGTATTGAGGTTGCCTCATTCTGCTAAATCACCCATTTACCATTATGAGTAATTTCCACTTACCATTATGGTGTAAATGCCATTTAATGAGTAATTAAATTATGGAGAAAGCACTGAATACTTTTTATTATTTTATTAAGTAGCTTGAATATGGTCAAATCTAAATATGAATGGATTTGGCAAGAGTAAATCTGGTGGCAGTCCAAAAACCACATTGCCAGACAGTATACATCAGCATGGGATGTGAGAAAACCAGTATGACAGTGGTTCTCAAACTTTTTACACCGGGTACCACCTCAAAAAATATTTTGCTCTCCAAGTACCACCATTATGACTAGAGGTGGGTAGTAACGAGTTATATTAACTCCGTTACATTTACTTAAGTAACTTTTTGAAAAAAAATTACTTCTAGGAGTAGTTTTACTGCACCATACGTTTTACTTGGGCAACACTCAACTTGTTACTTTTTTTTAAACATTTATTCTACACATTAGTTTAATCAATCAGACGTAGCAACAATGATCACATGACTAACGTCACTAAATTGATTGAAGTTGGTTCCCGCTGACACACAGAAGGCAGACAGCTGTACAGCTGTCCGCAAATGCGCACACTTCACCCGTGAGATCACCCGTTAGCTCACTCTGGATTCAGAAATAGGTGATTAACCATCACATCCTGATCAACCAACAGACTTCAGTGACTAGACTTCAGCGATGTCTGTGAATAAGGCTGTTTCTGTCCATGTGACCGTGAGTAAAAACAGCCTGAGAGATCAAACGCTGTCTGCCTTAGTGACATTACCAACCTGTGTTTTGGGATTGTCTACTCACATGTGTCTGAATTAATCAATTTAGCGTCGTTATTACCATCCTGAGACATTAAGATACCAGATTTCTGCTACAACATCATGTGAATGAACACACTGTATAGTTTAGACTAACACTTAATTCGGGATGAGGTGTTGTGACTCTAATGCTGTTAATAATGTTTATGGAAATTTAAAGTGTATAAAAGTCTGACGGTGTCTAGTGAGCAGAAACAGTTCACCTGTAAACTATAGTAGTATTATGTCTTTAATGTTATTTAATTTTCGTAAAATATTCTCAGGTGTTACTGCATACCACTAGAGGGAGCCTGCGTACCACAAGTGGTACACGTACCATAGTTTGAGAACCACTGCAGTATGACAAGGTTTCACTGTGATTGATATGGAGAGTGACAAGCAGAGGTGTGAGGCAGTGTAGCATGTTACTCTTGCATCAGAGCTGTCGGAGCAGATGACGCTGCGCTGTCACAGCAGCAGCACGCAGTATGTGTTGAAAAGCAGCATCTCCTGTTTACTGTGGCATCATTTACTGGAGTAATTGAATTAAGAAAACACTCTGCTCCTTGGAGCTAAACCACCCATGAATAGATGAGCTCATAGTAAACTTTATTCCACTATTTATACAGTAGCAGAGTTGGTGTAATTCCAGTACATTTAGCCTGGCTACCATGCTTAGGTAACCACAGTCTGTTTCAGACATGCAGTGAGATTTCGATTTTCCTTTTTATTAACACATGTAAATGGGAAAAAAAAGTTGTAGCCGAATAGTTCTTAATTATGTAATGTCATTAGCCATGGAAAGCTGCTTCATCAGCTTGATAACTTGATACTAAAACAGATTAACTTGACCATGCTTGTCATAGGTGTATGTCACTCAAACCTGTCTTACACATCTTTTCCACCAAGCCAGTTTCAAGCCTGGTTCAGATCCGTTGCCTAACTTCAAAGCAGTTCATTGTGTTTAAACAGCCAAAGAACCAACTCTCTGCCAGATAAACCGGTTCCAGAGTGGCACCAATTCTGGTCTAGAACCAAGGACCACTTACGTTAGGAGCTTGGGCTAGAAATAATGATCAACAAGAACAACTACAATGTTGTTGTAAAGAAAAAAATAGTGTACCATTTCATTATCATCAGATTTGTTGAAGTGAAATGTGATCAACACCAGCTTTTAGTTGAAATGTGATGCTATATGTCAAAATAAAAAATGTTTAAAATTTTGAAATTACTAAGTTGACCTCCCTCACTTCCTCTGTTTCAAAGAGCAACATAACCAAAGCAGTAAAAAAGTCCAAAGTCAAATATGTTTGGTTTGCAGTAGACAAATGCACTGACCTAGACAAAGTTTGCATTTCCACACATAACAACCTCTTGTCTGGTTCCAGCTTTGCACCATTATGCTAAATAAATACATGCTGAGTTTATTTTATTAATGAAGACAAACTGGGGGAACTCCAGCCCATTTATTGATTTCATACTCCAAATTGCCTCTTAATTGTGATTCTGTGTGCAGAGTGTGATTTCTAGTCCAGTTTCCAGTAGCAGTTGCTGGTTGCTGTCTGGCTTTCAACATATGACTGAAGTTGTTTTTAAGAGTCTCTAATTAGCAGAAAGCAAAGATCATGGTGTTAGATTTGGCAGCTGTGGGGAAAACATTGGTAAGGAGAGCACAGCCCCTGTTCATGCCATATTTCAAGCAAGATTTACTAAACCAGATCCAGTATACAGAGGAGAGGGTGATTTCAATAATACTAACACACTACGTTTACAGAGATATTAATCTGTTGCTGAAATCAATTATATTTTATCAGTAGCCTGCAAATTAGTTGTCAGACAGGGCAGACTAGGGTATAATTACCATGCTGTCTATCATCTTAACAAAGAAGCATCAGCTAACTTTAAAAAATCTATTACTGACTCCAGTTACTCTCCATAATATACTGTAGGCCCCACAAGAACTCATATGCAGTCCTGATGACTAGCACTACTGTCATGGTGACGCATTGTAGAACACTGGAAATGCAGAAAATACTATACAGAACAATATGTTAAAACACTAATGGGACAGTTTTTATAAGGAGATGTTCCAATACAGTATTACATTTGTAATGGCCAACATTTAGAGACCTAAAGACCTGAAATTAATTTCCTTTGCTTAGAAATACTTGTTACTTCCGCTCATAGCTGTCAGGCTTGCTTTGATTGGAAATGTGACTTGAACTTGCCTTCATTGAGTTGAGACATGATTTAGACTTGTTTTCAGAAGCTTTAATGTGACTGGACATGTGTCAACTGACTTGATACTTGATCCAAACGACACAATAGCAGCCCTGGAGCAGAATAATTAGTACAGCCGATAGAGGGGTTTGCAAACCACTAATTTATTGCCTTAGACCCACGTCTCTGCTTTGTATGTGTTATAATGACTTCATATGTATCCATTATACAGAAAGCGTTCTTATGAAACCCATCTGCATCTTTATTAATTAATCCTGCCATTCGTGGACGAATATGTTTCCTTTTTCTCTAATAATTCCCATAAAAAGCATGTGGTGGCCTCTGCTTCTCTTTGCCTCAATCCCGACTAAATGACTTCCCCTCTGTGACTCCAGCCATGCATGTCTTCTGTGAGCAACTAAATGGGTAGGGAGGAGCTGTTGACATTTAGCACACTCTGAGCCTATTATAGTCATATTGTATCTATACAGTGAATTTATAAAGAATTACAGCCAGTTTTAACTGCAGTTTTAACAAAAATACTCAAAAACAGATCTCAACAAAGTCATATAAATTCATATAAAATATAAAAGTGATTACATAAGTCATCACCACCTACATCATCACTGCAGCCAGTTGATTTAAGAAGTCACACAGTTAGTTAAATAGTTAAATCACCTGTGTCAGTGAATGTGTTGCAAGAAGTGTAATTGAAATACACCTGGAT
The DNA here is from genome assembly GCA_032362345.1 of Sandelia bainsii. NCBI lineage: Eukaryota > Metazoa > Chordata > Actinopteri > Anabantiformes > Anabantidae > Sandelia > Sandelia bainsii. The sequence goes on along the minus strand of JAUMHL010000021.1, from coordinate 1,026,347 downwards.
CTGGAAGATCCCACTAATGTCGAATCAGTATCCCAAGGACAAAAGAACACCCCAGGCAACTCTGCAACAAGATTGCTGAAAAGCAAAAGTTAGAGAATGGATATAAGAACATTTCCAAGTCGATGAATTTCCTTTGAACCATGCAAGAAGGGGACTAGTCAGGGAGACCACCAAGACACCTCTGAAGGAGTTACAAGCTTCAGCAGTTCCACAGTTTTTCAAATTAATTATTGTAAACCTCCAAGAGGGTTTTTTACTTTTTATACACATTGTAGCTAAGTGCTGGATAATTTTGCCAGTCAGTACTAAATCTCTCACCTCTTTCTGCATGTCCATTAGGAGTTACAAGATTTACAGCAGATATTTACCAGTTCTGACCAGTCTGATCTCTAGTCAAAATGGTCCAACAAATTTTGGTGGATTTTTAGAATGCTGTTATATAAATTACCCCCCTAATTATTCATTTTGGTAGATCATCAAACCTTTGCTACAATGTTGGTGAACATTATAACAAAAACAAACGATTGTGGTTCCAGATGTTGAGGATCGAGGGCATCGAGGACATGAGCATTTATAGCCAATGTTATACATTCCTACTACATCAAGTGACTGGCTCACGTTTAGGACACATACAGACATCACCAGAGGCTTAGACTTTTCCTCCGCACTTCCTAACCCCGTGCCATCTACAGTAGTTATTTACTTACTCTATTTCTACAGATACTGTTCATATCTCTCTATGTGAAGCATAAACTACGTTGGTAATAGCTTAATATGGGTCATTAAGTTATTGTACTGGAAACAGAATTTTTGGCGTCATATCTTGCAGTGCCATCCATTACGTTTAATACTGACAACTTGCCAAGAATATCTATTCATAACCACAGCTTTGCCCCTGACGTGCAGTTTTCAATGGAGAATAACTTGTATTTACCTTCAATTCCAGTTGTAGTAAATGTGGTTTTATGCAGGAGTGATTTCATGATGGTGTTTTTTTGCACTTGCTTGAAACATTCTTCCTACGTTTTCAATGTCCTTGTGGATGATGTGTGAGAGGTCAAATCGAAATATTTCTTAAGAAATAACTCCAAGTAGAAACAACAAGCAAGGGTCAGAGAAGAATGTGAGTGAGAGACAACCCACAGCAGCCTGTGAAGTGAGGTGAGGGCACCAGCGTGTTTTACATTTAGAAAGTCAAGCCTCAGGGTCATCCAACAGTTTCCATGGGAAATAAGTAGCTTAATAATGGTATGATCCACTTGCATCTTCTCCACCCACCTCCCACCACCTTGAAACCTCTGATAGAACCCTCTGCTCTAGCTTGATTCTCACATGCTGACGTTTTGCATAGTGCTATAAAGGGCAGCATTTCCCAGCTGTACATCAAGCATCCTCAGGACCCTACAGTAACCTGTTGTACAACGTGTATGAAGGAATTTCCATGGAACCATACCTGGGGAGCGGCTCTTCGCTCTGACTGCACAAATGGGTTTTGAATCACATTGAACTTTAAACAGCACACTTATCAGTTGCCAAAAGATACTGTGAAAATGTCTTGCCGTGCCTGCAAACTGCTCTTTACGCTCCCTGCTGGGGAAATCAGATTGAACCCATGTGTGGAACATTTATATTCCTCTTTGCAGCCCACCATTTTGAAAATGTTGCTGGCATGGTACTGTAAATGTGGAATACCAATTGCACAGACTCCTCAGCTTCTGCTGTTTCATTAGATGGCACACACACACACACATACAGGGAGTACCCAAGCAGTGAGAGCAGTGTAGTGCACACATCATGGGAACTGTATACTGTGTACTAGAAGTCTTATTCAGGTTAATTTGGTTTTATACAACAGGAGCTATAATTCCATTATACATATTTTATATTTGTACAGTTGGTGACATTTTACTCTCACACAAATGCTTCCTTAAAGTCACATTGTTTAGGATACTAAAACACTACGAAAAGATGGTTTTGCTTAAATGTTCAAAGAGATTCATCAAGACCACCAACCTAACTAACTAGTGTTGTAACCTTTCAAAAATAATCATTTGACATTCACTCTGCGTTTATTAACACTGCTCCATGCGCCTCCACACGTGTGCCGGCGCAGAGTGTGCTGGAACAACGCTGCTGAATTCCATTCATTTCCTTGTGTGTATATGAATGAGAGGGTAAACAGACCTTTCTGATCTGCTGACCAATCCAGAGATACAGTGGTGGTTGATTATTTATTATTTATATTTATTATTGCAAAACTTTTAAAATATATGTTTCACTTTGTCATTACAAGTTATTCTGTGCAGTACTGCAATACCTGCACACTCCATTAAACTATTCAATGAGTAGAAAAGGGAAATTAGAAAGGAAATTAAAAAGTCTTAAACAGATGCATCATAGCTAATTATCATTAGACAAGATTCAGAAATAAATTATTGATTGCTTAAAAATGACAATAGTTGTCATTTACTGTACATAAAGTGTGCATTGTTGAGAATGGTGTTCTCTTTTTCACAGTGCCTGCCTTGTCACAGATTTACATTTACAGCTGTGGATCAGTTAGTAGGGCTTTCGCCCATGAACTTGTTCGACTCCCTCATCTGATAAATGACTACATGTAGCTATGCTGCGCTGGGGCAGTTAAGCTAGTGCCTTGCTCAATAGCACCACTCTAAGTCAACATGTCTTGTACATGTGTGTCTGTACAGCTGGTTGAATCAAATGATGTACTTATTTGTAAATGTGGGTGGCCTACCACAATAGGTATATTGCGAACTACAAACCACACAAGTAGAAGCCAGGCAGGCAGTAGCTTGTGAGCAGACAGATGTTTGGTTACAGCAGAGAAACAAGCTTTTATTGGAGGAGAAGTGCTGACAGAGGACAACTTGAGTGCGGCAGAGAGGCAGGGGGGCACTGGTGTATGACAATACTGATGCCTTCAAGTACCAACATTTCAAGTATCATCCACCCATCTCAGCCACACTGACCCTGTCTCAAGAAGCCACTTGTACCTCGAAACAAAAACACCGGCATTATGATATTCTCTCTGGGTACTTGTTCTTGATGCCTGTGGAGCTCCTGTGTGCATGGAATATTCAATTATTTGCTGCACATTCACTGCTGTCTGCTGAGAGTTGTGAGTGTTACTATGGAGTAACTGTCCTTCCAAACAATGGCCAACAATTGAAGATGAGACCATCTAGCTTCAACTAGGTCAGTTGTCTCTTGAACAGTAATTGGACTCAAAATTAAACTTGAACATTATAAAGTAATGGTTCAGGATTTTTCAAGCTGGTCTCACTCATTTCACTCTTTTGTAGAACGTATCCCCCTGACAGATACCAACTCACTTTAGGTTAGTTAGATCATTGTTTATATTCATAGTTTTAATGTATGTGTTGTGTGACTGACAGGACTGTAAAAGAGACAGATGGTGGAAAATGACTTATTTAGACACCAAGGGGCACTTCGTGTTGGTTTCAGTTTTAGTTAGAGTTTGGGTGGACTTGGTTTAAAAATGAGGAGGCATCACTCAGTGTAATGATCTCCCATTTCATCCAGCCGTACTTCTCTGCTGAAAGTAACATCTGCAGCCTTTGTCCTGCAAATGCACTCTTGTAAAAAGCTGATTAGAAACCTAGTTGCACGTATACATGGCAGAGTAATCTTCAGGAGAAATCAGGCCTCTCTAATACCCAGCCCTGATTACGGAAAGCAGGTTTCCAATTCACATGAACTCAAGAAATCAGCATACTGCAGAAAGCAGACTGTAACCTTGTTCCTTAAGTGCATGTAAATTCACTGATCGTATAGTAGGAGCTACTTTGAAAGCATAACTTTGCAAGCTATACTACACAGTGGTAGCAGCTATTCCAGGGAGAAATTCAGTTAAGCTACTTAGAAGTAGTTCTAACTACTTATTAAAAATATGATCTACTTGACAATGTATGTAAGTATAACAAAATAAAAGACAAAAATTCTGTTTATTGCTAAACATGTTTGCTTTTTCACAGGTCATACATAAACTGAACAACTAAAATACTCAAGGAAGTGTAGGGAATGTCAGCTTTGGATTTTATACAGTATAAATAATCAATAATATCAATATATCAACAATGGTGTGCATGGCAAAGTTGCGAGGAAGTCAGTGCTCTACTAAAAGAGCATTGCTGCCTGTCTAGAGTTTGCTCAAAGCCATGCGTATAAACCAAAAGACCATTCAAAGTTGTTCTGTGGACAAGTGACACCAAAATGAATAAGAATTATTATGTTTAGCGACAACCAAAGACTAGATTTCAGCATACACGCCTTATCCCATCAGTGAAACATGGTGGTAGCAGTAACATGATTAGGGCCTGCTTCGCCTCTGGATCATCCCTCTCTCACCTTTGTCTCATTGTCAATCTCATTAACACTATTTAAATTTAAAAATCATATGTGTGTTTCCATATCAATAACTTGAACTTTTTTTAAAAACATTTACCAGTACACTGCTTCTTCTGGTTTTACCTCCACCAACTGAGTAGTCAGTAACTTAGACGATTCCAAGTTTTATGCATTGCCAGGAATATCTTTTACTTTATCTTTCTGCTTTATATGTGCACATGTTTGTATGGTTGCTAGTAGAGCACCAGATGCAAACAAAATGGTTGCCTGCTAATTAAAACATCCACCCATGCACAACACTTACATTTAATAGTCGGCCTTTCAGCTAATGTGGTCCCAGTGCACATCTTCACTGTTGGTGTACATGTTTAATGATGCATTCAGAGAAGACTTTACAAGGTTTCTGTGCATTCACATGTGCCTTCACCCTGCCACTATTAATAAGACTGACAGGTGCTGCTTATTATCAGGGGAAGGAAGGTGCTCTGCTGTTTTTACTGGCATTGCTTTTGACAAGGTGTGGCTACAGGCATGAAACAGCTTTTGAAAGAGCATATTGTTATTGCAAGACCTACAGCAGATGTAGTAGAGATGTAAAATCCCTGTAACTTGCCTGGAGCAGTTTCTCTGTCAGGGTTTTTCACCTGCTACTGGTTAGCTTCTCTTGTCTGCTCTCCCTCTCTTCTTTCCCTCACCTCTGTCTCATTGTCTCTGTCCCTTAGGCATGCCCAGCTTCATCAAATCCCCTGACGATCAGACAGGGATTTCGGGAGGAGTGGCATCGTTTGTATGTCAGGCGGTTGGTGAGCCCAAACCTCGCATCACGTGGATGAAGAAGGGGAAGAAAGTGAGCTCTCAGCGCTTTGAGGTATGTCTCAGGAGCTGGCCTTGAGGCTTCCTCTCTGATGTGTATGTGAAGCACCTCCCTGTCTCACACCTTCACTGCTCATTAGATCTTTGCAATTGTGTATGTAAAAGACACTATGAGATATAACATAGGCCAGCATAGGTTACTGCTTGCTGTTTTATAATTGCAATTACACCCTCTCAGGTGGACGTGTGTGCTCAGATGCTGAGCTGTATAGGCAGAGGTAATATTTACTTATTACCACCTAGCACAAAAACATGTACAGCAGCTTTCCTCCATTTAGTGCCTGTTTGAAGACCACTTAGAGCAAATTAAGTTAGTTGCAATATTCAGATGAGAATCCCTGAGGCTCAGCATCACAGTGAGTACAGTGTCAGCAGGTTAAATAGTGCCACTGACAGGTCAGAGAGCAGAGCTCTGATAAGTCAGTGCAGCTGAGCCAGGGGCTGTTATGTTTATTCACTGTGTGTATGAGTTTATTCAAGTGCACCAAAGCACCTTTTACCTCAGACCATTGGAACTAACCAGTTCAACTAAAATATAAAAGCATAGTGCAAAATGTCCATTGATAGGTTCTAGAACACAGTGAGTCAATCTGTTGTGTCTGTTGTACATGTTGGTACTATAAAACATGTGTCAAGTATTGAAGCACACATTTGCATCAACCAGCGGTAATGCCCAACACAGCATTACCGCTGGTTGATCCAAATTTTGGTCATTCCAAGAGCAAATAGGCCTGAAACTGAGATGACTAGTCAGTCAATGCAATAGTCATATCATGTTTGAACAGTCAATTATTTCAGCAGCTATTTGGTCATTTACCTGCTACATACTCCGCCCTATAAACGTACAATAGAACTTGGCGACAGTATGAAATTTGGGACAACTATGCATCTTTCAAATGAATGCACAAGACTAAGCTGAACTTGCTTTGTGAATCAGGCCCCTGGACTCACAAGTTTGAACTCCAAGGTACAACAACTTAAATTTGGCATAGTCTGTAATAAGAAAGGCTCAGGTGAGTCCTTACAATAAACCACTGGCATGTGATGAGCATTTTAAAAACCCTACACTGGTTTATATCTAGTATGTCAGAGAAGGAATGGTCCTTCTCTGACATACTAGATATAAACCAGTTTAAAAGATCAAATCTTAAATCCAAACAGTAAGCAAATGTCAATGTTGTATAAAGAACAATACATTGCAGTGTTGCTCATCAAAAGCTAACCAAAATTGTAGAGCACAGGTATTTGTGTATGCAACTGTCTAATCTGTTTTAACAAAAGTATAGTGAAAAACCTGCTACTATTTCTATATTATACTGTATTTTTCTAGATCTTCCCAGTGCTTCCTGCACATTCTCTAATACATTTAAATGTGCACTGTGGTAAGTTAACCAGAATCTAGATATTTTATGCATACATCTGCATTAACACACACACACAGCAATTGCTTAATAAATAGGAGTGTATGCGCCTTGCTGGAGGACTCTGGAGCAGCAGGAATGCTCATTAGCCACCAGCCAACCCAAATGACTCAACGTGAGTCCTGCATAGACAGAGACAATTGGTTCATGTCAATGTGAGTAATAGGAATTATCTTCCACCTGTCTGCTCAGCATTACTCAAACTGATGGCTACCCTGTGTGTGGGGTGGGTGTACCTCCTTTCAGGGAGGGACCAGGGATACAGTCTTTCCTTAAATTATTCTGGTATTCGGTTTTATTTATTGGAATCAGACTTTTGATTGATCAATACAATAGAAATTAGCCAAATATTCCTAATTCTCAATCAAATTTTCCTTTATCAAGCAAAGAAATCTGACAATGGAGTAAGCAAGTAAGCTTAGCTAGAATTCTTAAAACTAGCATAACAATCTAGCCACTGAAATACCATAATGGACCTTAAAACTAGACAAAATTGCTGACGTTTCAACAATTCTTGCTTATTAAAAGCAACAAAAAAATGTATGCTCAAGTTTTTTATAATGAGAATCTGGTTTCTGATTGAGCTAACTTTAGCAAAAAAATCTTAAAATTAAATTAAATATGTTATAATAGGATATTTAGTTTTTGTGGTTAATCTGACTTTTAGAAATCATAATATTTCACACAGCATCCCGAATTGCAAGTGTCAACCTAAACTAACCATAAGGTAAATGGATTCACATGATGTTGTAGCTGAAATCTGATGTCTGACTGTCCACCATGAATTAGAACCATGTTCAGTTTTGTTGGGGACATTCTATTCAGACAGATGTGTGCATACAATCCCAAAACACACAGTGATAAGGTTGGTATATTGGAAGAAGTTTGGTGCTCTCTGACAGTTCAAAAGTAGCACTGTAAAATAACAGGACAAAGGACAATTAACAGTATAGTGCCTTGTGCAAATCTAACACATTAACTAATATGTGTGCACTTAATTTGCACTCTCAATTTAGTAATCTGTGCACACCTCCTCGGCTCCATAATAATAGCTACTAGAGGTACATATTAAATTGACAGCTGATCTAATTCATTTGTCACATAAAACTCAACCACATATGCTTATGTTATCAACCACATAAGCATAAGAAACAACAGATTATTAAATAAGCAAATTTAGTTGTGACCAAATGACATGGAGAGCTCACAGAATTAGCAGAATTACAGCTGCTACTGCTGAAGAGCTCATCAGAACCACACCACCTGCAGACCCCATCACTTTGCAGACTATCCAGTTATTTTATATCCATGGCAAACATGGTAACTGTTAACTGAGCTGTCCAGCAGGCACAGTGAATGTCCATGAGTGCACTGAAAACAGCTTTCTGCTGCTCTCTCTCTGTCAGATGACAGAAGAGTGTTACAGTGAGGTGTATATAGCCTGTAATGTCATATACATCTTTCAAATGGGCCAAGAGTCATGTTAAACTGTATTTGTCAATAGTTGTCATGTGTGTCAGAGACATTCAGGTTTTGTTCAGTACAGTCATTTGTATTCTGCTGTATTTATGTTGTGCAGAGCAGAGAAGCAGGCCTCTTAAGAGCAATAATGTGAAGCATGTAGCAGCAGGTTCTAACTTGACCAACAGTCTGACAGCATCACATTTTGATGACAATCAATAAAAACGGATGAACAAACTTTAACTTAATAGACAAACAAAAAATCTTTGGATTCCAAAATGGAGAAGTTGTGTAAGTGCTACTACACTTAAAATAAGGAAACACACTCTTGTTCCTTAACTGGGCTATTATGTAAACTGTTGTTTTTGCTTGTTACTTGTTAAATCTTCCTCAGTTTAGTTGGAATATCTTCTTAAGAAAAAGTTCTATATATTTTTCTAATGAAAAACATGCTTGACAGGATTATTTCTCTGAAAGAAAATAAAAATGTGTAGTAAATGTGTAGTGTAAAAGTGTACATATACATATCTGTAGATACATACCTCTGCTGGAGTGGGTTAAGTAGCATGAAGCTGGAGGTAGAGCAGGGTTAGATTTGTCCATTCCAAACCATTATCTGACCCTAAACTTGAACTTGAACTTGGACCTGATTTTAGTATAGACTTGTTTTTTTCTACTGTCCTGTTGTTCATAACTTCTTTGACTTAATTTCACAACCAAGTCATACTAAATACATTTGTATGCAGCAGTGAAGAGCTTGTTTATATGAAATAAGATTTCCAAGCTCTTTACAGTGGCTATAAAATGAGCTCATGTCATTCTGAGTAACAGGAATGTTTCTCCTTTCGGCTAAGTGTTACTCAAACTGATGGCTCCCCTGTGCGTGGGGTGGATAGATCTCCTACCAAGGCAGGAAGAGAGGGGAGCTCTGGACCGCCTTCATTAGAGCAAAAATGTGATTCTTGCCAGTCAGGTTGTTGGATCACGCACTTCAGCACAGCGGAAGCATAAGGCCCAGTGCCCTGACCTCCGAGTCTTTACACTTTCAACATCCTCAAAGCCCTTCACATACCTTGTGTCCACTCATGCTCATCACTGTATACATCCTGTTTGAACTGCTCTGAGGGTCACTACTCATCCAAGCAATATGATAAAATTCTGAAAAAAGTTGATCATTTTACTTCCATCTTTGAAATCTGAGAGAATAATTCCGGTTAACTTGAGTAATTTCCATGTTATATTCATTAGTTGCAGTCTTACTTGTACTAGTTCAAATTAGCTCCACTTCAAGAACTCCATGTGTAAAATCCCATTTTTCTTGCTGTTGATAAAAACATTGTGTCACGTTGGTGCAAAAATGATCTTGTCCATGGCTGTTTATTACAGAACTAAGACTTGAGTCCTAATAAATTTGAATCATCCTTTGAAGAATCATTTGTGTAAATTCAGTATCCTCAACTCGGTTAAGCTGTTAACTGAAAAAAATGCATTTAAGTTACTTTTTAAAGCACTAAAGTTGATGGAATAGCTAAAAATCAGTAATTGATGAATGCATAGCTTCATTGTTGCATACAATTTAAAAATGATACACAGTTGAGTTTACATACTGTACAACTTGGCTAAATGTAGTTTTTCACAAGTTCGAACTTTTCATTTCAACATACAGTATATTGCTTCTGTTAGTTCAGTTCGCCCAACTGCTTTATTTTGATTATTCTGTATAGTGAATATTTACACAAGTTTACATATATTTTCTTAATATTTGACAGCATTACCTTTAAATTATGTGAATTGAATCAAACACTTCATACAACACTCAGCAAGGGAGAACTTATGCAACTGAGTCCGGTTTGTGCACAAACCTGCCTTTTCAGTTTACCTACAAAATTTTTGAGTGGATTAAGATCAGGGTTTTATGACAGCCCCTTCCAAATTTGTACTTTTTTGGCCTTTGAGCCATTTTGTTACCGCTTTGGAGGAATGCTTAGCATCGTTGTCTGACTTAAAATCCCAGCTTCAGCTATTTGGCTAATTCCTTTGGATGAAGCTTCAGAATATGGATGAAAACGGGTTAGTCTTGTAAGGCCAATGACCCCATACCTGAGTTTGAATGCATTTAGCGTTTAAACTTTTGACCTCAACTGTAGCAGCAATTTCACAAAGCTCTTATGACAATTATAAACAGTATTTTTGCAGTGTTACTTTATCAGCTTGTAGAGGATGTATGATTCAGTCGTGATAGAAAAGTGCACTGTCACAATAAATTTTAAATGCCATGAAATTTTAGAGTGCATACCATGTACGGTATGATAGTGAAAATTTAAAGTTGTATGATGTTTTTATTTTACTTGTCAGTCAAAGTGGCAGTGCAGACTTTTCATTCTCTTGAGATTTTCTTTGAGTTTTTCCATGAAAAAGCCCATAAATATTCTAAGCACCTTATAACACACTTCAGTAAACAAACCTTACACTTCATGCAACTCCAACAACTGTAGCACGATTAACATGAGACCACCAGCTGTTCCACCTGTGGGTTCCCTCATCATTATGCAGAACTTGAGATCAGGTACCTTGAGACTGCTCAAAAGTAACAACAATAGGAACATGTCTTATATGTAACCCATTTTAAAAACAATTGACATAAATTATTACTAGCTCTAGTTTCCAACGATCACAGACAAACCTGACCTAAAATTATTAAGATCGTATTGGGTCACTTCCTCAGTCCGCTCCTGGTGGTTGACGTGACAACATGGATTAAACACACCACAAAACTAAATGGATGTACGTTGTCAGCTAGATCAAATAGACTTCTGTGATACACTCAAATCCTTCATATTCCGCATTCTTACATGGATTGGTTCCAGTTTGAACTACAATCAAAATTTCACGTGGAAAACACATTAATTACTTAGTGATTGCCCACCAACAGTGTGGTAGCATTAACTGCACTTTACTTTGGAAACTTTATTGGATTTAAACTGGCCTGTGGGAAAGGGAAAATATAAAATAAACTTATGTAATTTTTATGTGTGCAATAATTGGCTGCTTTGTTTTTGCTTTTTTTTGTTTTGAACTGTTGGTCTTTATATTGCATATTTCCCAATTAACAGGGTTATTCAAAAACAATGAACTGATTTCATTAAGCTATATTTTATTAAGGAAAAGTACTTCAAAATTCCAACCAAGTCACAAGTATTATACTGATAATCACGTTTTATTTCCTGTCCTACAAGTGTTCAATGTGGCCACCACTTGCAGCATGGGCAGCATCAAGACAATATGAGAATTCCTCCCAAGTATGTTGCAGCATATCACGATCCACTGAGTTGATCACTGTTGTTATTTGATGTTTAAGGTCATCCAGGTTAGTAGGTAGTGGCAGAACAAATACATTATTTTTAACATATCCCCACAGGAAAAAATCACATGGAGTGGGGTCTGGGGATCTCGAAGACCAAGCACTTGAGAATGCAGAACGCCTTTTACTGAGGTGTCATCATTTTGAGAGTATACAAGCAACTGAGCATTGAGGCGGGAACGACGCACCCAGCACGCCCTGTTGGCAACTATACAAAACTTAGAAATTCCGTGAAGATGCTTGAGGACTGAGAAATGTGTTCCAGCTCAGGTGGACTCAGTAACCGAGGAAAGGGGTTGTGGACAGATCCTGGCTGGAAAAGGACAAGCTATCACGTTTCACTTTATTGTGGAGAGAATCATGAGGGGTTCATACAGGGAGAAAAACCCAAATAAGTAACTACACTTTAGAAACAAGCTCAAAAACCCGCAACTGCCAATATTTGCAAGCGACTTTTTTTTCTTTCTTTTTTTGAGGGCTTGAAGATGCGCCCCCACCAGCAAGTGGCACACTAGGCGACCGCCTAGTTCGCCTATGCCAAGAGCCGGCTCTGAGTACATGTCAGTGTTACTACAGGGTTTCTGTGTCTTGTCCAAGGACACCTCAACGCGCAGCCTGGTAGGAATGGGAATAGAACTGCTCACCCTCAGGTTTGTAGACGACTGCTCTACCCACTGAGCTACTTGTCGCGCCTTTATTTTTAGTCACATTTATAGTAATTTTGATGCTGCTGTAATAGCTCAATTTCCCCCTGGGGGTTCAATAAAGTCTTACCCCTTATTAATCCAAACGTTAGCATGGGCAAGAGGACAGTGTGGTTCAATGAGTCATCATCAGGCAGGACTTCCCCACAGGAGACAAGTTTGAGTCTAGTGTGAGATATTGTACTTTTTTTGTCTTTTTACTGTATGTATTTAATTTTTTCAGGTAACCTAAATGTTACTTTTTCTTTTATTCCTAACCCTAACCTAGTTGTTTTTGTACCTTTGTAAACCAAACCAAACCATAATGTAATTATAAAAAGTGTAACCAAGTATTTATGACTGTTCTGAGATTTCCCATGGTGTCAAATAGTGCTGTTCCCAGAGCACCAAATTATAGCATCAAAGGGTACCTTCAGCGTCGATGTGCTGTGTAATGAAAACATGTTGGGAGAAACCTATTGGTCTGCAGCTGATGGGAGAAGAACAGAATTTGAATGGGTAATTCAGAGATAATTACTTTAATCCACTTCTCCTGTCGTCTGCCCAGGTGATTGAGTTTGATGACGGCTCCGGCTCAGTGCTGCGTATCCAGCCCTTGAGGACACACCGCGACGAAGCCATCTATGAATGCACAGCCACCAACAGTGTGGGAGAAATCAACACCAGTGCCAAGCTCACTGTCTTAGAGGGTAAGACCTAAATGCCTGTTTGCCTTCCTCGGTCTCACTAATCCACAGATGCCACACGTCTTAGCAGTTTTACTCCTACACATGTCGCCTCTCTGGCTCTGACAGCTGAAGGGGACTTCATGGTCCTGTGAACCCATGTGGCTGTTACATTAGAGCTGGTCCAGATATCTGTTTGTGTTCAGTTTTAACCATTTGCAGTAGGAACAGTGTTGCTGAGTCACAGTATATTAAACACAGATGATTTGGTAACTGGTGCTGGTAGAGCTGATATGCAGAGAAGAGGCGACTTTTCTAGGGACCCATTGTACCATTACTGTGATGTTCATTATCTGGGGGTCATGCTTTCTGATGTTTTAAAAAATATAGGATACACCACTGATGTACCCTACCTACCCACCACCACGGTTAGTAGCAATATTGCTTTAAATTTTTCCTGACATAAAAACATAACTTGCTTCCTGATTTAAAAAGAAGTTTTAAAAAGATGGACAAAGTCAACAAAATCTGGTTCGGGACATCATAACAATACATATCGACAATTACATTTGGAGTTGGGGGTGAAGCATTGACACCAGGAAAACAGTGTAGTCTGTTTAACTACTGACTGCATCTTCATGTTTCTTGTATTAGAGTAACCAATAAGTAATGTTCGATCAACTCGAAGAGCAGTTGCACAGAGAGTGCATTTTACAATAATTTTCACTGACAGAGTAGTTTCTTTTTTATGGCATTGTTTGTTATCTTTGTGTTTCTTGTTACAATATCAAACCAGTTCATTAAATGCTTTGCCTGGAATTGTGTATCTTCCAAAGACACATTTCTGCTACAGCACAGCCGACATCTGAGAGTTTGAGCTTATCTCCCTATTTGATGGAACAAAATGGCACTATGTGCTTTGGCTCTAAGATGTCTGAGTCCCACATAGATCGCAGTAACTCTGTGATTGTGTTTATTGAACAGGAATGTGTTGAAAGTGATTTTGGCTGGGAAACTCCTATAGGTGTGTCTCTAGACAGCTCAGTTCTTTGCCAGCGGCAAGATGGAGCCCAAACACATTTATTTAATCGACACTCTAATTGATAGACAAACAACCACACTCAAAAAAAGGGCTGTCTCTCTGGCAGCCTTTTCCAAATCACTCAGGAACCCATTATACTTATTCTGGCATGTAGATATTGTCAGCAGTAAACACAGCCTCGGGCTCCAGAGCCTGTTGCACCAAACAAACAGGCCTTTTTCTCTCTAAAACCACTCAGGATCTTGTTAAGACTGACAAGCCAAGCTGACAATCACAACTAATAGACTAATATTTAATGAATAAGGATATAAAAACAGGAGAGTTTGTACCCGTATAGTGCACATATTCAGTACATTTAAAGTGATGAGTGACTGGATCTGCTGATTGTGTGTATTTGACTGTTTTCTGAAAAGCAATGTTAAGAATTTCGGATGTCAGCTTCCTCCATATGCCTGTCAGGATTACATCAAGCACAAGTGTAGCATATAGTACTTAAGTGTGGTGCTATGTATTTATTATTGTGCATTATTATTATAAGTTTTATGGTGAGAGAAAACAAAGATTGACCCAAACCCTGGTGCATTGCACAAAGGATCAGAATCCTTCAGCATAACCTCAAACCATCATGCTAGACAGTTGAAACTTGGATACAATTGGGTGTGCCAACAGCACAGTGACCTCTTAACCTTAACCCTAACCCAAACACACCTCAAAGCTGCACGTGAAATAGATAAAGCAGATTAATATTAAGTTTGTGGAATGGCTTTGCCAAAGTCTTGAGGCGTCATTTATGAAAGCATGCATAAAACAAGTTTTAAATGTGTGCATAGGAAAGGTCAGTGTGAACAAGAAAATTGACATTTATTAAAGCATGCACACCTTCAGACACAGTCTAGAGTCCAGTGTGTGGTTGGGTTGAGGCAACCAAAGCACTTGGGTTAAAGTTAGAGAAAGACTGATGTTTTGTTCAAAGTTTAAAAAACACATTATGTGTGAAATGTCTGTTATTTTTTTCTGTATAAATACAGCACACAATCTCCCCGTGAACCCAACCATAAAAAACACTCACGCTGTTCAACCCGGTCTCCTAAGAAATACGTTTCTATACAACTAAAATGCAATTTTTGTGGGGAACGCAATTGCAACCCAGTTATGTGTTTTCTATAAACATAAATATCATATGTTCACAAATAACATAAACAAGTTGAAAATATGTTGATAATTAACATATCAATTAAATCTGATCCAATTAGATCTAAGTAGATCTCTATCCACCAACATTAATAGCACCAGGTGGTTTTAATGTTGTGGTTGTTCAGTGTGCTGTATTGGGTCTTATATCATAATATTTATTTTGTATTTAATGCATATTGTAGAATAGAAACATTTCAGAGATGCAGCCAGAAGAACAAAGCTCAAAAACATTGTAAAGTGGCGGTCGCCTAGTGCGCCACTTGCTGGTGGGGGCGCATCTTCTTCTCTCCACAATAAAGTTTAAAATAGATGTCCTGAAGCTGGCTTTACTCCACATCGGTTACTGATTATTGGCCACCTTGACCAGCGTAACTCTTGCTTTCATCTTCTTCAGAAAGAACGAACGTTGTTGGACTTTTTAAACACACCATGTCCGAAAGAAATGATTTCCTGTGGCGCTCTGTGGAGCACTTGACATTGATCAGTCTCTGGCTGAACGTGCTCCTCTGTCCAGC
>JAUMHL010000021.1:964090-1003800 GCA_032362345.1 Sandelia bainsii | reverse complement strand
GCCTTATCATTCTCAACCACCTTTGGAGGTGGCTCCCATTTTGACCTTGGGACTTCCAACCCATACTCGTCGCAGATATATATATATTTTTTTTATATTTTATAGTGGAAATGTGCTCCAAACTTCCCATCCAAGATAGCATTACTGTGCTGTATTAGTAGACCCATATATGGGTCGTATGACAGGATAATCAGCTTTTTATTGTCATTGATGACATTTACATGTTACAACAAAATTTGACTTCTGCATTTAACCCATCCCCCCTTGGGGGGAGCACCTCCAAAGGTGGTTGAGAATGATAAGGCTAAGATCCTGTGGGACTTCCAGATACAGACTGACAACTGGTAATGGCTAACCAACCGGACATAGTGGTGGAGGACAAGCAGAGGAAGAAGGTCGTAGTGATAGATGTAGCCACAGACGGCGCCCGGGGAGCTAGCGCTGAGTGTCTTGCTCAAGGACACACCTGGGATGGGGGATGGGCTGGGGTCTGGGATTCAATCCTGCCATCTTCTGCATCCCAGTCTGCTGCTTATCACATTGAGCCACCAGGCTGCCTGGATAGGGGGACAAAGGGCACAGGATAGGGACGAATGGCTGGCAGAGTTATTTTGGTTGGAGAACTTGTTGTCCCCAGGGATTTTTACCCTCCTAATCAATCAGTTAAAGCCAGTTTGACTGGTAAGTTTTGTAACTTCCTATTTATAGAGCTACTTCAGCTCTTTTGTAAGACCAAACTAAAGAATTAGGGTGTGTATTGATAGGAGTTGGGGCGGCAACTGAGGGACAATAAGGGGAGCAGCTGCTAACTTGATTCCCAAAAGTTGCATATTGCAGCTATAATAAAAGTTGTTATTTCTTAAGTGTAAATTATGCTTGAACAGAGACTGACTGTATGAACTCTACCACAATAGACAAAAGAGAAGGTCCATTTCTTTAGAGGCCAGGTTTAGTGGGACCTTTGTTAGATGTCTCTTGCTTCTACTAAATATACATTATACCTCTTTTTAAAATGAAACATTGTTGCCTTGCCCTGTAAACTTATCTGCATGATTGTGGGTTATATTGGAACTGGACGATCTCTGGTTATTGCTGGGAAGATGCTAGAGCAAACTCAACAACCGCTACAAGCAATGCCATTATCATTTTACAAAGTCATTACAGCTAATTTGTTAGCAAACACTTGAGTAAGACGTTTGATACCTGAAAGAGAAACAGAAGGACATATCTTTTTTACCAGCCACTAATTTAGTTCATCTGTCTGCTATTTGTCACTAGTAGTGTCCAGTGTGTTTTTATTATGGTTCACGTACAAGGCAAGAGAAGCAAAACTGTCTTCTTGTGGAAATGTGCTGTTGTGCTTTTGGTGCAGGTAGAGGTGAGGTATTTTGCTCTACAATACTTGATGGGGGATTGAATTCAGATGACTTCAGCATCAGTGAGTCTACCTCCCGGCCCCAGGATCAGATATGCCTAATTAGTTTCTTTATAGTCCTTTTCCTGCATTAGCACTCTCCTTGTCCTGCATGGAAATCATCCATCCCTTTGGCCATTTAAGCACCGGAAAGCCTCCAAAGGCCAGAGGACACCCTGACGTTCAGAACAAATGAAGAGGGAGAAGTGTAGGGAGAGGGCAGTCTGGGAGGGCCGAGCTAGATTAACAGTGATAAATGACACATTATGAAAGATGAATGATAGCTGCACTGCTGCCACACACCCAACAAGTTTATGAAGCTGAGCCTTTGACCTGCAGAGACCACTGCACCATGACTCAAGCAGGAAATAATCATGGATCATTTTCACTGTCAGCATCACTGTGAAGGTTACTCTGAAAAAGTCTTAAATCTCTTACTTAGACATAACTGGTGATATTTAAATGACTCAGCCTTTAATACCTATAGAATGAGCAGTTTTATTCAAATCAGAAATTCATTCAAGGTTTAGACTCTAGACTTAGTTTTAGACTTGAATTTTTTACAGCCAGAAGCCTTGTAATGTTACTTTTAATAAACTTTTCAGACAACAATTTTCACTCTAGACAAACAAATTTCTTAACTCTAATAGCCAGAATGTGGCTGTGCCCCAAAGCTGTGCTGCTTACTGATACTTCACAGTGTTACCACCTGGCTCAAGGGTGGCAACAAAAAGGGGAGGTCACACATAGACTATATTCTTCAAGGTGGTTTATTTAATCAAAACAACAAATACAATTAAATAATAATAGTGAGGTTTAATCAGGCAAAAGTCAGTAATATATGTGATGTGTGGATGAGTGAAAATGTGGAGTTAGTGTTGAAAAAGGAGTAATAAAGCAACAAACAAAGGGAGGTAGGTGGAGGTGGATGCCAAGCTCCAGGAAGGGAGGAGAGAAGGCTCAAGGGCTGTCCTTTATGCCCTTGGAAGGCCCCACCTAGATGTTACAAGTTCAACTAAATGAGCATTTCACACTACATACTGATCCTTTTAATAATTACTATTAAAGTTTTTTTGACCGCAAATTCAATTTGAGTCCTAATATGTAATATATGGTTATAATCTAATCTGACAAATTACACCACACTATAAAATTTACCCAGTAATTGTGCCGGAGGCCCGCTTGATGCAACCATCCCCAATTTTTGTATACCTCGTTGCGGTGAATACTGCCGGTGCAGAAACAACTCAGCATAGCAAAAATAGAAAATAAGTTTTCGTTCGTAGTGACCCTGTAGTATGGAGCTGTACTTTGAGGCCTCAGGCAACTCAGATGCAACACAAGTCCTCAGACAAACTGTGAATCCATAAACATATTTATAATTCTGTGGCCAAGAGCCAAATATGAACATTAGGCAAATGAAAGTGGCTGAAACCTAAATGTACTGTATAATAGCATGTCTTGATGTTTATACTGCTGTGAAATTGGTTGCTTTGCACTGGTTTACCACTGCTTGTCCAAATCATAAGATGTGAAAGGGGCATACAGTATTTAGTTATGTTTTTTGTGACATTTTTTATTACACACACAGTACATTGGAAAGTGTTTCATCTAAATGTGCACTAATGAAACATTTTGACGTGATTACACATGTAGATGATATAGCTCTACTGGATTTTTCTCATGTGGAAGTGGAGATCATGCTATTAAGTTACATATTGATTTCATTTTAACATGAAATAGACTAATTGCCATAATACACATCTTCAAAAACACATATTAGAACAGTGGTTCTCAAACTCAGTCCTCAGGCCCCACTGCCGTGCTGGTATTCCAGCTATCCCTGGTGAACTGGTATCTCCAAGCTCCTGATTGACTGAACAAACCTGTTCCAGGTAATCAGCAGTGTGTAGGGCAGGGATATCTGGAAAACAAGCAGGGCAGTGGGGCCTGAGGACCGAGTTTGAGAACCACTGTATTAGAAGAACCCCTATCTTGGATATTGAGGATATTTTCTGCAGAGATTCATTAATATGAGTATACTGTAATGAGAGATTCTCCCCTCATTGTGACAGTCCATCCACTTACATGGTAGATCCTTCTCTACTTTTGGGCCACATGTTTCTGAGCTTACAGCACTTGCTGAACTCTGCATGGATTTGCTGTTGTGGTGATTCAGATGTCTTGACCTCTAGTTGACAGAAGAGCATCATGAAGAGGTCTGCTCAGCACAGATGCCGGCAGCGGCCATGGATGATTTTTTAAATGTCATTATCTCAGGATCATGAATTAATTTTCTTGTTATCTTAAGAAAACAAAATGCATTTGCTCAACATAACAAGATCATTTATTAGGAGTGTGTGGTTCATTTGGCCACTCCTGATCATCTTTCAAAGTTTGTGCCATGATTCAACTGTGAATATCTTGGATTTTCCACATGATTGGGTCATTGTTTCAGTAGTGTTTAAGTTAGTGGGATACTGAAATTATTGCAGCTGTCCACTTGTCTGTGGTGCTGAAAGAGCTGAAACAGGGGCAACAGGCAATTTTCATCTGGAATCATATATTCAGAGCCTCTGAAACAAGTGCATCCATTAGCCTATTAGTTCAGGCTATGGCTCCTGTAACCCCACTTGAGTACTGATTTACTTTACTCCATGGTAAATATGTTTAAATAAAATATTTTAAATTAATTTATTACCACAACATCCTATAGGAGCTGAAAACATTAATGTAAACAGGCTACAACTAGAGGCACCTAGGATGTGTAGTTGTGTGCACAGTTATATTTTGGCTTGTTTTGAAGGCTATGTTAACACTGTGGCCACATGTAAACTAGAACTCACCACACAATCTTGCATTAGACTGGCTTTATGAACAGAGGAGGTGGAGGTGTTGGCTTTTCACACCTGTTTCACACCTGCCGGCCCGTGGGATAGGCCGTGGCTTTTAGGCACTGCAACAGGGCGCTGGAAGTCATCAAATGTCCCAATCAGGTCAGGTATAATTGAATAGCAAATCGGAAAAGCTGATCAATGTAGAGCTGCACACTTACATTTACAACAGGCTAATTTATGATACAACATGAGACTGTACTTGGGCCACAGTCTCTCTGTTGGCTTCCATTGCTCAGCCCGTGAAAATGTGTTTAATGTCTTCAGTGACTCTGGAGAAGGTTTTTTTTTTCAAATCTGACAAAGCACCCCGAGGTCGGACGCTTCTAACAGACAGTGTTACAATAAATTGGCTTTGAATTTGCATCAGACGCAGTTGTTTAGCAGGCAGGCAGCGTCTGACGAAAATATGTTACTGAGTTGCATTAAGGAAACCAGAAAATCCACTGATAATTAAAATATATGAGAGTTATTTAAAAATAACCTTCACCTGCTCCCATCCCTATGCAGTGTCATACTTACATGACATCGCACGTGATGGTGACAGTACATGAAAAGAAAAGGGGACACACATACACACTGACAGAAAAACATTGGTTCTAAGATGTTAAAATTAAGAGCAGACAAGAATGAACATATGTAATTCTGTCTTCACAAAGACAGAAATAAACATAAATTAGTAAGAGAGAGAGAAAGAAATCATGACTGAAGTTCTGAGTGAAGTAAAAAATGTCACTGATATTTGGTGCAGCCTCACAGCACACAGGTAACTGGGTCATGCTTTGCCAAGCTACAGTGTGACTGAGATGTGTGACATGGTGGTGCATAGCACCTGTGTTGTCTGGCTGAGGATGATGGAGGCTCCATGAACAGTTGTGTGTGAGTGATATCCAGATGAATGCAGCATGGCTGTGTGCTGCAGGGAGTGCCTCTGCTCTCTGTAGATATCCTGCTCTCTGGAAGGAGGAGGACTGAACAAGCATCAGAGAGTTTGCACACAAAATCTTATATTCCATTTAGTTTCTTTATCTGAATTTGCCTCTTTAAGACTTTGGTGCTGTGGTAAAAATTACAAGAGAGTCTAGAAGGAAAAAGTGATGAAAATGTGAGATGAAAAGCTCACAGCGCCTCAGTGCAGTGCGCACTAAAAACATTACGCTGCTTAACGTCTTCAGCAGGGCAGCTCATCAGCCGTGCATAAAAAGCCTTTTTGCTAACAGAGCAGTCAACCATTAATGGGGAATCAATCATCATGCTGGTGCTGCAAGCCAGCCTGTCACCACTTCAAACGCTGAAAAAGACTTGAAATGGTATAAAATGAGAGGAGGGAAATCTCTGCAGCGGAGCAGGAACAGTCTGAAAGGTCTCTCATTTCCCAGGCTGTGGAGCAGCATTACAGTCACAGCACAGAGCTGTGGAAGTGACCTGCAGCCCCGTTGTGCTGAGAGTCAGAGAGAGACCAGCTGGGGTCAGGGCCCCTGACCTTATCCCAGCTCAGGGGCCCCTCGAGTGTTTGGGTCATGTCTTGGCTCTATGCACCTGTTTCCGGAAGAAGACGTGACCCAGCGGCCATCAGTGCCACTTTGACTGCAAGTCAGAAGCTCCTGTGCGTGCTTTCACACACTGCTGCAAGTTGGCTCAATAAATAGCCAAACTACAGTGGTAAATACACTACATTCACTCAAGTAGTGTTCATAACTTTTGTGGATTATTTCCATTTTATGCTACTTATGTTACTTCTACTTGATTACATTTCTGGGAGGAATGTACATCATCTCCACTACTTTCATCTGAGAGCTGTAATCACTCCTTACACAATTTTACACTATTAGAAAACATCAAAGACCTAAAAAATGCAATGCAAAAACACATTGTCTCCCTTGTTACATGTTTCAAACTCTGAGGACAGGGAAATTAACCAGTATTTCCCATAAAGCAAAGATTGTAGACAAGCAACAGATTTGTGCAGGAGAACAGTTGTTCTTGCAACAGAATATTAAGAATCTGCTAATGTCATACAGTAAACTGCATCACTTTTAACACAACATTCATTCTAGTTTTTAGTCAGCAGTATATGTCTTATATTCTGCCCACCTCATATAGAGAAAATCTATCAATAAAATGTAGTTTATACAGAACAATGTAACAAAATAAAGTAGAATTTATGGTAGAGCTGCGCGGGAACATCTTAGGCAGTGTACTTTAGGTGTGTAAATGTGTGGGTGTGCAGGGTGCCATGTGTCATTGTGTTTGTTTACACATGAGCAGGTCACATTGTGTGTGAATTCCATGCACAGTACTTCTCCTACACACTCAGTCTCCAAAACAGGCTTGAGAAGACTTGATCTAATGTGTTTTTGTCAAACACACTTCATCTTGAAGCTCATCATCATATTACGTGACCTGCGTGCTTATGTCTGTGATTAGATTTCAGTGGTTCCCTGTAGTTGGCACTCTCTCATGCCGACTCTCCCCTCTCCATGTGGAATACCTTTCAGACAGGCAGCAGACAGCACTGAATGTCACACACATGTGACGCATCCAGTGCAGAGTTTTTCAAGCTCTCCTCCACCTTATGCTTTTGTTTTCCCGACTAAGTACAGGCTATTATGTTACAGATGGGATTACATAAATGGTTAGCATAATACAAGTGAGCCTCATGTTCACGTAGTGACAATATATTATGAAACTCGAGAGGAAGCAGCTCTCCAATCCCTCCTGGAATCTGTGGTTCTCTCACGACCCAGGCCACACACGTGATTGGACATCGTTAAAGGGATACCTCTGTGTTTCCCAATGCCAGGAGTCTTTTCCTCACAGGCTACTCAGTTGAATGTGGGAGTTTCTATGATGCAGCCTTGAGTTGAGCTGAAAATGTTAGCGTTCCTCCAAGTGGAGAGTGATGGCAGCAGATGCCAGCGGCAGGCTGGCTCACTGGGTTCTGTCTTGGGAGGGGGCTGCTGTCTTATAAGTAGCCAAGGAACAAACTCAGAAATGTTTTTTTCTCACACTGTAAGTGAAGGAATACTTTATAAGTGACTGAAATTCAGATTTTTTAGTTGTCTCTGACTAAAGGGATGTTTCAGAGTGTAGAATTAAAAGGGGTTAGAGTTTGACTGCTGGCACTTTCTGTGTGACAAGACGTGTGTGGGTGTGCAGGCAGCATACGTATCAATGTGAGCTCCCCCAGCAGCTCTCATTATCGCTTTCACACAAAAAGGAGACAGGTTTTCAGTGTTCCTTGGTTTCTTGCTGGGCTGCTCAGGGGAATTGTCTTTATCAGCTCAAATCTGACGTCTGCCAATCTTCTGATGTTAGATTTCTACTTTCAGCCATCACTACCAAAGTTTCCTTTCATATCAGTAATAAAACCAAGAGTCCAGTCAGACCAGAATGAGCAATGTTCAACCCATCTTCAGAAAATAGATGTTATCACACTCATTAGATGGTAACTAGTTGGCCCCATAGTAGAGTAAAACAGTCCTCCATGCTGGCTAGCTTTCTTGTTGCTAGATAAAAATATATCTTGGCAGCTAAACTCATAAACTGAGTTTATGTAAGAGACATATGTTATACCACTGAGTTTTGTTATTTTTGGAGCACTTAATACTCATGCAGAGGACCTTCCATACAATGAAGGTAGATGGCACCAAACAGGTGGTGTGATGGCTTCCTCTGTCTGATTTTAGAGATTTAACAACATATGGTGGTTTTGTGGCGGTGGAGTGGTTAGTGCTGCCCCCTCACAACCAGAAGAAGCTTGCTGACATCTAGCAGTTAGCATGTTGTGTGCTTGTGCAGGTTTCCTGTGGGTACTCCAGTTTCCTCCCACAGTCCTTCATCATTTGATGATTCATTGGTGTGAATGGGAGTACGTTCACACAAAGGGTCGCCTGTCTCTACCAGAGTCAGACCAGGCAACTTTGGTGCCCTAGGCAAGATTTTAGTTGGTGGACCTAGTAATTGCCTATACAGCCTATGTCCAAGGTCGACTCTGGTCTCTACAACCCTGTTTACATTTAGATTTAAAATGCTTCTTCAGCTATCAGACACATCACTGTTCATGCCTGACCATCTACATACTGGAGACATCTGTGGAGACTGGACTATGTTCAAATTCAGTTACTGTTGCATCACTTATGACAACATATGACATAAAGTATAGTAAAGTCATATTGAATTGGCTGCATTACATACATCAACATGCTGTTGATGAATGTGTACTGTCCCAGCTGAATGAATAAATGAACTAAAATGAAAGTGAGATGTAATTATAGGATTGGGTTTAGGAAGAAAATGTGATGCTACAGTGTGCTGTAGCATAATATTTTCACAAGCTGACCTGAACCTGTTGCACCAGCAGTAAAATCTAAATCTCTGATGACACACATTCTAAAGTGTTATGAGGTTGTCTTGGGAGGGGGGCTTATGAGGCACGAAGCTGTGCTGCTGCAGTCATGACTGTATTGGAACAAAGGTGGCAGATATAGACCTACTGCAAACACACCAGAGCCAGAGGACAGGGTGCAGCAAGCCGCTGTTGGGCAGGCCAGGGAGCAATAAGATCAGTGTTTAATGGAAGAGCAGCTTAGAAACTCTGTACACACCAGTTTCTTATGTCCTACTGCCAAGTTGGTGTTTACTTTGGCTAACAGTTCTTCCAATGGATAGACTGTAAAACTGAAAAACACACAAGAAAAATACAAAATCAATCATTTCAAGTTAAAAACAGAATATTCAACTAATACAGAACCATAAAATACAGCAGAAGTAACTCCTGATGCTAACACAATATAGAATTTACTATTAACATCTAATAAGTAAGTAACAAATACTAGTGGACAACACAAAGTCAGAGATGGAACGGTCACTGGGGTGAACAGAGGTTTTCCAGGGCCATGGTCACCCCTGGCCACCCATTTGGTGGTGCTGTTACTGTAATCGTCACTGTTATTGTATAAAAGGCAAAGTTAATAGATAACAGACATATTCAAAACAGTGCTAATTATGAAGTCATAATTTCAGTTACAGAATTTCTTATTGAAGCAAGAAAAATTTGGAAGCTGAGGTTAAGATGAGCTGAAATACCTTTAAGAAATGATGCGATGTAAATAAGGCAGTTTGCAGGTTTATGTTTTAGGTGAAATAACCCTCTGTGTTTATCATGGGATTGAACTGTAGGAAATGGGATTTTATTAAATCTGGAGATTGCATTCACTGATGACTTCAGTGATCTGAAATAACACTGTGTTAAGCAGAACGACAACACATGCACCTTCAGACAGCTCCACCTCTTCAAACCACAGTCTGGTGAAAAGTGCGGTGGCAAACAGAGTCGTGTTTTTCTTTTTGTATCAGGTCATTCAAACAAATGTCTAGAAGACAAAGAGAAGCGTGCCTCCTACAGAAACTGAGTGAAGACTAAACATGACATAAGGAGGCCAAAGAAAAGAAGGAACTTCTTTACTTTTACTCCTTTAAGGAAGAAAATGCTTTGGAAAAGAGACAAACTCCAAATCCCATTTCTCCCAAGCGTGGCTCAACATTGTTCTAATTGAATAGACTGTGGGTGGATGATATTGAGGTTTGCAGTGCTGTTATGATAGTCTTTTACCCGCGGGACAATGGAGATGACACTAACGCTGAAGCACCGTCGTGTCCGCTTCCTGCCTGGTGTCTTTTCAGTCGAAGGAAAACAACCAGACAACCAGTTGAGACAGACCCACGCACGTCTCCTGCTGTCTCTCCCTCTATCCTGCTGCGTCTTGCCAGCTTTTTTTTCTACATTTTTATTTCTCAGGCTGTGTTGTTCTCTGACTGTTTTTCTTTTTTTTGTGTAGAGTTTAGAGATCTATTAATAATGTCTTGCATAATTTCTAAAAAGTCTTATAGTCAGGAAACACCTCTGCATAAAGACAAATTGACAGATAAGCGGACCTTGTATTTCTTCTTTATTTATTTTTCTTTGCCATCTTGTCCACAGTTTTGATGCTTTGCTCTTATTACTTTTTAATGACACGTAAAACTCATAAAACTCAAATTAGGTACATATTGCAAATATTTTTATGTGGTGTGTGATTTCACACTAATTTCTGTCTTTCGTTCGTGTGTTTGTTCTCATCTTCTTTCCTCTTGCTTTGTACATAAGCAAGTCTGTAACCTTCAAAAAAGGCTAAAGACATCCCTAAATCTGGCTTCAGCAATATTCTTTACAAAAGAAGTAAATATTAATTTGAATTTATTCCTTGTTCCTTATTCCTCTATGTTAGATTCAGTTTTCTGAATCTTCCAAAATATATTTATGGCTTCCATTCCCTTCATCTTATTTATAAAGGTAAAAGTAAAATTACTTGTTTGTTTTGTGTGTTTTTTGTTTCTTTGCAGTTTTAAATTAGAAAGAACATGAATTCATGATTTTTTTGAAAATGTGATAATTAAATTGAATGGGAAATTATAGTATAAATAAATAATAAATTAAAAAAAAATCTAAACAAACAAATGAGAGTATCTGATTTTTTACTTTACAAAAACAACCCTGTTATATATATAACTAAATATGGAGCCCGGGAGGTACCATGGGGGAAAAAACCTAAATCATGCTCACAGATGACTAAATTGTGAGAACAAGTAATATGTTCACATGCATTACTTAATTTGTTCTCTCCATTTATTGTCTTTTGTTTAAGGCAATACTTTCAAACTCAGTCTGTCCCACTCAAATAAAACCACAAAACCACTGTAGTAGTGATGGGAAGTCCGGCTCTTTGCAAAGCTTCGGCTCTTTTGGCTCGGCTCCCTTAAGAAAGCCGGCTCTTACGGCTCCCAAATGGCTCTTTAGCATCATATATTTTAGCCTAATCTAGCTATTATGAATGGTTTGTGTGTTGGTAAGCAAATTTTTATTCAGTGTTTTCATAAAAGCCTTATTTTTATGAATTTTTGATATATTACAAAAAATACAGAGTTACTATTTAACATTTTAATCAAACTTTTAACTGAACAACTGAACACAGAACCACAGCAAACAAATCTAATAAAGGCTAAAGTCTTAACATTATGACTCTTTATATAAAAGTTTTTACTGCAGCTTGGCATTCAGAAATTTTTGCTCATTTCTTCACTTTTTCCCAACATACTTGCATTTAAGTCTCTCCGTCGTTCCGTGTACCTGTCCCGTACCACTACACTGTCTTCAGAGCGTCTGCCTCCCCTCGTTCTTTCACATAATGGTATGATCCTAGTCTGTCTTTGCATGTGATTGGCTCCATAGTGCGCCCATCAAAATAAAGTCCCACTCCTGCCTGCATGGATTCTTAGCAGAGTGGCTGAAGATTCGGCTCTCCCCAACGGGAGTCGGCTCTTCTAGCACTCTACAAAGCACGACCCATCATTACACTGTAGCTTCTAGGTGAACTGTCTTCTGACAACATCTGAACATCAGGCTTTTATACACTTTACATCTCTATAAACATTACTGAGAGCATTAAAGTCACAATATTACAAGTGTTAGTTTAAACTAACTATACAGTGCGTTCAGTCACATGATGCTGTAGCTGAAATCTGATATATGTCATAAATTAGAACCATGTCCAGTCTTGTTGGGGACATTTAATTCAAACCAGTGTGTGTATACAATCCAAAATCACACGGTAATAAGGTTGCTAAAGTTAGATCTCTCAGACTTTCAGGCTGTTATTACGCATGGTGACATGGACAGAAATAGTCCTATGCACACACATCCCTGAAGTCTGTTGGCTCACTCTGGAATCAAAAATATAAAAATAAATATGAATTAGTTCAGATTAGTTCGATCCCCGGGTCGGCCGGGTGTCTTTCTGTGTGGAGTTTGCATGTTCTCCCCGTGTCTGTGTGGGTTCTCTCCGGGTACTCCAGCTTCCTCCCACCATCCAAAGACATGCATGTTAGGTGACACTAAATTATCCGTAGGTGTGAATGTGAGTGTGCATGGTTGTTTGTCTCTATGTGTCGGCCCTGCAATGGATTGGCGACCTGTCAAGGGTGTACCCCGCCTCTTGCCCGGTGACAGCTGGGATAGGCTCCAGCACCCCCCGCGACCCTTACGAGGACAAGCGGTTAAGAAAATGGATGGATGGATAGTTCAGATGACATTATACTTTTATACAATTCTGAGATGAAGATCCATCATAAAAGAATGTCACTCTGGCAACATGTAAATGAATTTGTACTCTCAATTTAATAATCTGTGCGCACAATTTAGTGTAATTTCTGAAAATGCAATGATGAAATATTATTAATTTATTTAATCTGTGTATACATTAATGTATCAGTAAAATGTTGGCAGACATGTAAGTTTTGTGTCTAAATATCTGATCTTGAATTTTGTACTACTTTTGTACTATTCCACAACAACCACTCCAGAAACACTATGTTTCTTGTACTTCATGATGATCATTTTTTTGTTTGGCAATTTTCTATGACTCTAACAATGAATTCTGGACACATTCAAATTTAAATAGCAATCAGCTATACGTTATTTGTTGATTTGTTTCATTAGCAGTAGCAGTGTCAGCAGTATAGAATTTGTTGCTGTGCCCTGTGTTGTTTCCTACAACCATCTTTTAGACAGTAGTTATGATTTCATGTCCTTATTCCAGGTAAGGCTTTGGCCAGGTGTCCTCCTTTCACGTTGCTGGTGTCATCAAAGTAGACTAGTATCGGATTAAAAACTGGGCCGATTCCAAAGCCACCTCATGCAGTGGAGGGCAGTGGTGGTGTGGGGGGATGATGGAATAGACAGGGCCCAGGAGTTAACAGGCATGCTTCACTGTTATTATATTCCATGAACATGAATCTGGCCCCTACACCACTCCTGCACCTCAGCCCTCCACCCCTCGCACACGCCATGCAAGTGGATGTTCCACATAATTATTCTCATCCATCACCCGTACAGGCTCTGCAAACCAGGCAGAGCCCAGCCGCCTTCAGACGCTCTCACTGAGCTGCAGGAGCGACATATACCATTATTCCTCCCTCTGTCACATAGACATAATGGCAGTGCTGGAGGAAACCAGCAGTTAATGTTGTGTTGCATACGTCCATGTCAGCATGAGCACCACAATGCTACTTTAATATCATGTCAAACACGCCAAACCATCAGTGTCAGATGACAGACTGAAATGCCTTAACACATTTGGTACTCCATTTTGGATCTAGTAGTACTTGTACTACTGTGAGGGGAAACAAAAAAGGGAAATTTGTGTTACATACCATCTCCCTCAAATGTATTGGAACGGTAAGGCCAGTTCATTTGTGTTTGCTGTACACTGAGTACACACACCATACTACGTTCCTCTGTTGTGCACACACTTCCCAAAGTGGCACAAACCATGTCTTTTGTTCTCTCTGGTTAATGGACACCTGAGATGTTAATAATAAGGCAGAATGTAGAATGTATGAAAATATAATATGAAATATAATATTTAAAGATGGGAATATTTTAAGAAATCATTGATAACAAGGGAAATGTACTAAAAGCATATACATAAACAACAGATGGTTTTCTTTGCTTTATATCAGCTTGCCTGTCATCTCTAGAGTGGAAATATTATACAAACCAGTGAGTGGAAAAATCAATTGTAACTGATGTTTGTTGGTCTTCATGCTGTAGTCTATCATGCATCTCAGCCTTATGGCCACACCATGGGTTTGTTTCATTGTCAGGCTCCATTCTGTCACTGCTCTGTCTAAGTCCATGTGACCATCCCTTACCCCTCCTGATTACACTCCCGTACCATATGTATCTGCATGATAGAGGATTTCATCAACCAACTGTGTCTGAGTGGTTTCTGAAAATCTTTCAACTCCTGCAGTCTTCTACTTCAGCACTGCTGCCAGTTAATATGAATGGGAACACAAGCTCTGTAGCTAAGTGTCAAGACTACTTTGTAGTGGGAGAGAGCAAATACAACACCTCTAGACTAGTTAGCTATTAGCTACCAGCAAATTTACTTTTTTTTCCAAAATCAGTTTTTCTGTAGTCCTATGTCCTATATCCAACCAACCTGATTCTATACTCCTACAAGAACTGCTCCATCATGAGGGTGATAATATTGAGTTTTTTCTCTTTTAGAGAAGTGTTAATTCAACTGTAGATTTTTGGATGTAGGATGTAGACTATGGTGTTTGCACTGCTTATAGGGCTGAGTAGTGTTAGCTTGGTTCTAAACCTCTGTCAGTGTTTCATTCCTATGGAACTATCTTCACATACTGTACAAGAATGCCAACACATTTAAAAGAGATACATAAATGTAATGGTGTAGAAATGTGTACTTCTGAATGATCATTCTGAATGAATGACTTTACTTTGAGAAGTAGAACAAACATATATGGTGGAGAAAATGTGGGGTAACCTAATAAAAGAAAATTCTGTCTTCAAATCCTTCTGTAGTGTTGTCCCTTTATTCATTTCAGAATGGTGTTTCTAATGCAGTGGTCGCTCTTCAGTCTTTATTTGCTGCTGGGGCTTTGGGAAATTATTTATGAGTCCTCTTTTTGACTTTAAGTCTTCCAGTTAATGGATTATAGACTCACACAACATTAGACAGAGATGCTGCAGGCTGTTTACAAGCTGCTCAAGCACACTAACCCAGTCAGCTCCTGCTGCTCTGTCGGTGGGAGCCCCATCAGTTATCCATACAACATCATCAGCAATATGAGACAGAGTTTTAACAGGGTATAATCACTAATTATTTTTGAGAACAAAGACATGAAATAAGTAAGCACAGACATTTGTTCAAGTGTCAATTGACCAACACCACTTTACCTCTACATCTTAAGGTGATTCAATAAAGACCTTACCCACTGTTTTTCAATCCTAATCCAGCTATTAGTTTGTAGGCATTCATGAGGCAGGTATAGTATATTCTGATGTACCTTCCTAGCCTACCAAAAACACAAAAAAGTTGTAAGAATGTACCATTTAGTGTTCTGTCAAGAATCAAATTATGTTCTGTAATGGTGCAGTGGGCTGCCGGACTGTGCGCACTGGCGTGCTGAGAATCCCTGTGGTTAAATAAAAGGAGATCTCTTGTTCTATCTGTCAAAACCTCCTTCCTCAAAATGATGGATAGCGACTCTGCCGGGTGCATAATGCACTCTAAAGAGGATAAATCCTCCTTCATTTTATATCACCAATGCCAATTACAGCTACAGCTAAGGCCTGCTGGCCCACAAGTTCCTCCGCACAGAACTGCGGTTCTGGAACACTGAGCACTGAAACCCTGGCTGATCGCCTTCAGATTGGAGGTTTACTTCACATATTTATGCCCTTCAACAAATCCAATCTCACACTGGTGCCCACACATGCATATACATAAGAACACATAGGTAATTCTCAAGGGAGAAATTAGAGCCTTTGTGTGAGCAGCAGTCCGCAAACAAGCAGCAGCCTTGTGGAGCGCTTCAGCGTTTCCATCACCAGAAACCATTGTCACTGCCACAGACAGAAAGTAAACTCCAAAGAGTACACTTCCAAATCTGAATCTCACTTTTAGATCTGTGTATTATGCACGCTCACTGCAGTCCTTAGACCCAAAGAAGTGCAGATTAAAGTGTTGCAAGGATTACTTTTCCTTCCCCAATCCAGTTTATGTTCTTGTAAGAGGGCAAATTTAGTTGAGGGTCGATGCAGCTGTAGTGGCTTCTGCAGTGAAGAGATTTCAGTCGCAACTATCTGCCATCTTTCTCTGTTGGTTATCTCCCCACAACAGGCCCAACACTCAGCTTCCAGGCTCATAAGCTCATACCGGCAAATGTAGCCCACAGTACACAAAAGCACAGGGAGATATAATGACAGGGACACATACACACCCATGGAAGGCATACAGTGCCTGGGTACTGCACGCGGATAAAGAAGCAATTAAAGCTGCAAAATGTTAGACTTGTATAAGAAGAACTGTTAATTACTTATTGGTCCTCCTGTCTGCCCACGTATATCATGACACCGAGAATCACTTTATATAAATACTTAGTCTAAATTCTTGGTCAGAATTCCAAAGAGGATTTGAAACACGCTCGTCTGTATTCACTATTGCTAATCTCTATCTTGTGGACACTTTCTTGAACTTTTTTCACCATGCTGCGCAGGCCATCTGTCAGGAAGTTACCTGCAGTGATGTCAGAAGACAGAGCCACATTGTAATGATGCCTGCTTTTTGGAGGTGGTTACAATAGATTCCTGCAGTAAAATAAGTGATTTGAAGCTCAGCAGGGGGAAGTTTTTAGCACGCATATATTTTGTTATTGAGAGGGACACTTGTACTGAGACAAAACACCACCTGGTTATCTCAGTTGGCCACTTGCTGAGATTTCTGTTACTACACACACACATACATACATTATATACCTATAGCAATTTACCAGGGCTTGACAAAAACAGTGCAAAAACAGTGACTGTCAGCCTGTGCAGAGGTGAAAATGGAACCAGGGTTTAATCTTGTTTCGTATCTCTTTCTTAATTTGTAACTCAACTATTTGTGACACAAGTGCAAACCAGCTGGAACTGGGCTATCCGAAAATGTGCTGTGAAAATGTGCTACAGGTGCACATAGGTGTGGCTGTTTCTTTGTAATCAGGTTACTGTTGAAATACCACTGTTGTAGCATCTCTTCTGTCCCTAATATTGTTGTTGAATGTGTGCAATTGCAAGTCAGACTGATGTGTTAATGAGTCAGTCCGTGTCTCCTGATCTTTTTTCTTTTCGACCATGTGGTGTCGAGTCACCGCGTCTTTATGTGTGTGGAGGGAAGGTTTAGGAGTGAGGAGCGTCTGTGTTACACACTGTTAAAATGCAAACATTTAATTGGGAAATATGCAGATCTGCCAGCGTTGTTAAATGTAAAGCTGTGGCCTGTGAGTCGCTCAGGGGATGTGTCTTCAAAGACTCGATTTCAAAAAGCTCCTATTAACAGCTTATTAGAAAATGTGTGTGTATGTGAGGGAGGTATGGTTCTCTGTGTGTCTCAGTTATTTGTACATAGAGCAGAGGCAGGCAGAGATAAATGAGAAATGCTACTAATTACTCTTGATGAAAACAAGTGAAGGTCAGTCCTCTGGCAGACGGTGCTAATACCAGAAGAGAGAGCATGAGACACATCATGGAGTGTGTATGTGTGGTGAGACATTAAAGGAAAGTTACACTTACAATGTAAGTTATCATAATATGTCGTAGAATTTAGTGTTACTTACTCTTATCAGTTATATACATTTGAAACAGTTGATATTAAGTACACTCCACTCCAGTGCTACTGCCAGTTCAGTGGTGTGAATGTGAAATCTCTGCATGTTTTCCTTACATGGTTTCATAAGCACACTCTTACAGTATCCTGAATTAGCTGACTTTACCAGCACACCACTGGTGTTGAGATTTTGTTAACATACAACACAAAGTAGAGGGACGGCTGCACCCAGCCTACAGTGGAACCAGATGTGGGAGGTCATGCAGGCTGACACTCTCTCACCAAAACAAGACATGTCTTCATGTAACATCCTTGTCAGGGACACAACAGGACCCTCTGGCGTATACACAACAAAAGATAAGTGGTAAAATGCAGTTCAGGCGTTCAGCAAGTGGTTTGAGTGATCAGATCATAATCCATCTTGGTGGTAAGTTGTTTCCTCTACCTGTTGGATTACATGTCTGCCCATTAGAATGCTACACAGCACCTGTGGGAGCATCTTGTTGCTTTTAATTGGTTCTGTGCTGAGCAAATGTTCTCAGTGTCCTGCCAAGATCTCTAGCTCTCTGGCTCACCCTGCCTCCCTTGCTCCCCTCTCTCCTTGCACTCAGAAATCCTGGATCTTTTCATTTGCCAGGAAGATCTTATTAAGACTATGTAGCTCCTCTGGAGAGGCGCTTCTTGATTAAAGTGAAGGATTGATATAAGGAATGGTTGTTTTTGCAAAATATTCAGACTTAGAGAAGTGTGTTGTCTTTTGTTTCCACCCTCTCAGGTCACCTTCTGTCTGCCCACTCTAAACTGGTGAACTGCTGGCATTATTGAAAGTGCCGTGGCCTGAGGCTAATGCTGTGGCACCACTTGAGTGCCAAAAGTCAGCTCCGTGGTTGGTTGGACTCTAATGGCTGTCAAGGCTGACAGTGGTTAACTGCTCCCAAAGCTGCTAATTGTTTTCAAGCAGCTTTGGGGTCAAGAAAGCAGAGCTGTGGCAAATAACAAGGGCAGTGCTCTGACCACTGAAAGACATGCTCTCAGTCCAGCCACAGGAATGACAGAGTATAGTTCTACAAGGGAACAAATACAAAAAGCGCTCTTTTATCTTCAATTAAATGTTTTCGGGTTTCATTTGAACAAATTCAATAGAAATGATTTCCACAAGCACAAGGATGTGAAACATCAAGAGGAGTTGTCTGACACTTTTTGTTTTGATCCTTTTTCCTGATCTCTGTCAACACATTAAAGTTAATTCTTTTTAGAGAGTGGAAATGTGAACAAGTAACTCTGAGCAAGTTACTCTGAGGAATGCTGACCTATTCTCAGCATTTTGTTTGCACTTGAAGAGTGTATTCAGTGAGATTCGCAGATGTGAAATTATAGTTGTGGTGCTGTAGATGCAGTTTCTTCGCTGTCAGCCTTTGCTCTCTGTGTCTGGTCGAGGGCAGGGCTCAGCTCCTCCACACAGTGGACAGCAGGCAGGAGAAGAGGTAGACACTCAGGTTCTCTGGTCTTTCCTGTACACGCAAGAAAAACTTCGAGTATAAGCAAGCCTGCAAGACGACAGTAATGTCAGTTCTGCTCGTGATCTCCCATCCACTGTCTGTGTATGTGGTAACCATAGTTTGTTGGCCAACTGCTAATTGCTATGAATACACCTAAACAATAGCTATGTTGTTGCATGTATGTTATGCTATGCATTTAACCTAATTTGTCACATAACTTAACAACTGAGCAAGTTCTAGTTGACACTCTCTGAGACGGGATCAACCACACTCCTGAACCAGCCCTCCCTATTCACTCTATGTCCAGCAGTGAATCTCCATCAGCAGTAGAGAGATGAATAACAGACTCTTCATTCTGTTGGGGCTCTTCTTTAATATTGGGGCTGTTATTTATTTTACAACCCAAATTCCAAAAAAGTTGGGCTGCTGTGAAAAATATACATAAAACAGAATGCAATGATTAGCAAATCTCATAGAAAACATATCAAGTGTTTAAACTGCGGAAATGGGCCATTCATTACATTTATTTATTTGATATTGAAATTAATGGCAATAACATGCCTCAAAAAGTTAGGACAGAGGCAACAAAAGGTTGGGTAAGTAAGTGGCACTAAAAAGGAAGAACATTTTGCAACTAATTAGATTAATTAGCATAGAGAGTCAGAGCCTGTCAGAATTAAAGATGGGCAGAGGTTCACCAATCTGTGAAAAGCTCTGTCTACAAATTGTCAAACGATTTCAGAATAATGTTCCTCAACATAAAACTGCAATGAATTTGAATATATCATCATCTACAGTAATGATATCATCAAGCAATTCTGAGAATCTGGAGAAATCTCTGTAAGCAAAAGATAAAGTAGAAATATGTCTGTGAAGATTCTCAGTCATCCAGGTGAAGTTGTCTGGAAGTCGACTCGACTAAGTTAAGTTCAAAAGCTTGTATCTTTGATGGTGTGGGGGGCATTTGTACCTATGAAATGGGCAGCTCCCACATGTGGAAAGGCACCATCAAAACTGAAAGACACACTATACTGCCAAAAGTATTGGGACACCCCTCCAAATCAATGACTTCAGTGCACAAAGCAAGGTCCATAAGGACATGGATGAGCGAGTTTGGTGTGGAGGAACTTGACTGGCCTGCACAGAGCCCTGACCTCAACCCTATAGAACACCTCTGGGATGAATTAGAGCAGAGACTGACCTCACAAATGCTCTCCTGTTAGAATAGTCAAATATTCCAACAAACACATTTCTAAACCCTGTGGACAGACAGGTTTTAAAGCAGCATAATGCTTATATCCAGATGACGTCTTTTTCAGGGAACATATTTCAGCAGGACAATGCTAAACCACATACTGCATCTATGACAACATGGCTTTGTAGTAGAAGAGTCCAGGTGCTGAACTGTTTTGCCTGCAGTCCAGACCTTTCACCAAGTGAAAATATTTGGTGCATCTTGAAACATAGAATACAACAAAGTCGTCCCAGGATGGTGGAGCAGTTAGAATCCTATATCAGGCAAGAATTGGAATTGAACATTCACAGATGTTTCCAAAAGAGAAGATGCTACACTGTGGTAAACATGAGGCCTGTCCCAATGTTTTTGAGATGTGTTGCTTAAAAATGGTTCCTTTTCTCAGTTTAAACATTTGATATGTTGTGATATTGTGAATAAAATATGGATTTATGAAATCTGATCATTGCATTCTGTTTTTATTTGCATTTTACACAGCGTCCCAACTTTTTTTGGAACTGGGGTTGTGTGTAGATTCAAGGGAGATATTGAGTCTTGTGTCTTTGCTGTTGAAGAAGCGAATAAATGAATTTAAACTTAGTTGTTAGTTGTTTATTAGAGTCCTCAAGTCAGTACCGTCAGTACCATGTGTTCACTACTACGTTGATAAGAGTATTAACACTTGAAAAATGTTCTTTTAAATCTGAACAGATAAAATTTCTGAATGGGAATTTTTGACTAATCCTGATTAGCGGAAGTCATCCGATGAATCGCAGTTAACTATTTGAATCATTTGACAGCCCTAATTTAAAATCACAGCATAAGAAGAGTTCAGTCAGATCGGCATTCCTGGATTCATGCATCAAATGCAGTCAGTCTCTTGCAAAACTGTAAAGGCTGTGGTAATTATTTATTGCTACAATCTGTAAATTTTTTATTAATTTCACTGTTTCTTTTAGAGGTAGATTTAACCTTCTTTTAAGACATTTATATTTCTCATGCAAAACACCAGTTCAGTCCAGATAACGTGTGTAGACTTACAGCTTAGAGCTAACTACACCCTGTATTCTTTGTATACTGATTATGTTTAAATTATTATTGTATTCAATATAAGTCACCGTGGGATGAGCAGAAGCGACTTGCCCTGCAACAGCAGAAATGTAACAGGATAACCTTTCTGATAAAAACCTTCCCATGATGAACACCATTGTTTCGAAAGTATTCCCTCACAGCCACAGTCAGTCTGGGAAAGTCCTGAGTGTAAGTGATCCTCATCTAGCATGTCAGGCTGCGGAGAGGCCCATCTGTCTGCACCAGAACAACAAAACTTGATCAGGGGAATTCACCTTCCCTGGCAGATCCCAGGCATCAATAGCAGCAGAAAGTAAATGATAATTACAAATATCAGATGGATATTTGAAGTTCGCCATTTAAACAAGAACAACTTTACAGCATGGATCAAATGCTGATAATCACAGTCTCCCCTGCTGGATTCTGTCTGGGGACTTTTCTTTCATGTCATTGCCTTCCTAAACCACCTATATGAATGTTGCCAGACAAACAGTGGTTCCTAAAGTGGTTGCTATCACACTGCAATTTCCCTTTGGGATTAATCAGGGACCAAACTTACCTACCTATTTACCTGTCTGTTTATCAGTACCCCAGCAACAGTGAATAAAACAGATTTCCACTTTCTGGTTGTTCTGAATCTTGTGTGCTTCATGCACAGGTCTCTGATCTACACAAGTTGCACAATCACTTGGATTTCTATTTCTAGTACTGTAAGTCTGTTTCAGTCACACTTTGCACATTTAACATAATCCAGTGTGTTATCTATCTTTCAAAGACACTGGGTGGAGTCTTACATAGTCAGTTGTGTATTGTCTCTGACATCCAGCATGTATCTAGTAGTTAATGATAATACAGAGCAAAGCATTTGAACAAAGCTCATACACAGGTGTGTGTATGTTTGGATACAGACAGGAGGCTGATGGACTGCTGAGGTGACTGGTTACTTTCAGACTGTGAGCTTTTTATGTATAATAGTCAGTCTGATGTGACAGATCATCTCACAGTCAGCAACTTTCCCAGCTCAGCAACACTGAGTCATTTGATCATCATCATCATGCTGTTCAGTGGTCAGTAGTTAGTCATTATCATGCCCAGAGTTATGGCTCAGTACTTCCTACCAGTAGGCCAGTAGGTCTATCATCATTGATACAAGTGGTAACATTTAACAATCAATCTCATAACTTTAATCAATGTTGTTATTTTAAATTTTACTTTAAACCAAACCACAGTCTTCTGCCTAAACCTAACTCTTTTTACCTAACCGTTTTCAGCCTTCTACGTGTAGATCTTTTGCATAAATGTAACAAAGTTCTGGTATACATGATAACGCACCATCTACTGTGCCCACTGGCAGTTAGGGTAGAGTAGGGACCTATAAGAACAGATAATGGACATTGAACAGCTTGTTAGCATTTGAGGTGGACCATTAGTGGTTTACTTTAATTGGGTGTTGCTATTGTTTTGTTTTGTTTTGTTGAGGACAGTTTCTCCATGTCTCAACATGGACATTTTCTAAGCTGAGTTGGTGCCTGTGTGTTTGCAGCCCTCAGTCCTGTAAATCCAGCCAAACTGTATGAAGACCCATTTTCTGTACATAGCCCCGTCCATGGCAACCCCCAACCCCAACCCCCTCCTGCCACCATCAAGCCTGATCAGGTTTCCCCCTCTACTCAAAGAACTGTGGCTGCTGCATTACAGCAGGATTCTGTGGCCCAGCTAAAGCCAAAACACCCTGTCAGAGCAGAACAATGTGCTCATTCTGCAAAAGTCTGTTGGCTCTAATCAGCCAGGTGCTTTACACCATCACACTGAGCAGAGGTGCAGCCCGCTGGCATTTTTACTACCCATAACAGTGTATTAAACATTAACTCACCTTTAAGAGGCAATAAGTGAGGTCTTTAGCCTCCCACAGCACAGAATGACTATAACAGTGTTCATTTTGCTAACAAAAACTGTGGCTAAATACGGCACATAGCAACTTCTTTCCCAAGACTTAAACACTGACATTATTAAATGCATCTAGATCCCCATACAAAACAACTGACTAAAACTGAGTTTAAAATACACATCTCTAATGAATTTACCCTATATCTTTGTT
Organism: Sandelia bainsii; assembly: GCA_032362345.1. Classification (NCBI taxonomy): domain Eukaryota; kingdom Metazoa; phylum Chordata; class Actinopteri; order Anabantiformes; family Anabantidae; genus Sandelia; species Sandelia bainsii. The sequence continues at coordinate 980,373 of JAUMHL010000021.1, read as the reverse complement.
GACATAAAAGGAGGAGACAAAATGACATATTTTGTTTTGTCTTTTCCTTGGATTGCTGTGCTGTACATTCCTCTTCCTGTTCATTTTAGTGATTCTGCACAACTGCAGCGCACTGATTAACACACTGCTAACAGTGTAAACCTGGACACAGCTGTTCAGCTTCAGTGTTACAGCTGTAGGAGCCCAAACAGCATATGGTGGAAATACAGGTTTACATTTGGAGCCACTTCAATACCACAGAAAGACAAAGTCAAAGTGTAGTATTAAAAGGAGCTAAACCCTGCGGCTACAAAACCCTAACCTGAAGGTGGACCACACAGACACTGATGGGCTATCCAAGTGTAACTGCCGTCCACATTTGATAGTGAGGTCTCAATAGTAACTTTGTTCATTATTAAAATTGACATCATGTTTTGTTTAAGATTGAATAGGATTTGTTGGACAGCAGTCAGCTGTCTACTACTACACTTGTATTATATGCAAAAAGATTCCAAGCATTTTCTTTACAAATGGATTTAAATGCTAGTGTATGACCTATTTTATTCAATTCTATACTATTACACACTCTCACCACTGATAGTATGACACAGTGTAGAACAACACTAGAACTGAGGCCTATAGAATTAAAGAATAAAATCAACTCCTTTCTGGTAGAGATCTGAAAAACTGAACTTAGGTGTAGAACTAATTTCAGGATTTTTTTTAACTGTGTCAGGTGTTATCAGGGTTTTATGTCCAAAAGATCACAGACAACAAAAGATGTTGTTGAGTATTTCCAGACTTCAGATTTTTAAAGTAGACTTTAACTATTTAGCAGTTGTAACCAATGATTTTAGAAGGGTTAATCATATCATCACTAGATATAGATAAAATATAAGCTATTTAGAACTGTGAAGAATTGTGATGACTAGAGCAAAGTCCTGTATGACATTTGCACAATGAAGAACCATGAATGTCTGTCTAATACCAACTTCTCTCACTTACATTAGTCACCCCAGTCCTATTAGTCCACAGCATGTGGAAAGCATCTCACCAAATAAACAGTGTGCACATTAGCCTTTCTAAATAGGAAAATACCCCTGTTGTCCAGTTTGCACATATGTACCAGTATGTGTCTCTGTTAACTCAATTTATGTCTGTGGTTGCGGAGAAAATTAAAGTGTGCCTGCCATACATTCTGTGAGTAATGATGAAGAAACCACATCACTACCACATATTGATCCACACAATAATCATCTCTGAAGCACAATTTGAGAGAAACATTTGTACAATAAAACATGTTGCATCATTTTGCTTTGGCCTTAATCAAGTGGTCGGTGAAAGCATAATAATAGATTTGTTGTTTTGGCAGTGCTATTATGACCATGCATGTGTTTATTTCTCAGTCTCTTCATTAGTGCTTCTGTAGGCTAAAGTGAAAAATAGTGTAGTAATAGTGTGATCTCTGTAGAGGAATCTGGAGAGGTCAAAGACAAAAACAGGAGTGAAAGACGTGAAAGAAGTTTTTCCTTTGAGACACCGGAAGAAGTCCAGCAAGGACCTGACTCAGCATTAGGCAGGTTCATCTGGACGCCAAGTTGATCTTCCCATAGTCTGAAGAAGCTTGATTAGGAGCAGCGTTTGTGGAAGGATATCGGCCAAGAAACCACTGTTTGTGTTTCTAGTTGTTCTAATGTTAAAGTTGAGAAAAAAATATCTATGACCATCTTAGCATTTGATAAAAAACTAATCTAATGGTGGATTAAGACTTTTGCACAGTACTTTATGTAACAATGAGAACATGCTGCACAGTGGCTGCAACTTCTCATCCTATAATATTCAGTTATTCATTCATTCAGTTATTATTAATAACATCTATTATGAACTGAATTGATCATACATATTAAAGTCTGTTTAGAGGTCACTGGAAGTACTACTGCATGTGTGAAACAAGTTGTATAAATGCCATTATTAAGAAAATTAGTGTCATATTTTTTTCATAGTTTTAAATACTATGGCATGACAATATTTCACTCAAACGAGAAGGAAAACACTGCTGTTCAAAAGACATCAACAACACTTGTCTAACATGAAGTAAAAACAACATAGTAGCAAAGTAATCCCTGTGGGTTTTTGGAGCAAACATCTTGGTATTTCTTTGGTGCTTAGGAGCTACGTAGATCTCAAGTAAAAATGTTTTGATGTTTTTTTGATCTGACCTACTGTAGGTAGTCATCTCTTTCAAACATTAGCTACACATACTGTAGGAGCTACAAGAATTGCCAGGGGACTTATCAAGTAGGCAAGTGTTTGAGGTGGTTTCAGCTTGACTGCTGTTTTTGGCAGCAATGTTGGACATGGCAGGACATTGTTCCATGTCTGTACTTTTGTCAATATAGCAAAATACCCAAATCAAGAAACAATGATGGTCATGTTTCATCATGTGAAGTTTAGACAACAGCAGGGAAGCAAGTAACAGCAATTGATTATCGTACTAAGAAATTAAAGCAAGGCCACAAACACATACTGTAAACAAAGTCTCTCAGTACTAATTTAGAATCAAGTCCCCTAAAGTTAACAATGACATTTTCTGTCTTTATCTTGACTAATGTCGAGAATTGAATAAGGAAAACCCTTTAACACGGAAAACAACAATTGGAAGAAATCTGAGGAAGAGCAGCAGAGGAGGGATCCATCTTCCAGGATGGACAGATATGAAATGTGTACAATATGTGTACAGAAGTAGATTTACATTTTGGACAAGGTGACAACAATACAGGAGAGAGAGAGAGGGGCACAAAACCTAGATGCTCATGTGCTTGCAGCGGTTTTCAGAAGAGTACGGTAATCTCACTGGTATATCAAACCTGTACATAGTAGGTTTGATAGATTAATTGAGACTGAAACTGACCCACAGGCCAAAGACTGGTATTGCAAGTAACTAAGTCACAATTGAAAGTTAAGTCATATAAATGAGTTTTAACTTTGGATTTAAAACCTCTGCAGAGTCAGACCGTCTGATGCCTGTGTCTCAGCAGAAAGGTTATTCCACTGAACTCTGGGGACAGACATTGCATTCAGACTGCATTCTGAGAGCAGAGAGCACAAGGTTAAGTATAAGGTTTAAGGAGATCAGACAATTATGAAGTAGCACTTCCATTTAACATGTTGTATGTTGTCATAAGCAGTGATGTCATAGTCTCATCTGACATGATTAGGGAGCCCATGAAAAGAAGTTAAGGTTGGTGTAATGTGGTACAATTTTCTGTATTTGGTTAAAATTCTAGCTGCAGCATTCTAGACCATTTGAAGACTTTTAGGTCTTCAAACAAAACATTATAATAATCCAGTCTGGATGACACAGAGGTGTGCATTAGGCTCTGTGCATCTGCCATGGACAGAGAAGGTTGACGTTTTAGCAGGTATGAAGGTGAAAGAAGGCAGTCTTGGCGATGTCTTTAATGTGCTTTTCAAAGGAAAGTGCAGGATCAAAAGTGACACTAGAGTTTTGGTCTGTCAAGCTCTGAGAAATCACACAGTTGTCAAGAATACTGCTAACTGATCACACTGGGCTCATGACCAGCGTCTGAGTTTTATCTAGAAGCAGGAAATTATGTGATGTCCACCTTTTCAAAGCTCACAGGCAGGACTTTAATTTAGTAATCTGAGAAGGGTCATCTTCCATCACAGGGACATACAGCTGAGTATCATCCACATGGCAGGGAAATCAATTCCATGACTGGACTGCAACATCTGAGATAGTCTGGCAGCGTATCCAGCTTTTCTTTAAATGACAGCTAGGATCCGCTCCAGAACCTCTGTGACTCTTCATAGGATAAATGGTTAAGATTATGGATGGATTCCTATGCTTTCAATGTGGACATATCTTGCTTAGAGATATTAATATTTAGATATGATATTACAATTTTTTGTGTCATTGCAGTGTTCACATTGTACACAATTTGTTCTAAACAGCTTGAGGAATCATCTCTGGATTAAGTTTACAGTTAACCCAATTCAAAGTATAATATGAAAAATCAGTTCACCTAATAATGGAAAAGTCTCAAAAAAACTCTCTGCAGGTCTACACCCCTTTTTAGGGCAAAGTACTTCCTTTTTGAGTGTGAAGAAAATCAACTTCTTCCTGAATAAAGTGAAAGTGAATTACTCAAGTGCTCATTGAAGAGCCTGAGCTGAGCTGAACATTAGAGGCTGTCTGAGGCGGCATTTATGAAGCTGTTCAGCTTAAGCTGAAGCAAAATGATGGACTGTCATATTAAGAAAATCTAGCATGGTTTGAAAGTACATAACAAGCTAGCGTAGGTTCCTTGAGGCTGATAGCTTAGTATTTAAAGCTCAACAATATTGTTTCTATGATTATATTTTTAAGCCTGGTTTTCTGAGCTGCATCTTAGTGATGTGCAAATTCATGACTTTATCTTCTCTGAAACAATATAAGGAGGATTAGGGTTTGGTTTGTCCTCCCAGCAAACTGGTAAAAAGAAGTGGAAGGGCAAGATGAGTGGCAGGAGTGGACAAACTGGGCATGTCAGTGCACCATTGTTCTGCATGTAAACTCTTTGTGATTGACAAACTGTGTGTTGCCTATCAACAAACTTTAATAACCAATTTGAGTCACAGTGGATAGAGTCTCCTTTAAAGGTGTGGTAAATCCCCACCTCTCATGTGCGTGTCTGCGTAGCCTTGAGACAGTTGCATCTACTGTAAAGTCCTTTCATTTACTATACTCACAGAGCTAATGCATGAATATCAGGTGTCCTGGGAGGGGTTCAGAAGCCTAGACCCATATCCAGCTGTGCTCGGCTGTCACGGAGAATGTTTGAAATTCTGTTTTCTGTAGTCGTTAGTTGAGACAGGATAGAGGTTATAGGATTTCATAATGACTGAAAGATGTTTTTGTCTGTCGTCTTAGTCTCTTCAAACAAACACAAAGTCACTTACAATTCCCAAGATGTAGCAGCTCCCTGGGAAAACAGTGAATTACTTAGCAGTTTAGTTAAAGAAAATGAAAATGTTCTTACTTCTCCCTAGTGGTATCTGGTCATAAAGATAATGGATATGTTTCTCTAAAATCTCACCAATATTTCTTTTGTTAAACCTTTAGTTTGTGGTACATCATTAAATAAAAAAAGAAAATATATTCTTTCCAGAAAGAGTGCCATTGTTACTCCCACATGTTAAGATGATAGTATAAGTGCCATGTGACATACTGTATTTTTGTCTATACCGCAACTGCTTAAAATATCACGACGTCATGTATAAACTGAAGAACCTTCACTGCAGAGAGCAGGTGCATCACCTATGGTTAGGTTTAGCTAAGGAAAATAAGTTTTATCCTGCATTATACTGTATTTCCTTCAGTATTTCCCAGTGCAAAGTAGTCGCATACTGTATAAACTTTTTTCCAGGAGTTTCTGCGTCATAAGTTCCTGTGGTTGTTGGGCATTTCTCCTAAATCACCCAGTTGGGAGCTACACTTAGCTTAATGATGTTTAATGAGTATAGCTCCTGGCATCTGTATGCACTGGCAGATAGCATAATACTGACACGCAGGAAAGGTGGCTTTAAAAGTGATGAAGCACAGTGCATAGACACTAAACCACAGTTTACAACATCTGTTTACACACTGGTTGGTTTGGCAGCAGTGGCTTCTGGGGAATGCTATCATGTCCCCATGGGACACTTTGTGTCTTAGCATAAGACGGATGTTTGAATGGCCCAGTGCCTCCTGGTATATTAACAGTACCTCTGCACAGGTTGCCCTTTTTGGCTTTTGCTCCTGTGCACCCCAGTAGCAGCAGAGAAGAACTAGTTTCATTTGCTTGCTATGCACAGTGATGACGCTGTTTGTCGACAGTGGGGAATTTTCCACCAGCTTCCCACCAGCCTGGCTGTCATCTCCCCTTTGTTCTCTAAAGTTCCATTTTTTATCTGTCACTGCAGGATCTTTCCTCTCCTCCTCAGAGCCTGTACTAAGCTCTTCATTAGAGGCTGTCCCAGTGTGGTGCTGGGAGCTTGTCACACTGCATGCTGAAGTTTGTGAAAAATCTGTGTCATTGTCCTTTTAAAGGGATAGTGGTTCCACACAACTAAAAAGCAAGAAAGAAAGTTCTTAGTGAAATAACTGTTAATATTTGAATAGCAATAAGTGAAAATGTAAAGTCTAATGGAAAAACATGAAATGAAAGAGCTTAAATGAATATGAGCATAACTGAAAAGCTCTATTTGTAAATGGATATGTCTATAATCATATTCAGCTCAGGTAATGTTCAGTCCAGGGGAGGGAGGGAGGAAGTCAGGATGGATGGATGTTATTGGGTTTGTGTGGATGTTTTAGAAATAAAAATGCATATCATCTCAAGCAAATATTTACTTAAACGTATTATTGTAGTGGTTGTTATGCTTATAATTAAAGGTCTAAATATGCAAATCACTATAGAAAAATAAAATGTATTATTTATTCATTATTATTGACTGGTAGTTCTGTTAATAACCAGCCTGATATCTGACAGGATCTTCAGATGCTAATGATGTTATAACTTATTGAAAAGGGATTGAGGCAGACATTGATCCTCCGTCTGTGATGGAATGTCGTGAAGATGAAACAAACACAAGCAAAACTAATCTTTGGAAATCCTCTTTGTTCTGTTATCAAGCTTGTTTTGTAATTTAGAGTTAAAAAAACGTAGTTTGTCATCGTATTTTGTTTTTCATATACTTATGTATTCCACATAGAAAGAGGCCTAACCATCCTCCAATTGCTTGATGTCAGTCATTAAACAGCTCAGCAAGTGAATGTTCTCAAATTAATCTGAATATTGTTACAGGAAATGTTCCTGTGACTCTGGATAAAATAAATAGACTAAATTTGATGTCCTGCAGTCCTTTTACTTAGAATTTCCCATGGTTACAGCAAAGTCTATAATATCCTTATAGTCATGTAATTATTACCATCATTTTTAATGATTGCAGTCATTTCTAGGACTGAGTCAGAATTGTGAGTCTTAGTCACATTTGTGTGTGGTGGATCTCCTCAGGTGTCAGATCAAGTAGCAACCTGATTTTCCTTAACATGGACTGTCAGACTGTTTTAAAATCACAATTCAAAACACATTCTGCCCCAAAAATATGTTAAGTCTCTTTATATAATCTAACCACTGCACTAAGCTGAAGTTGCAGGTTGCAAGTCATTTGTTTGCAATGTCCACTTCTTGCTTTATTGTATATTCATTTTAGTGCGGTTCGCACAAATAATAAAAGGTTATAAAAGCATTCTACCTCTGTAGACAAGTTGTACTTCAGTGCTGTATGACAAGATGTGGTTCTACTGTTTTGGCTCCCTCATTGATTTTTATAGTGTTGAGGCAAAGCCCGTGCAAATGTGAGAGCACTTACAAAAAGGAAACGCGCTGCAAATCACAAAACATGTACAAAAACATTAACACCAACCCTTAATAGAATGCACTCCAGTATGACTGCATGACCTACTCCACCCACCTTTCTGATCATTTCAACTTAAAAACTGAGAAATTATAACCTTGTAAAAGTAAAAATCATGACAGAGCTGCTGTATTGGATCGCAATAAACTGTACAGGTGTACCTATAAATAAAAGTGGCCAGTGAGTGTAAATGTGCATTAATATCAGCTTGCGTTCATTAAACTTACATTTAATCTTGACCATTAATGAACTGTGAAATCACTACAGGTTGCAGGCTGTCTGTACCAAATTTCATGGCACATGGTCCAACTGATGGATTTGAAGTTGCTTTAATAAGTGCATGTGTGACTCATGTTTTCTGCAGCTGAGACTGTTCACTGCTACAAACTGGCTCAACTCAACAGTTACCAGCTCGGTAAAGGCTTGCTGCACTCAGAACTTCCTGTCCATGCTGTACGCTGATGAGTGCTGAAGGGATCCCTTGCGTTTCAGTGCTCGCCAGAACCTCAGTCGGGCAGTAGACAGTGTTAGGCAGTAGACTTGGTGCTTGGAGCCTACGTATCATGTGACGTATTTTGTGATGTATTTTGTACAGTATCCTGATGGAAATATCCTAATTGTCATTTAAATTTGTTTTTATGGTTATGGATTCAGTTTAGTTTATTTATATAGCACCAAATCAAGGCAAGGCACTTTACAGTGTAAGGTTTAAGATCTTACAAAATATATCTAGAATTAGAATTATGTAGAAAATCCAACAAATCCCACTTGATTTGAAAAAAACTCCCTTTAACGGAAGAAACCTCCAGCACAACCAGGCTCAGGTTGGGCGGTCATCTGCATTGACTGGTTGGGGTGACTGAAAAGTGGAGAGAGAAAAGAACAACAGGTAACAGAGATCAAAACAACAACAAGCAGCAGACACTTGGCAAGAACACACTGGAAACATACTGCTTCAAAGCCTCCTTAAGCCTAGTCTTAGAAGTAGAGAGTGTGTCTGCCTCCTGAACCTGAATTGGGAGCTGGTTCCACAGGAGAGCTAAAGGCTCTGCCTCCCATTCTACAATTGGAAACTAGGAACCACAAGTAGACCAGCGCTCTGAGAGCAACGTGCTCTGCTGGGATAATATAGTACTATGAGGTCTTTAAGATATGATGGAGCCTGATTATTTAGTGCTTTATAAGTGAGGAGAAGGATTTTAAACTCTATTCTAGAACAGAATTCTGGCTGCAGCATTTTGGGTTGACTGGAGGCTTTTTAATAAATTATTAAGACATTTATTAGTAGTGAATTAGAATAGTCCAATCTAGAAGTAACAAAAGCATGAACTAGTTTTTCAGCATCACTTTGAGACAGGATGCTTCTAATTTTAGTGAGATTCCTCAGGTGGAAGAAGGCAGTTTGACTTTTTCAAGGATTTTAGAGATAAATGGCAGGTTGGATATTGGTCTATAATTGGCTAAAACCCCTGGATCCAGAGTAGGTGTTTTGAGTAGAGGTTTTACTACAGCTACTTTAAAAGCCTGTGGTACATAGCCAGTTACTAAAGACAGATTTATCTGCTCTAATATGGACGTCCTGATCAAAGGTAAAACATCTTTCAGCAGTTTAGTGGGGATGGGGTCTAAGAGAAATGTAGATGGTTTAGATTAATTAATTATTGAAATTAACCCTGCATGATCTACGGGGGGTTGACTCATTCAGACTGACATACACACAGGGATTTAGACGAGAGAGATTTTATATTTAATACTCCACATTTAATTAATTGTTTTGTTTTTATTTTGTTCTGTAAGAGGAGTAGTTTTTACCATTATTAAGTTCTTATGATTCACTCCTCTTGTGTTGATTTTTGATTTATATCATTTAAGTGGGAGCAGTAGCTCACTGTAGCCCACATTGTTTGTGGGACACCAACTAGATGGCCAGTGGTTAAATGACAACATGTGATATACATGTCATCAGAGCCGGCCTGACCCATTTTGGTGCCCTAGGCGAGATTACGGTTTGGCGCCCCGTAATCAACTGCCTATACGACCCCCCCACCCCCGACGCACGAGCGCACAGTCATTCCTAACCTTAACCCATAAATCTAAGCCTAACCCTAATTTTATTTAAGAATTTTACACTTAATAATAATTAGCGGAATGTGCAAACAAGACCAAATAGAACATAAAACAAATATTTTCTCAGTGCATCTGTCTAGGACACATGTTGAGTAGATTTATCTGTTACTGTACAGTACAAGTAAGACATGGAGCTGCAGCAGAGAGAGACTTGATGTGTTCAACATGACAAAATTATTATCTAGTTGGCATCAGTGTTGCTGATCTCGTGATACACAGAAACTTTGAATAACTGTTCACCATCAGGTCTGATCATCTACTGTATTAAATCTGCATGATGAGCTCATATTTCACACTTGATAAATCTGCAGAATGTCTTTAAGGTCGGATCCAGTCTTTCAATGTGCTCTCTCTCTCTCTTTCTCCCACTCTTTCATATATTTGTCCATATTTTCTCCACTTATTGCCGGACATTGTCACTCTGTCAGCTGGAGGTCTGCGTGTGTCTGTGCGGGCGGGGGAGGAGAGGGGCGCATGCTGCGGACGCAGTAACCGAGAAACCGGGAGTGTGGACGGTGTCAGAAATCATATAAATGTATGAGAGGGTTGGAGTGCTGTGTAAAGCTCTGGCTGTTGTGTCTGTTCTTAGCAGTATGGATAGAGGTGTGGAATGGGATTTTCATCCCATGATTTTATTATAGTTTATCCATAATTTGGCACAACCAGCATTTGACCACACTAAGCATTTCAGACCATATGAACATGTTAGGGGCCTTTCTGTGTCAGAAAGCATTTCACTTGGGGTGAAATTGCATTGCCCTGGCTCTCATTTTCACCAATCCATGACCAGAAATTCCATAGAAGATTTAGTCACACAGTGGCCCAACAATATTTACATTACAGCTGGATTTTACTATATTTGAATTTCATGGGGGGGGACATCACAAGCTCAGAGCTGTGGGACTAGCAGTGAAATCTCACACTGAACACATTCAATTATCGACTATTATCATCCACTTATCATGTCCAGCTGTCACAATGCCAGTGTGTTTGTCTCTGTCTCTGTCACAGAGGACCAGATCCCTCATGGTTTCCCCACCATAGACATGGGGCCCCAGCTGAAGGTTGTGGAAAGAACACGCACTGCTACCATGCTGTGTGCAGCGAGCGGCAATCCTGATCCAGAGATCTACTGGTTCAAAGACTTCCTACCTGTGGACATCAGCAGCAGCAATGGGCGCATAAAACAGCTACGTTCAGGTAAAGCACTGATGCTGTGCATCAGACCATGCACTTGTTTGACAGGTTGACAGGTATTGATGCAGAAGAAAGAAATGACATCACTTTCATTAACTATTAATAGTCATTTAATGGATTTAGAAAGTGTAACAGTTGATTTTGCTTTTAATTTTCAGAAAGTAAATAAATGTTTCATACTTTGACCATAACATCATGAATTTCAGTAATTACCTGAGCAGTGCCTGTGTGGGAATACTGGCATACCAACAGTGCTTAACATACCACAGACAGTGGTGAATATTAAAGCACAGGCAGTCATGTGAATCAGCTCTGTGAGGTAGTGGCCAGCATCCAGAGGAGCAAAGAGGGCATCTTTCTCCAGCCCAAGCACCTGGCAGCAGAGTGGGTTTGCTTCTGAATAACCAAGCTCCACACAGCCCTGTCAGCTACCCTTTTTCTCACTTTTTGTGAAAAAATAGAAAAGTGTGCTTCTTGCCAAAAACCACAAGCACCTACACAATGTTGAACGGGTGTACATTGCCGAACCTTCTTGCCAGCCCTTGGAGCAAGGGTACGAAGCAGATTTCCCATCACTGAAGGCCTGGGGCCCCTCTTGTGGTAGCTCTCTTCTCAACACAGGCAGAGAGGAAAGGTTGAGAGACAGGCTCTAGGATATCATAGGCTTTGACGCCAATGTGAGGATTTCCCCAAGTCACAGTCAGTGTAAGGACAAACATGCCATGCATTATTAACCAAACAGCATGGCAATTTGTTTCAATTTTATTCATAGAGCTCTGTTGTCACATGTAGTTTCACAGCAGCCAAGCTGCTAGATGGGTAACCTTTAATAAAAAATATATATTAGCACTATCCTGTGCCATACAAGACTATTAATATTTATAGTAGGTAAAGTCAGCTCTCCACAATTATTCAGATTGTTTTAGTGGAATGTATAATGAAGAGGAGTGATTAGATTTGCTTATGAATGAGTTGGTAATATTAAGATCCATCAAGAAACACTAATAAGTAATTTTTCAATCTGAAAACTTTGCTCTCTTCTGGAAAAGTGGCAAAACAACTTTGTTTGTCAGTAAGTGAATTCAAAGACTGTCCATTGAAGAGTGATGTGATCCTGACCAACCACTGACACTTAGCATAGCTGTGTGGCACCATCACAGTCTATGCTGTGATGGTGCCACACAGCTATGCTGATAGTCCAGACAAACTAGGAGAAAAGAGGGTTACTTCAACAGGCCAAAGTTCCAAACCACTTTTTCTGGAGCCCAAAAAAGTTCAATAATAAAATGATTTTTTCAGACACTTCCTGGCAGGTACATGGGCACTTCCTTCTAACACCATGCTTTCAGTTTTCTGTTAAAAGGTTTGTCATATAACACTGATGTTATCACTATAAAATCATCAGAAACAAAGGCAAGCTGACAATATTGTGAACGTCTGCTTTGATAGCCAATCAGATTTCCATGTGATGGGATTTTGTTGACTTCATCAGTTTTGCTCGGACAAAAACTGGAAACACATCATTAGTTTAATACAGTGACACAGCGCAAAGAGGCTATGATGTTCCCAACTAAAATATGAAGACTGCCAACATTTTGTGATAGACAATACAACAGAAAATTTTTCTCAATCCGCACATTGTGAAAATATAATAACGTCTTATTATGTTTCACAATGAACCCTGAGATCTGTCATGATGCCCTGATTTCATTCTGAAGTGGCGTGGGATTCATCAGGCTGTCAGACAGCTGTGGGGGGAAGTCATGGCAGGGCTCAGTATTATCCAGCCCTTGGAAAGCTGCTGATGTTCCCATTATTAGACCCCAGGGGCCACACAGCTTTCAGGGCCCCCCTTCTGCTAATCACCACCTACCTGACAGTTCTTTGTGTTCTTGTCGACTCAAGAGCGGTTTGGTTTATTATCCAGATCAATGGCATCTGCATAATAACCAACCCTCTCTTTACCGTTTGCTGCATATGAGCTGATACTGTATGCCCAAATGGCCCCTTTACTAATGTCTACTTACACCAGGGTTATTATCAGATGAAGAAATGCTACAACTGTAAAAGGGCTGAATGATTATCAATTTCAAACTTTGGTTTCAGTTCTGGTAAATTCTTTGGTTTCATGTTCTCATCACAAGAGAAAATTAACTTTGTTTTAACATTTTGAAGGAGTTGAAATGTTGGTGACCTATAAATTTCTTCAGTCACACAATTTCTGTTGCTGTAGGTAACTGAAGTTAGTTTTAATATAAAAGAAACACGTGGCTGTTGTTTAATATACTCTACTCAAGTGTCCTTAGTACATAGACTTGACTAAAGAAGTTTTGCTCAAGACAACCCATTTGTTATAACTTGGATGTTTGGTAAACTAGACTTTTTCTGGGCTACCACACAGAGTAATTGATCTGACTTTAGATTGTTTAGCTACAGAACCACGTTGTCTCAGATCAGTACAGTTGGTTCTAAGAAACGTTGATTTTAAGAAACCAAAATTTTTCGAACACCTTAAAACTTTAAAAATACTTTAAAACACTTTGCCAACTCATGCAAGTGTTATCATGCCATTCAATGGTCATTATCAGTTGTTATCATGCCCATAACTATGAAACAATAGGGCAACTTTAGGCTAGTAGATTGTTAGCACTGACTAAGTGTGACAATTAGCCAACATCTAGTGGACTGGAGGAACTTTTTCATAGTTCTTAGAACTGTTGGTTTTTTTGCAATACAGGAACTAAGGACAATAATAGGGCTTAGAAGATTTTAGATCCTATTCCAGAGTAGGTACTCTCCCAGTACATTGGGAACTGTGAGTGACATAAGTGTACGTTGATTGGTCGAACACTGAGCCAAAGCAACACTGGCAATGGCAAAACCATTAAAAAAAATACTTTTTCCATGGATGTGTTCATCCAGGTACCCCAGAATGCATTGCATGTCGACCAGTGGTCATGGCAGAGCGATTGAGTTGATCACACAAAGTTGTTAGGACTGCTATTATACCACTATTATTAGAATATATCTATATATATATATATTATTAACCAAATTACATTTCTTTGTCCCTAGAACTGTTTGTTTCAAACAGTGCCTAATGACAGAACCAGTTGGTGCAGTTGGTGACACAAGGTACATGAGGGGATGGGTGGATGAGTGGGACAGAAAACACAGAAGTGTCAGTGTTTTAACCCAAACCACAAACGGTAAATGGTAAATAGTCTCCACTTATACAGCGCTTTTCTACCTTATTGGTACTCAAAGTGCTTTTACACTGCTTCTCATTCACCCATTCACACACTCACACAATGATAACAGAGCTGCTATGCAGCTGACCTGACACACCAGGGGCAACTTGGGATTCTGTGTCTTGCCCAAGGACACTTCGACATATGTCAGGAGGAGCCGGGAATCAAACCACCGATCCTACGATTGGCAGGTGACTGCTCTACCTCCTGAACCACAGCCTCCCACAGTATTTTCCCCAAACCTTATCAACTCATTTTTGCATCTAAAGTACATTGTTGCAACACATGTGTAAGTGTAACAAAGACATTAAAGTCAGCACATGATTATATTACATAATAACAATCTAGTGAGTCTACTGGCAGGCAGATCAGGGACCTGTGGTACCAGCCTTTATCTATGCTGCTGATAACAAAAAGGAAGTGGCTATTGAATGGCGAGACAAAATTGGTAGTGAGTTATCAATAAATTAATCAACACTAAACCAGTGTAACCAGTTTAACAGTATAGGCCTCACTTCCCACTTGCCACTAGTGAAAGTATCAAAATAGCTCTTGCTCTTTCAACTTCAAGGGTGAGACAAGTGGCACCTAGGCATAACAGACAGCTGGTCAACAGTATTGTCAAAATTGTATTATTGTTTAATAATTGTTAAATATTTCATTTTAAAATCACTGAATCCAACCTCGTCTTATTTCTATATTACAAAACTGTTTTCCAAATCCCATAGGGCTCAATCAGTCTATTAGCACACTTGTCTCAAACCTGCAGTTTATTATTACCAATTTATATTGGATTTATAGAAAATGTTAGAATGAAAATTGCACTGGCAGTATTGGCTGTAATTGGATATGTTTCTCAAATCATTCAGTCCTAAATAGAGCACAGTGAAATTGCTGGCAATAGATTGGATGACCCAAATAATATGACAACTGATGTAAAAATACATCTGTAATACACTAATTTTGCAAGATAATATTACAGCAACATCACAGTGTATTCCAAAACACCGATGCATGTTTCTTTGAATTTCATCAGAGGGAGAGAAGGCAGCTTATGTTCTTATTTGGCTTGTTATGGCAGGATGCAGGAGGAAAAAAAACGCCTTTGGGTTAGAATCAAAACAGGCTTGTTGTCGGTAAATGAGGGGTCAAGTGCTTGATAGGCAGGTGCTATCAGGGAAAATGCAGGTGTGGGGAATAAGAGCTTTATGATCACAGGATGCCTGCTCCGTGGAGCAAATAGCCAGGTGTAGAACACAAATAAGCACCATAAGAAAGCAAATAAGCAGATGCACAAATGACAGATTTGTAGCTGGGGTATGATACATTATTGAAACTGTTTTGTTTATTCAAGTTTGGAAAATAACATACATTTTTACTACAGAAAATGTTTTTCCACATTGCTCATTTATGAAATTGGATTTGGTTGAAAATAATAATTATGCACTTTTCTCTCTCCAAGATAACACTTAGAAAGATTTTAAGTAAGATGCAAAAATATTTACAGTCGTGTTCCAAAGTGAGTACTCTCTATTTATTTCTGTTTTTTGTATGTGTGCAAAAACATAATAAAAATCATCCAATCATAGTGGGTCTTAATATTAGGCAAACCTTAGATGAGCAACATATATCTTTTTTTAGTGTGCCCTTATTTATTTAAGAAAAAAACAAACAAAAAGAAAAGAACATGTGGGCATAATTAAGTATCCCCTGTAATTCAACAGCTCGTAGAAAGTAATCGTTTCCTCTCTCACGTTGTTGTAGCGGCATTTTGGCCCTTTCTTCTTTACAGCATTGCTTCAGTTCATTGAGATTTGAACTGAGTTGAGGTCTGAACTTTGACTAGGCCATTCCAAAACCTTAATTCTTTTATTTTTCAGCCATTCTAATGTAGATTGACTGGTGTGCTTCAGATCATTGTCCTGTTGCATGACCCAATTTTGACTAACTTTTAGCTGTGGGACAGATGGAGTTCATGGTTGATCCAATGACTGCAAGGTACCCAGGTCCTGTGGCTGCAAAATAAGCCCAAATCATCACACTGCGATATTGTGTTCAGTTTTCACAAAACATGGCGCCGGGCGTTAAGGCCAAACAACTTTGGTCTCATCTGTCAATAGGACATAGTTTCATGTACTTTTTAGACAGAAGAGGATTTCTCCTGGCAGCCCTTACAAACAAACCATACATGTTCTGCCTTCTCCTAATTGTGCTGTCATGGACTTTAACATTTAACATGCTCAGTGAGGCCTGTAGGGTCTGAGATGT